>CM042217.1:27115210-27590210 GCA_023566465.1 Cottus gobio | reverse complement strand
TATGGAGGCGTGAGGTTTGTTTCAGCTCCCACAGCCACTGCTCAAGAGAGCTACTTTTCTTCCCCACTATCGATCGAGAGAGACGATCTGGAGAGGCTTTGTACTTCTTGAATACTAAGCAGAACACTTACGTCTGTGTGTTTGACCCTGTGAACCCCCTCAGCCTGCACCGTGTGAACCATTAGCGGGAAGAAAGAGGGCCACGATCTGGACGGGCTCCGTTAAGAGGCCCGGCAGGAGCACAGCCAGCGTCCATGGGGACATATCACTTACAGCCCTTTTTCAGACAAGACATACGGGAACGTTGCTGGCTTTGTCCGTCTTTTAAAGTGATGGCTTTGTGTCCCTCAGACGTAGGGGACATGAATGTCCTGTACGGCTTCCTTTAGACAGACAGACACACACACACACACACACACACACACACACACACACAACGCGTCTTTGTGTGTGGAAGCCCTTCAGGGTCCTCTCTGGCACAGCCGTGCTGACGATGCGTTCAAGTTCTGTGCGGTAGAAATTAGTAATGACCAAATGTGAATTATAAAGCCATCATGATGTGTTCAAAATAAATTAGTTTAGGTGAGCAATCTTGAATAAATCCCAGGAGATAAAAATAAATATAATAGATAAACTATGATCTTCTGACAGTAGCTCTAAGCAGCTCGTAATGGATCATACATTTTCTTATTAAAATAAAAAATGTCCTCATTATTTGAATTATGCAACAAAAAAACACTAGATGACTATAACACAATAAAAAGGATAACATTTAGAATAATTGCCAGTTATTATTTAATAATTATAATTATTTTCTGGCATCGTCTTTTTTCTGGCACCATTTTCTGGTAAAAATATGTTGGTCTGGATTCTTGTTATCAATTACAGTCCTCAGAAAGGAAATCAGAATTGGCAGGTTACACTTTTAAATGGTTGTAATGGGCCAACAAAATCTTGGAGCATCTCTAAATGTTTTAACAGCACAGAATACATTTTACATTTACTAAAGCCATAATTAATAAATGCAAGGGAAGCTCAACCCCGTTATCAATATTTATTATTATTAGAAAGGGAATTCTGTAGCTACGTTTATAAAAATGTTAAGAAACTTTTTTGAATGTTCTTATCCTCATCACTATCAACCACTCCATCCTCCTCTCACGTCTCCAGTACTCCCTTGGTATAACTGGCACTGCCCTCTCCTGGTTCACCTCCTATCTTTCAGACCGACATCAATTCATTAGCATAAATAACTGTAAATCCTCCACTTCCCCAGTTACCCATGGTGTCCCCCAAGGTTCCGTGCTTGGTCCCCTCCTCTTCATCATTTACATCCTTCCCCTTGGACAATTTATCCGTCGTCATGGTCTCGATTTCCACTGCTACGCTGACAACACCCAACTCTATTTCTCCTCCAAGACCATCACCTCAGTCACCCACTCCACTCTCACCACCTGTCTCACTGAAATAAAATCATGGATGCAACAGAACTTTCTCAAACTCAACTGCAATAAATCTGAATAACAATCAGACTTGATTACTGCAATAGCATCCTCTACGGCTCTCCCAACAAAATCTTCAATAAACTTCAAAATGTTCAAAACTCTGTCGCTCGACTGCTCACCTCCACCCAGCGCTATGAACATATCACCCCAGTCCTACACAACCTCCATTGGCTCCCGGTCAAACACATGATAGACTTAAAATTATTACTCATCACTTACAAAGCCATAACCAACTTGGCCCCTCCCTACCTGTCAGACCTCCTCCCCCTCCACGCCCTAACTCGTTGTCTCAGGTCCACCGGTGCAAACACTCCTGAAGACCATCAGGACCAAGCGGCTCAGACGCACACACCGATATATACGGTCATTTTCCAAAATAAAACATCTTTCCGACCACGATAATAAATAAAATACTTTTTTATTAATTATTTCTGTGCAGCCCGGTCCCAAAGGACCCGATGGTTAGGAACCACTGCTTTAGTCCACCTATGTTTTTGATATAAATGCGGTCTATGTCGTTATCCATGCACCGGGAGGCTATGTTTGTTGTTACTAGAGCAAGAGAGGCAGCGATAGGAAGGACTTCTTTTGTTTTGTTGCTACAAACAAATCACACGAAACACAGAAGTGTTGCATGGACAGCGAACCCCTTGAAGTTTGAAGTTAAATGTTTCTGCACTTTGAGCAGAACTTCACGATTGGATTTTTGTTTCCATTTGATTCTCTTTGGCTGCACCTAAATCGATTAGGAATCTCGATGCCCAATACGACGTAACGGCAACAAAAAAAAAAGACTGCGTGTTTATTGTGCAAGGATCAAAGTACCCCGCTCCGGTTCCCCGTCTCGCTGCCTCCCTCCCACGCACCGCCCTGCCTGACGGGGGGATGTTTCATTTGTGCTCCAGCAGCAGCGTGGCTAATTAAAACGGCCTCCTGCTTGTTAACGGCCCCGCCTTCCCAAAGTTCAGCTCGGAGGCTTTGCTGACTCAGGAGTAATTGATCGCAAGACACAAGACACACAACAGCGTTAGCGCACGCCAACCCAGAATGGCCCGGCTGACATCATCAATAATGGATCACGTGTTTCACGTGTTGCTCACAGTTCAGACAGCTGGTCTTTTGGCTTCAGCGTACTCAGAACCAAACGAAAGCTTCATCTTGGTCCAGATTAAAGTCATTTCACAACAGGGAACTAAAATAGTCAACAAAGCTACAAGAAGGGCTTCAGCCGCACGACAGGGCTGTCACTTTATATTTAAATTCAGACTTCAAATGAAATAAACCAAATGTAGCAACACAGTGTGTGGAAGTAGTTTAACCCTGTTGATAGTCAGAGATACTATTATTATGTCTGTGTACATAATGTACATACATTTACTAACACACACTATATACTACGTATATGGCAGATTTAAGCAAATCGTTATTTACTGTTTTTAACCACACAGAATTGTTAACAGAAAAGTACAGAAATATACCAGTAAAGATCTTAAAATCAGTACTTTAAAGGTGTTTAATGCTTAGCCAGCTGCTCCGAAAGAATAGGACGCAGCAAGTCATCTCTATACGTAGACGGTATAACCATAAAATATAAATGTACAGTCATCACATCAAAAAGCTTCAAACTGACAGTGTGACAAAATAACTATCTAACAGCTATCTTACGTCTATCTTGCGGCCTGTAGTTTACGTTAGCCGTGTGTGTTCACTGCAACACTCACCGGAGGCTGTGCATTTTGATTGGATTAAATACAAAGTGGCGGCAGAGACTAGCAGAACTGAGTCCCAAACGGACCTTTAAGGCTTTGTCGTCCCTTCAGAAGGATGCGTGAATACTTTAATCTAAAGTATTTAACACGGCAAGTGTGCGTGTGTGTGTGTGTGTGTGTTAGTGGCGCTCATGTGTCAAACTCTATGGAACTGTTAGTTGCGGCAGAGGTCACCCTGCAGCCACCCTTCCTGCTGCACACGCCGGCCCAACAGCACTAATCAATACGATCAGGATCCCTGTGGTGCTCATGGAGGAACGGAGGCTGAGCATCGCACCGCTCCTGCCTCTGTTGCCTCCAGCTGGTGACCCGTCTGCAGCACTCCTGCTCTATTTTCACTGCCATCAGACCAGAAAAACCAACACCACAATGCACCGTGCCTTCATCATTATTCATAAAATCAATATGCATCATCACAAGTTCTTCTCAGAGGGTCGTGTGCAGAGGTGCTGAAACTCAGGGAGGAGATTGTTGGGACAGAACATCTCAACGAAGCCAGGTCTTCTGTTTGGCATGTCTGTATGGGCTACAGTCTATCTATCTATTCCTGTCTTTACAGGCCTACAGGAGCACAGTCCTTGTCATGTGGGCCATAGCTGTAATGTATTTGATGGGAGTGTTGCACATAATGGAGCCCTTTTTGTTTCAATAAAAAAGAAAATCAGATTTTGTCATCATCTTGCATTAAGACAGCAAAGTAAAGTACAATATGCTTAGTGTCATAAAACATTCATTCTCTCTACTGACCATCAGGGGGCAACTCCTCTGGTTGTAAAAATGAATCCGATTGTATTCAAAATGACTCTCCTTCTCGTATACTGCGTATCTACGTCACTCCTCCAAATGAGGTCACTTCTGTTCATTGGTTGCAAAAAGCCAACATGACGGCTGTATTCCAAGATGGCAAATGGCCGAACTCGAGGCTTCAAAGAGGAAGCCCGGGTGATGTCACTTTGACTGCGTCTCACTCCGTATGCACCGTCTATGATATTTGCATGTGCAGTATGTAAATCAGGTCTACCATCAGTGCCAAACCAACGACCGGCTTGCAGCTGCACCTTGTCTGTGTTGCACATGAACACTGACAGCAGCTGATGGCCTGAACCGGACACACCACGTTATGAACCATTCATCTGGAGTCCAAGTAGATGTTTGTTGAATGCTTGGACTTGGCATGGGCCGATCATCGGCTGCACTTTTCCGCATTTTTATGATTTTTTGATTTTTATGAATTATGATTTGTTTGTGGTTATTGGACTGTGTGTTTGTACAGGCCTTTCTACCTCCTACCTTACCGGACTTTACAGTTTGACTTTTATACAGATCAGAGATCAAACTATTTAGAATGAATATCAGCTGATCGGCGGCCAATCAAAACATTCGCTTTCATTCATTTCAGCTCCAGAGACGGGCTTTGCCTCCCGAGCCGATACTGAGAGGGCGAGAACGCCAAGGAGAGGAAAAGGGAGTGACACGAGAGATGAGCCCAGGTCATCATGATCATCATCATCATCATGTCAGAGGTTGCGTTAAACAAATGTTATTCATTCACTGTATTTTTTATCAATGAATGAAAAAGCCTAATTTAGACCCAAACTCCCATCCTGGGACATACGTACTGACACACAAACACACACACACACAGAAACACACACACACACACACACACACACACACACCGGGATTTGGAAGCCTCTGGGGGCAGCCTTTCAGACAAACACATTTACACAATAATCCTATAGGAGAGAGAAAGTGCTCTCCCTCTCTCTCTTCATCGGTCGATACTTCCTCTATGTCGCCTGCCCCTCCCCCTGTCAATGCCACTGTCTATATGCTGCTATCCCCGCTCACTGTTTTCAGACGGGCCTTGGCGCAGCCATCGGAGGCGGCGGATGCCGGCGGAGAGCTCAACAGCTCAAGAGATGTACTCTCTGCACAGCTTGTCGATACCCCTCATAGCTTTGTTTCCTCTCCATCCTCTGCCCCCCCCTCCCTTTTCCTCCTCTTGGCCCTCCGCCAACACACAGACCAGCTAACAACGAAAAAGATTAGAGCTGCAGCCACTTCAGCAAATGACTGTACACGGAGACGGGTGAAATGTGACGTGCAACTGGCATGTTGGAAGTATCTGCAGGGGATGCTGCAGTTTTACAGAGCAGAGAAATCCACATTAAGTGAAACAGACTTTAAAGTAAAGGTCAAACATCTCCCATATGATTCAATGACAATTCAATGGTTCAATACAAATGTTGATGTTCTCTGAGATATGTTTTATGATGACCTCCGTGAAGGCCACGAGCAGAAACTCTTGTTGGTGTTGTTATTAAGAGGTGTGGAAATGATGGAACATAACCTGGGGTTTGGGCCCAGCTCGGTTATGAGTCTCTCCTCGGCTAGTTGTCGGTGACGCACAGAGCTGGTCCGTGACAGGGAAACCCCTCATAGGGATGCATATTCCAAATGTATAATATAAAAAGATTGCTCCTTAAACCCGTTTTACTATCATCGGCATAGCCCACATGTCTGAATCAGATAATGCTTGTTTGGAACAAGAATCTGAATCTGAATATTCAAATGAATATGATGTGAGCCATATAAGATCCAGAATATACGTATTCTGATTTATAGTGGGAATGGGTGTGCGGGTAAACATAGTCATGTTCTGTCTGGAGGATTCCACTTGAACAACAGCCTGAATGCAGAGAGGGCCTCCCCTCTGGGACGCTGCATTGACTCTCACTAATGGGACGGGGCACTTCACTCTCTTTCTGCGATGCCTTAATAATAGCGATGACATCCAGTGGTTAGAAGGAGCATTCTGGTTCGGGACAACCTGGGCACATTTTTATTCAAAAACTCCTCAAAACATTTGAAATTTTACTCTTCACCATTTTAAGCATTTAGGAGCAGCAGGACAATATGGTGTTCAGGGTCTTGCTCAAGGTCCCTTTAGCATGCAGAGCCTGGGTATCGCTAACCTTGTGATTAAAAGGACGACCCTGACTCTCATGAGAGCTGCCTCAGCATCGGCCATTTCTCAAATTTTTAAATTTCATTTAAAAATCAAAGCGATGTTACAATTCTGAGGATGGAATTTTTAATCAGGTCCACAACCGTGATCAGGGAAACCTCATGTGTTATAGATGAACTGATAGATCTGGTCATTTTGTTGGGATCCAAATTATACTAGCGCCATTTCAAAGGTGTCATTTTTATGGCATGAATGTACATGTGGAATGGCTCTGAGGTGGGTTATTAGGGTCCGTGGTTGATAACAATAAGGACCGGTAGAACCACCGAGCGGCTCTGGCTGTGCCCCGTGTTCCAACTGCTACATCAAGGGTTTAAAGTGGAAATGACACGCTTCATATAGTGTCATATCACAGTATTTTCATTAATAATGAATCTCAGTAAAACATTGTATTGTATAATAACCTGAAAATAATATAATCAGGTTGTGCATCGGCTTGTTACAAACGACCGGACTGAAGGGAAAACAACGGTGTTTAGTTCCAAGTACTGATGGAGGATGGACCCTCAGTCCTGTTGAAGACCAGGCCTCTTTACGTCGAGGGGACGCTGGAGTCCACAGGAGTGCATGTGACGGACATGACAGCAGCTCAGTGGCTTGAGCGTGCCGAATATTTCAACCATGCGCTGCCGGCCCAACACATAAAGCCGGTGCCCCACCCTTCTGCTGTGATCAGATGTCAAGCTGGCTGCCAGGCGGCCGTCATGTGTGGGTTGGCGGATGTTGTCGCATGTCAACAACGTCGTTCTTTTTTTTCAGGATGGTCTCAAGTTGACTGTTCGAGGAATTAGTAACAGGAATAATTTGGTTGATTACTATAAGCAGCTGTGCAAGCACTACAACCATTCTTCTGTTACTCTCCAACAATCACGCTGTGAGGAAACTCACAGAAGAAGTGCACCTGATTTTCTCCATTCACAGTAATTTGACAGCCTGGAGCGCAACGCAACCACTACACATGGTGAGCTTAGAGTTTGGGCAGAAGTCGGCTGATTACCAGCCTGGCAGATCGACTATCAGCATTTTTACGATTATTTGAAATTAATTTTGTTTTTTATCTGCCAATTTAACTGCCAATCAAATACATTTTAAAACATGTTTCATTGGCTCTGCTGACGCTGACGCTTTGATTGACACACATGGTTCAGCTTTGATTGACACACATGGTTCAGCTTTGATTGACACACATGGTTCAGCTTTGATTGACACATATGGTTCAACTTGTGTTCGTGAGATCCCGAACAGGCTTGTCCAGGTCCTGAAACGCACTCATGTGGATGCCTTGACATCTGATTACGAGTCCAAACACAACCTCACTAGTCATCAATTATTGTTGTGCGTACTGGGGAGTGAAGGATGGATGGATGGATGGATGAATGCTTTATTCATCCCTAAGGGGAAATTAGTTTGTCACAGTAGCAAAAAATAGAAGACAATGAAAAACACTCAATATATACAACAAAACAGCAGAGTGTAATAATTTAGGAAATGAAACAATAAAGAAGTGCAAAAGTGCGAAGTATGTGCAGTGTGTATGAAGTGTATTTAAGTATGTACAGTGACTAGCTAAACAACAAAAGCGGTGCAAAGGCTGTTGATTTGGAATAAATTGACGAGGATCTGGCCAGAGGGGATTCATTGTAAAGTGTAATAGCAGTGGGCATGAATGTTCTCCTGGACCGGAGTGATGATGATGATGGTGCATTTTGACCGGGTCAATGAGCCGAGTGGACTAACCCTCCAGGAGGACTCTTGACAAACACGCCTGGATTTGCGCGGTGCTCCAAAGCCCGCAGGGCAGACCCGCAGTCGCGATGTGCCCCCCCCCCACACCACCAATTTAACAGCCATCAATGATTAACTCGGGGCTGATGAGCCTGCTCGCCGCTGGGGAAGAACTGCCATTGCCTCTGTTGGACCGCGGGCCCACACCCTCACTTTAAAGGCAGCAAACGGGATGAGATCATCTACATTTTGGGTTGGACATTTCGGGAGAGACGCTCCTCCGTAGCGCTAGACTCGAGGTAAATTCCGGACGTTTTAATTGTTTTACCGGAGCAGCGGCAAGTCAACATGCCGGGTCCCGTTATGCAACACGGGGGAAAGGTCGCCATCGTCGGCACAAGCTATCGGGTGCGAAGATGACGAAAATACACCGAGCCACTCCAAACTCAGCAATGTTACAAGTTGGGACTTTTTGGTTTTTGGTCGTAACCTCGCTGAAAAATGGGCATCATACTAATAATGGCTCATGTTCCATCATTGGTGGATCGTGTGGATGAAATACTGATTTAAAAGAAACGGCTGTGAAGCTAAGAGCTATGACATATTTGCCAGTGCTCAAGTCCCCCTGGAGATGCCACCCATCAGGGCACAGACTGGTGACCCGGGACTATATGTCCGTATCTCGGCCCCCACGGGGCTTGTGTGACGGGCTTTAGCGACAGCCTTCACAGGACGCGGCCACGCTGCTCCCGTGCCCAGCGCCTCCTCTCGAGGGAGGCGCCTCCATCCATCGCGAAGGGAGAAGACGGATGCTGCGAGGGAGGACCTGGCTCGCCGAGCCTCAGCCCACACCGGCGGCTATATGTGTCCGGGGCGGCATCCGCTAGCATTCTCCGGCTCGAGGAGCAGGTTAGCTGCATTCCAGCAAAGAGACGAAGATCTAGACCGACAGGTGCAACAGCATCCCCGCCCCGCCGCGCTCAGCCTCCCTCTCAGCCTCCTTCCACCTTGACAAATGCCCAAAGGAGGGGGTGGGGGGATTAACCCCAGGCCAACCGCCCGGCGAGCGGACCCGAAAACACAGAGACGTGTTTTTTTTCCGTGATGAAAAGACATGTTGGATTGCGCGAGCGAATAAGTCGCGAGCTAGCTAACAGTCGCTTCAGCGCGCGACCAGAGGAACCGCTGTTAGCTCGTCGCTGGCCAACTGCCTCCTCTCGCTCTGAGGCATCGAACACAACACGGGATCTGGTACTCACCTCTCTGCCATTGTCCCGGACGGTTCTTTAAAATCCCTTTAGAATAAATCCCACAGCGGCTCCCATGTTGCCGAAATTGCGGTCGCCGCAGTCAACGAGTCACTCCTCCTAGACCCGTGTCGAGCTGTCGACAGTGACAAACACAGCTTCCGGTCATTACCTTCACAATAAAAGCGTCTCGCCCGATCGCGTCAATGTGGCATCTGTTTTGGAGATATAGTGAATATACGTGAAAAATATATAATATTTAGACATAAGACTGTACTGTTGTAATGCCAAGCACGCAAAGTCTGTAGGCTATATACAGGACTGATAACAAATATATAAAGACATTATGAGAGACTAATAACGAATCAGTACCTTGGAAATCCTCAATATAATTTTATGGCAATATGGCAATATTGTTATAAATTTAATGGGAAGTATTTTTTTCTTAAAACGTCTTTTTACAAATTATAATACACTTGATTATTGATTTAAGCATTCTTACCTTGACGTTGTCTGTACTATGAAATCATTCTGAAAACGCCCATTCCAGTCTCAAAAACTGCTATAACAAGATGGCCTTCTGCTCTGTTTTATTAAAAACACGCTACACACTTGTATACCCATGAAGAAATGATGTAAAACAATCTTAACAGAGCCAGATGTTTCATACCTTGATATGTTTCCTTTACTTATATTGTCACGCAGAAGGTAAAGGGTGACTCAGCAGAAGTTCAATGTTATGCACGTTTAAGACAAAAAACGCAATAAACAAAACGCCAAACATTCAACTATACTTGTGAATTCTGAAGTTAACATACAATAACTTCCGGTATTTTACGTGCTAATGTTAGCCAGCTTTATACAAAAGGGAACGCGCGCCGCTCGTCTCTAATGGCAATGCATTCATGTTCAAATTAAAAGGACTGTGTTTGTGGGGTTCTTGTTATGTATTCCTCATCACAGATATCGGGCGTAGAGCTTCATGTGTCGGCCTTCGTCAGGGGTTTAGGTGCATGCTCTGGGGCACTAGCTGGACATGTCTTCCACGCATCGCAGGGCTACCAAAGAAACACAGACACTCCCATTCACACCACACTAGAGAACTACTTGGAGACGTCCACCCATGTGACTGTGTGATGAAACCCACGGGAACATAGATAAAGCTTGGGAACCCCGCGACAAACCAGGAGCCAAACCACTGGGTGGATGCATTACATACCACCTGCATGTAGAACATTGAACAGTGACTGAAGTCAACAACTGCTTACAATTAAAGGTTAAAACCAGTGTTCCTATATTTGCAAGGAACATGGTTTAAAATAAATGAGAACAATTATCTTACATGACGAGAACAAAAATCAAGGCTGTGAATACCTACCATCACACTGTCAGCTGTACCGACCAACTACAATGTTGTGCTTATCCTCACAATCACTGACTGCCAGTATTAATTCATCCAAGTGTCATGCATTCAGGGTTATATTTCTTCCCCACACAAACATTTCTACCACATCACTTTTCATCTCAAAAAACGATTAATTTTTTGTCAGTGCATCCAAGGGAATGTTAGCTAGCTAACAGTGGCAAAGCATGTTTGTCTGTGGATCCTTGACCACATTTAGACATTTAGCCTTTACCAATGACCGCAGATTGTATAATAAGTGGACGTAGTCATCGTGACGTCACCCATTGCTTTGTGGAGGGATGTTTTGAAGTCTCCAGTTTCAATTTCGCCATTGCCATCTGGTTGTTTTTTGCAACCAATGAACAGAAGTTACCATATTTGGAATGTGGAGGAGTGATGTAGAGACTCTGGGTGCATCCCAAGTCTCTTAATTGCACACCTGTTTCCCTCACTTGCGTCTTTTCCTTGCGTCTTAGTCCCTCCCACCAGGGATGCATGGAGAGACGCAAGGAAACCAAGCGAGGAGAGAGGACACGAGGAAATATGTTTTAAGAGACATGAGACGTCCTTTCATCTGATGCGTCATGTGAAAAGATGTCGGTTTCTGATGACTGCAGCCACAGCTGGATCAGCTGATCAGCTGTAAGTCGGCTGGACCTTTGACAGAGTTTTTTTTAACGTAATTGTTTTCTGCTCCATACAGTTTATAGCAAACATTCCAATAACAATCCCTTTAAAATATTGATACAAATTATTGTTTAATGTTTTCAGATGAGTTAATCAGAATCAGAACCATTTATTGTCATGTTTGTTTTCACATTCAAGGAATTTGTCCTGGCAGAAAGTGCATAACATTTAACACTTAACAATAAACATTTAACAGTAAACAGAGTGCAATAAATGGGAATGAATGAATATTTACAATTGAACAGTAGAATATAAAAATAAGATAAAGTGCATGGAATCTAAGAGTTGTGTGAAAGTGGCAAGTGTGGTAAAGTACTGTTGGTGTGGCGTGAGGTCTTGGTCCTGATGGACCGCATCCTCCTGCCAGAGGGGAGGGACACCAACAGTTTGTGTCCAGGGTGAGAGGGATCAGCTACAATCTTCCTCGCCCGCTTCAGGGTCCTTGAAGAAAACAAGTCCTGGAGGGACGGCAGATTGCAGCCAATCACCCTCTCGGCAGAACGAATGATGCGTTGCAGCCTGGCCTTGTCCTTGGCAGTGGCTGCAGCGTACCAGACGGTGATGGAGGAGAATGGTAGTAAACTACTACTTATATTAATAAATACACAGTTATCATCACTGTCCGAGTGGATATGTCTTCTTTATAGTATGTTATCTGTTAAACAAAGGGTTAGGGTTAGGGTTAGGGTGCATTGAGTATTGATACAGTGTGTGATATTTATTCTGTGTGCTGTTTATATGCACAGTTCTTTTACCGGCGGAATGTGTCTTATTTATTCATTATTTATGTCTGTATGTTTTGAAATTCTGATTGTGACATCACTATAAAATTGATCACCCTCACATGACTGAATGGAAGTGTTTCCTCTCTCCAGCTCTCTGATTTTAAATATAATACAAGTTATTAAGGGAGATCACGAAAAGAAAAATATTTTTATAAATGAAAGAAGAACGTTGTTTGAGGGCCTTTTGTTGTTGTTAAGTTCAAACCTTGGGCGATCGCGTGAAGATCGCGATCGCGTGAAGAGAACTCCAGGATTCAATTAGTTATAATTAAAAAGTATTTAAGATAAGATAATCCTTTATTAGATGATGATGAACAGAATATAGTTCCCGGCCGGGGGTGTCTCGCTTCAGGCGGCCCACAGGCCACATTCAGCCTTGCTGTAAACAGTTGCTGTCTGTGCAATTCAAGAGAAGGAATAATCACCCCGTACAAATGTTTGCGCAACTTGTTAAATACTCACATTCGCTGAGCTTAAGGCTTCTCCATTGGTTAGTTTCCCAGCATGCAAGATAACACAACAATAACATAGCATGCTAATGGCTAAACCGCTTCACAGGGACGTAGTCCTACTCAGGTAAACAGTTCTACCTCCTGGTAACTTTCTCCGTATTCTTTCTTCCGTCCTCCTGCACTTAAAATAGTCCCTTCTTACTCCATGCTTGTTCCAACCCCCCACCACGTGCAACCTCCATTTGTCTATGCCCTCCATCTTTAATTTATTCCATTCACACCTGAACCATTTCACAGTAACAAAAACCCAAAGCTTCTTTCTACTATGCTACAATACACATCTTCATAATCTTAATTAATATTCCATATTTATTATTATTATCTTTCATAAGTATTGTAATTTAAACATACACATTCTTTATCTACATCTGCAAGTTAAAATAAACTATTACAACTCTACATTGTTCAGACCTACAATGAACATATTTTAACCAGATGGTGAATAAGAAAACAAATCAAATCTATAATTTGAGTTTAATGTGTGTGTGATCGTCTTCACTCTGGGATGAAACTCCAGCGATCAGTCCAATCAAATAAAGACTGAGGGGGTGTGTTGAGCGTTTAAACACTTCCTTGAAGCGTGCTCTTGTGGCTCCTCGAGCATTGCTCCTCCGACATCTCTCCTTGCTCCTCCGAACACTGACCTGTCCATCACAGTAGCCCCACCCTAAATCCTCCCCTGCTTTAAATGGTCTCTAAATGGTCGCCGTCTACCAATAACATATATTTCTTTATTTCATCCTTATATGTGGCAGTACCTAACGACCCGCTAGATGATGATCTGAGGACCACCAGTGGGCCCCGGACCAGTGGTTGAAAATAGCTATACCATAACAAATTTAATTTCAAAGAAACCCAACAGAGTTACATTGTTTCACCACCACAGTCATTTTGACATATCATTTTGACATATCAGCTATCAATGTACTGGACCTAACCATAACCCTTTGCTTTTATTTAGCTGTTGTGCATTGCCTGGGAGTTTTGGGAGACAACTAATTTTTTTTTTTATATCTCCACAGAGATCTGTTTTTAAAGACAAAAATGTCTCATATGCATCTCCTACATCATCAACATATAGTTTATCCTAAACTGGTTTCTTTAAATCTTCTTCAGAGGAAATGACGGAACTGTGTGTTGTATGCGCCCTTAAATCTGAGGTTTTAATTTCTTCCAACTATTTTCACTTGGACAACATCAATAGTCATGTGTATTGTGTTGTTTTATGTCCATGTCGGTTGAACCAATCAATCTTGAAATCCCATTAAATATTAAACTTTAATGAACTTCTATGAAGGTTCCACTTGGTAGAAACGTTTATAAAGGTTCCACCTGGTAGATACTTCTGTGAAGATTCCACCTGGCATACATTTATAAAGGTTCCACCTGATAGATACTTCTATGAAGGTTCCTCCTGATTGAAACATTTATGAAGGTTCCACCTGATAGATACTTCTATGAAGGTTCCACCTGGTTGAAATTGTATGAAGGTTCCACCTGATTGATACTTCTATAAATGTTCCACCTGGTTGATACATTTATGAAAGTTATGGGGGTGACTGTGGGTCAGTGGTTAGCAAGTCAGTCTTTCAATCAGAGGGTCGGTGGTTCAAACCCCAGCTCAGTCAGTCCATGTCGTTGTGTCCTTGAGCAAGACACTTAACCCTCATTGCTCACTGTTGCTGTGTCTACGGTCTACTGTATATCATGTAAGTTGCTTTGGATAAAAGTGTCAGCTAAATGAAATGTAATGTAAAGTTCAACCTGGTAGAAAGGTTTATGAAGGTTCCACCTGGTAGATACTTCTATAAATGTTCCACCTGGTTGATACATTTATGAAGGTTCAACCTGGTGGAAAGGTTTATGAGGGTTCCACCTGATAGATACTTCTATCAAGGTTCCACCTGGTAAATACTTCTATCAAGGTTCCACCTGGTTGAAACATTTATGAAGGTTCCACCTGATAATATGTCTATGAAGGTTCCACCTGGTTGAAACGTTTAAGGTTCCACCTGGTAGAAACTTCTATGACGTTCCACCTGATAGATTCTTCTAAGAAGGTTCCACCTGGTTGAAATGTTTATGAAGGTTCCACCTGGTAGATACTTCAAAGAGGGTTCCACCTGATTGAAACGTGTATGAAGGTTCCACCTGATAGATACTTCTATGAAGGTTCCACCTGGTTGAAACATTTATTAAGGTTCCACCTGATAGACACTTCTATGAAGGTTCCACCTGGTTGAAACATTTATTAAGGTTCCACATGGTAGATACTTCTATAAAGGTTCCACCTGGTTGAAATGTTTATGAAGGTTCCACCTGATAAATATGTCTATGAAGGTTCCACCTGGTTGAAACATTATGAAGGTTCCACCTGGTAGAAACTTCTATGACGTTCCACCTGATAGATACTTCTAAGAAGGTTCCACCTGGTTGAAATGTGTATGAAGGTTCCACCTGATAGATACTTCTATGAAGGTTCCACCTGATAGATATATTTATGAAGGTTCTACCTAGTGGATACGTCAAGGAGGGTTCCACCTGATTGAAACGTTTATGAAGGTTCCACCTGGTAGATACTTCTATGAAGGTTCCACCTAGTAGACACTTTTATGAAGGAGCTCATAACACCATATTACCCCACTAGATAGTTTATAGTACCATATTACCCTACTAGATAGCTTATAGTACCATATTACCCCACTAGAGAGCTCATAGTACCATATTACCCCACTAGAGAGCTTATAGTACCATATTACCCCACTAGAGAGCTCATAGTACCATATTACCCCACTAGAGAGCTTATAGTACCATATTACCCCACTAGAGAGCTCATAGTACCATATTACCCCACTAGAGAGCTCATAGTACCATATTACCCCACTAGAGAGCGTAGTAACATATTACGGGGTGACTGTGGCTCAATGGTTAGCAAGTCTGTCTTTCAATCAGAGGGTCGGCGGTTCAATCCCAGGCTCTGGTCGTTGTGTCCTTGAATCAGAATCACAATCAGAACCATTTATTGACATGTATGCTTACACATACAAGGAATTTGTCCTGGCGGGAAGGTGCATACATTTAACAATACACATTTAACAGTTAACGCAGTGCAATAAATGAGGATGAATGGATGAATGAGTATTTACATTGAAACAGCAGCATATCAAAATACCAAAAATACCAAAAATAAGATAAAGTGCATGGAATGAGTGTAAGTGTTGTGTGAAAGTGGCAAGTGCAATGCCAAAGTGTTAAGTTTATTCAAGTATAAGGCTATGTGCAGGGGAGTGTCCGGTGGGAATTGTCTGGGGGTGAAAGAGTCATTAGAGTCATTAGAGTCAGTGGGGGACCCGGGCTCTGTTGATGAGCCTGACTGCAGACGGGAAGAAACTGTTTTTGTGGCGTGAGGTCTTGGTCCTGATGGACCGCAGCCTCCTGCCAGAGGGGAGGGACACCAACAGTTTGTGTCCAGGGTGAGAGGGATCAGCTACAATCTTCCTCGCCTGCTTCAGGGTCCTTGAATCAGACAAGTCCTGGAGGGACGGCAGATTACAGCCAATCACCCTCTCGGCAGAGCGAATGATGCGTTGCAGCCTGGCCTTGTCCTTGGCAGTGGCTGCAGCGTACCAGATGGTGATGGAGGAACAGAGGATGGACTCGATGATGGCAGTGTAGAAGTGCACCATCATTGTCTTTGGCAGGTTGAATTTCCTCAGCTGCCTCAGGAAGTACATCCTCTGCTGCGCCTTCTTGGAGATGGAGCTGATGTTTAGTTCCCACTTGAGGTCCTGGGTAATGATGGAGCCCAGGAAGCGGAAGGACTCCACAGCTTTGACGGGGGAGTCACACAGGGTGAGAGGGGCTGGTGGGGCTGAGATCTTTCTGAAGTCCACAACCATCTCCACTGTCTTCAGAGCGTTGAGCTCCAGGTTGTTTTGGCTGCACCAGGTCACCAGGTGGTCAGTCTCCCACCTGTAGGCGGACTCGTCCCCACCAGAGATGAGTCCAATGAGGGTGGTGTCATCCGCAAACTTCAGGAGCTTGACGGACTGGTGACTGGAGGTGCAGCTGTTGGTGTACAGGGAGAAGAGCAGAGGGGAAAGAACGCAGCCTTGGGGGGAACCGGTGCTGATGGACCGAGAGGCTGAGACGTGTTTCCCCAGCCTTACGTGCTGCTTACTGTCAGACAGGAAGTCTGCAAGATACTTAACCCTAATTGCTCACCGTTGCTGTGTCTACTGTATATAAAACACTGGTACTGGCGTACCGTGCTACGAACAGATCTGGTCCAGTCTACATCCAGGACATGGTAAAACCTTACACCCCATCTCGTGCGCTCCGCTCGGCTTCTGCCAATCGCCTTGTAGCTCCGTCGCTGCGAGCTAAACACTCAACAAAGTCTCGACTGTTCTCTGTCCTGGCTCCTCGATGGTGGAATGAGCTCCCCATTGACATCAGGACATCAGAAAGTCTCTACATCTTCCGTCGCAAACTAAAAACATATCTTTTCCGACTATACCTTGAATAAAGGATGTAGCACTATAGTAGCACTGGAATGGCTCTTACTGATAACACTTTGTAGTCGAACCTTTGACGAAATTGTACCTTCTTGATTCTTGTTGTTCTGATTCTTGTTTGTAACCGTAGAATGCACTTATTGTAAGTCGCTTTGGATAAAAGCGTCAGCTAAATGACATGTAATGTAATGTAATGTATATCATATAAGTTGCTTTGGATAAAAGTGTCAGCTAAATGTAATGTAATAGTACCATATTACCCCACTAGAGAGCTCATAGTACCATATTACCCCACTAGAGAGCTCATAGTACCATATTACCCCACTAGAGAGCTCATAGTACCATATTACCCCACTAGATACTTCATGTTTTGTTTAAATATAATATGCAGGCGTAAAGCTCCGTCTTTTTAGTTGACACATTTTTTTCTCTTTAAGCCTCCGGGCTTTACCTTGTAAAACTGTATTTAACGTCATAAATATGTTTTATATGTTTTCTTTTTTTAATTAAATAATAATTATATGGTCTTCGATGAAACTGTTACGTCGCCATAACGATACACACTCCGGAACGGTAGGTGGCGTCTTGCATCTTCAGCGTTGGAGTATTCCGCTTTAACCTGAGCGGAGAAGAAGTCGCATGCGGAAGTTACAGTACGCACTGCTGTCCATGCCACAGCTCTACTTGTTTTCTACCTGCGGACTGAAGGTGAGGACGTTTCGCTGCTCAATGGGGCTTTCTTCGTGTGTTGGGATGTTTGAAATATGTAAAGCCAGTTGTCGGGAATGTGTCGCTGCTTCCGGTCAGCACATAGTGGATATAAGAGGGTTCCACGTGGGACTTTACTCCGTACTCAGATGCTGTTGGTCCATAAAGTCTACCTTTTCTCGCTCACCGCAGAATACGAACTCCATGTCGTTGATGAAATGTGAAGCGTGTCATCTTCGCCCTCTCTTCCATTCCCACCAAGCACGAGGCCCCCCACCCTGTTGGGAGATGGTTTCCATGAGCTTCCATGTATGCGGACCTCTCAACGTACACACACATAGAGAATAAACAAAAACAAGTACAACAAAGTAGAACACATGTAAGCGTAAACATTTAAGAACTATGCAGAAATATAAATGGATATACAAAAGTGTATATCTGAACATGACACCCAACACACAGGGAAACTGAGGTAGGAGTGCAGCAGACTGTTACTGTTCATCAGAGGAACGGCCAGTGGAAGGAGCGGTTCTGTGTCTGGTGGTTTGTATGGGGTCAGATCGCTCTCATAATTACAAATGCACACAGAACAATTCACAAATACATTCCAACGTATTTATTTGTGGATCGCTACAGATGTGTGGGTTTTTTGAGACTCCCCTGACGTCTCCAGATCCACAAATGCGTTTTTTCAACGTGGACCTATCTGTAGCCAATCAGATGTCGCCCTCATTTTCAACCAATCACATCACTGCCATCCTGCCGTTGCTGAAGCAGCTCTAGAGCCGTTATTCAGACGCAGTTGTGCGACTACGGATAATATTATGAACCCAAACACGGGGGAGTCTGATGGTCCGACGTTTGAGGGACTTCCACAACAAGTATAAAGCAGAACTAGTGGTTAGTTCAATATATATTTAAACTATATGTGGTTAATTCGCCTCATTCGCTTCATATGAGCTGGGAAGGGGGCGTGGCTTATTTCCATGATTTATCTCTGTAAAAACAGTTACCATTTCTGTGAACCATAAAGAAAGAAGACATACATTTATCCTTTATTAATCCCGTCGTTAAAAACGACATTATGTTGTACATTACATGACAACTGAGTGTTATTTTAAGTCAAACTACTGTATTGTGTTAATTCAAAAAGGTAGATTTAAATTTAAAATTTAACAGAATACTATTAGTATATTACATTGTGAAATGAGATATTACATTACATAGTATCACGTTATATTATGCAGCTTGAATTATATTTTAATAAAAGTAGCCTAATGCATAGAATATAATTGTACAATATTCTTATTTTAAATCTGAAACTACTATAATGTGAAGAGGAGGAGAAGAAGCAAATGGCCACATGTGTAAAGCACTTAAGTGCAAAAATAGTTTCAAAATAGTGTTAGTAGTTTTCTTTTCATGGATTAATTGACTAATATTTGCAGCTTTACTTGTTTTTTAATGAGCACATCATTTTAAAATATTTAAAAGGAGTTGTTCAACTAAGCAGCTGAAATCCACAGTTTCACCCCACACAACCTAATGCATGCACCGCCTGACTCTCTGTGCTGCAGTATGACCAGTGTCCAACAGATGGCAGCAGTGGGACAGGTCCTGACCAACCCAGGACTAGACCTGACCAGGCGGTTCAGAGCCTTATTCACCTTGAAGAACCTGGGAGGTAACACATTTAATTTCATTCGTGAACTGTGTGAATTGAATTGTGTGTGGTGGGGGGGAACAATTCTTTTGAGATGCAGGTGTATCAAGTTGTACTCGCCATAAATCATGTCTCACAAGTTGTTACAGAAATGTTCGGGTTGATATTTGTTGCTAAATAACAAAATATTGACCCGCTTGTTTTTTCATTTGAATGCAAGCTTTCTGTCTCACTATGTGGACGGGATTCTGTGGGTTAGGGGTGGGAATCACCAGACGCACCAGGATGCATTATTATCTTCAGGCACTATATGTGATTATTGCGATTTTAAACATTTTGTATTTAAGTATTTTAAAATCAAACATTACATTATTACATTACATTTCATTTAGCTGACGCTTTTATCCAAAGCGATAAACATTGGAATAGATATTGTTTATGACCTATTTCACTGCAAATTATGCAGTTTGTCAACATCTGTTTTATCTAATAATAATACTAGGTTCATCTCACTTTAGTCCTTTTTTAATAGGCCTATAGCCAATGAACTGAAATATCATGATCAACTCTTTCCTTCAACTCCTCTATAGTGGTTTGTGCATAAAAACACATAACGATATCTCCAGGAACATTCAGTGCCTTTGCTGTCTTTTTGTATTATTTTCCATGTTTTATTAAGGCAATGAGCTCTTCTCTTAACTTTATGGACAATTCTCATGTGTTACCCATGTTTCTAATATGCAATCGAACGTCACTGCCAGGACTGCTTTTGGATGTGTTCTATCTCAAGCACACCTGAAGTCACTACTGAGGCATCAGGTGTGCGGCGTGGTTTATAAATATGTGCTCTTATGAGGGATTCTATTAAGGGTTGAATAACTATGAGACTGCAGTAGTAAAAGTGGTATTTAATGTTGAAATGTTTGTGTTGAGCTATTTAAATTGTCCTTGTTTGAGTTGCTTATTGAAAAGTGTGTGCGTGTGTGTGTCTCAGGTGCTGAAGCCATAGAGTGGATCAGTAAAGCGTTCATGGATGACTCCGCCCTGCTGAAGCATGAGCTGGCGTACTGCCTGGGCCAGATGCAGGACCGGCGGGCCATCCCCTGTCTGACTGCCGTCCTCAAAGACACGCAGCAGGAGCCGATGGTCAGGCATGAAGCAGGTACGCACTCTGAGGGGTTCATAACACATGTTTGAGCAGGACTGGCGGTACACACCCCTACCAGACCTGCACATACGTTCTCCTGCCTCTTTGATCTTTTTACATCAACCCACATATGTGTGTGCATGTTCGTGATTCTCAAACATAACACACAAACGGGTTGTTATGTATTTAAAGAACCGTTAGCATCGGTACCACTACACTCATTTTTCAATATTGTTATTGGTTCTTTTTCTTTGCTAAATAACTTGCTTTAAAAAAATATAGATATTTAAAAAAAATCAGAACAGCATTCAAATTGATATTTCCAATAAAAGAAGACGTTGTTTCCTGAGCTGGGAGGATCTCTACATGGAGAGGGCCCTCTCTTGAAGTGTTTAATATGAAGCCATGTGAGGCTGCCACATTGCCAGTTATTATTAGGAAATGCTCATGGGAAATTCATTTTTTTAGTCGTTGACTAACTGCCACCTGTGTTTTCTAAAGTAGCTTTCTATTGTGGGGGTTCCATCATCAGAGCTGGACTGATAAAGACGGGCACGTCTCTTCATGCTCGCATCGCCCTGAAGTGGAAGATAGTGATCAACCAGCTCTTCATCATTAATATGTTTTTATAACAGATATGTATTTGAAGTAGTTTTAAGAGTGAAGTCATTTCACTCTGTTAATTTAAACATGTAAGAAAAATTGCTGAAGTGACCACAACTAACTCGAAAACATGAATGCAAGTACCTCAACAGAGGGGACCAGAGTAAAATAAGAAAGTACAAATTCCGAAAAAATTCCTGATACACATACTTTGACAAGAAAATGTACATCTGGCAAAATAAACAAAATAGTGATCTCCATAATTAAAGATTCAGCAGGAAAGCACACAAATCCACCCGATGAGATGAATAAAATGTTTTTATTTGTCAGAAAAGGACTCACTCCTATAGTTTCCACTGTATAACCCAAAGAATCTGTAATCTCTGTGGTAGTCGGTGAGTTATTTATTTTTGTGGATCAGCAGAATAATAACCCTATCACCTTCTCTCTTTCTTTCCCTCTCGGCCTCCTCCTCATTACACAAAACGACCTGTACGTAGAACACGTATTGACTGTGTGCCCGTCTGACTGTCTGCAGGCGAGGCTCTGGGGGCAATCGGTGATCCAGTGGTTCTGGACCTCCTGAAGGAATACAGTCAGGATCCCGTCATCGAGGTAGGACCAGAACACTCTGCACCTGCTCGACAGTGGTACCAATACATGCCGAGCACACAGGCTCAGAGCCGCATACTCAACAGAAGGTTTTCTTTTGCTGGATTTATTTAAAAAGGAAACTTTTATTTATTTTATTTATTCTATTTTATTTAAAGTCGGCTAAACTTGTGTTCCTTTTATTAAATGTTGTATGCTATGACAGAATTGATTAAATGTAAGTAGAAGTAAATGAAAACACTTGGGTAACCAAACGGATCTGCTGGTGCTGAACGCTTCTCTCTTCCTGCTCGCTTACAGTGCAGACGCTTTTCTGCTTGCTCTCGCCTCTGCTTGCATTTTTTCTGCTAATATCTTCTGATATTCTATTTTTCTTATATATATATATATATATATATATATATATAATTGTTTCTTAATCTGCTTGCATTCCTTGGATTTCATATGTTTTATGTTCCATCTTCAATCCTTAATGTTGTTGTAAATGCAATTTTTATGCACTCTTTTATGTCTCCATGCTTCCACTGGTAATTGTGTGTTTAACGTCACATTGCAGTGAATTGTGGGTAATTCCCTTGAACTGCATCTAATGCTGACTTATGTTAGCGGGAGCGCCCCTCAAAGTCTGTGAGGTGGAGATTGGGATTGGACCATAGACTGGACTCCTGTCCATGAACTCTGCCTTTGCCCAATGTCAGCTGGGATCAGATCCAGCGCCCCTTGACCCTAAATAGGATAAGCGGTTTGGATAAAGGAATCCCAACTGAGTTTTATGATCCGCTGCACGCCTAACCAATAGTAATTGTTAGGGCGACTGTGGATCAGTGGTTAGTAAGTCTGTCTTACAATCAGAGGATCGATGGTTCGATCCCCGGCTAGTCCATGTCCATGTCGAAGACACTTAACCCTCTATAGAGGTATAGAATGTAAGTCGCTTTGGATAAAAACGTCAGCTAAATGAAATGTAATGTAATTTGGACAACGATTTCAAGACAGATGGCTGAAATCTGCAAATACAACCTGTGTATTGACGCATCCCATCCCGCATCTTCTGCAGGTAGCGGAGACGTGCCAGCTGGCTGTTCGGCGGTTGGAGTGGTTGCAGACTAAAGGAGAGAAGCAGTTGGACCAGACTACAGATGAGAACCCGTACAGCTCTGTGGACCCGGCCCCTCCAGCGCAGAGGAGCAGCGCTGTGGAGCTCCGCTCGGCGCTGCTGGATGAGAGCCTGCCGCTCTTTGAACGCTACCGGGCAATGTTCGCTCTGCGAAATCTGGGCAGCGAGGCGGCTGTGCTGGCACTGGGAGACGGTAGGATATAGCTTCCTGTTTCATCTATGCATACAACATAACTGTCTACGTTACATCCCATAACTTTTGAACATTAACATGTCCAACGCTTCTAAGCGATGCAACATCATAATCATTACATTACATTTAGCTGACGCTTTGTATCCAAAGCGACTTACATGATTAGGGTTAAGTGTCTTGCTCAAGGACACATTGACATGGACTAGTGGAGGCGGGGATCGAACCACTGATCCTTTGGTTGAAAGACAGACCTGCTAACCACCGAGCCACAGTCTTCCCCCTAATCAGTGTGTGAGACTGTTTAAATACAAATTGGGGAAACAAGTGGGTAGTTTGCACTGCACTTTAGGAAGATTTAGTTTGTTCACGACAGTGACAATTAATCCCTTCACCATTTCAAGGAACTCACATTTAAGTATATGATAAGCTTATTAATGCCTTACAAAAAGGACGTGGAAGATAATAAACCTACGGATAGTAGGCAAACTTCTTCAAGTCTTGTTTAGAAAGATATATGCCAAGCAGGTGTAAAGTAAAAACCACGATATTTACTGTAGAGTCAGGTCAAACCATGTAAATACAGAGTTATTTGTCCTTCACTGTGACAATATGCCATATTACAGCAACAGTATTCAATAAAACAGTAGTCACCGTTATAGGCCTTCCAGCTTTAATGGAAGAGAATGTTCTCGGTTAATATGAGATGTTTCTGTGTGCACACTTTTCTTAAAGTCCCAGTGACATGAAAAAAATCTGATGCATGCAGTCTCTTTCTATAACGTTTGCCTCCAGGCTTGCAGTGCTCCAGTGCTCTGTTCCGTCATGAGATCGGCTACGTTCTGGGTCAGATGCAGCATCCGGCGGCGGTCCCAGCTCTGTGTGCAGCTCTGGAGCGTGCTACTGAGAACCCTATGGTCCGACACGAGGCAGCAGAGGCTCTTGGGTCCATCGGCAAAGAGGACTGTCTGGCTGTGCTGCAACAACACCTTGGAGACAGAGAACGTATCGTCAAGGAAAGCTGCGAGGTCGCTCTAGATATGCTGGAGTACGAGAACAGTGAGCAGTTCCAGTATGCAGATGGACTGGTCAGCTTCCAGAGTTAAAGGTCTACATTACATCTGAAGGGTACATGTACTACTCACTATACGGAAAGTAAGGCCGCTGTAAAACTATTTTATCCTGTGGCACGAACATTCACTGGATGAAAGATACTCTGCACATACAATACAAAAATAAAAGCCCATAAAATCCATACGAGTCAGTGAGCTGAAGTGGCTATTGCTGTGAAGGGGGACAGGCAGGAGAAGGGTTCCCCTTCATGTCCTCACTGAGGCTTCATACAGCAGCTGTGGGCTGAAGGTGGAAGACCTGACAAACCGATATGTTTTCAACGTTGAGGGCGTTTCCTATTTTTTATTTTTGTCACGGAGCAGTATGTGATCATACAGTCCGATAGAATGGACATAAGACAGAGCTAGATGCACTGGTTCTAAATGTAGATATTGGTTCTGATCCAGGCTGCATGACAGTTGATCAGCTCCATAAAACAAGAATGAGAGTTGCGGCTATTTGGAAGTGTACCGTTGCCGTTGCACGGTACCGTCACCGGTGCAGCAGGCCAACTGTGTTCAAAGGACCGAGAAGAGCGGCATTTTCTTTAGAGATTGTCAAATGACCGCAGCTCAGTTTGATGCGTGTTCGCCTCATTCTAGTTCTCTAGTCATAACATGAATACCAGCCACGGCTTCTCTGTTTGTCAGGAAGAACGCAGCATGGTTTGCCATGTAGAACTTGTCGGTAGCCTAATGATGGACCGTGGACGGTGCTGCTAGTGGTTTGAGCTCTTGCTATGAGAGTAGATTTTCCCTTTATATGGAATCTGTGGTATCTATGAGAACATGTTTTACAGGTTATGACATTTTATTCATTTTTAAATGATTTCATGTTTCATTTACATGAGACTGGTATGAAAAGGTACAGAAGAGTACTGCGTTAACAAATTCTGAATGTTCTAGATACACTTGGTATTACAAAAGGTTTTATGGAGAATGAAAAACAGCTGCTGTTTCTGGAGAAGCTGTTGAGCCAACACAGGGCCTTCTCAGCTGCTGCATATGTTAACCCCTGCACTCTACCCTTCACCTGTTAACCCCTGCACTCTACCCTTCACCTGTTAACCCCTGCTCTCTACCCTTCACCTGTTAACCCCTGCTCTCTACCCTTCACCTGTTAACCCCTGCTCTCTACCCTTCACCTGTTAACCCCTGCTCTCTACCCTTCACCTGCTAACCCCTGCTCCCTACCCTTCACCTGTTAACCCCTGCTCTCTACCCTTCACCTGTTAACCCCTGCTCTCTACCCTTCACCTGTTAACCCCTGCTCTCTACCCTTCACCTGTTAACCCCTGCTCTCTACCCTTCACCTGTTAACCCCTGCTCTCTACCCTTCACCTGCTAACCCCTGCTCTCTACCCTTCACCTGTTAACCCCTGCTCTCTACCCTTCACCTGTTAACCCCTGCTCTCTACCCTTCACCTGCTAACCCCTGCACTCTACCCTTCACCTGCTAACCCCTGCTCTCTACCCTTCACCTGTTAACCCCTGCTCTCTACCCTTCACCTGTTAACCCCTGCTCTCTACCCTTCACCTGTTAACCCCTGCTCTCTACCCTTCACCTGTTAACCCCTGCTCTCTACCCTTCACCTGCTAACTCCTGCTCTCTACCCTTCACCTGTTAACCCCTGCTCTCAACCCTTCACCTGTTAACACCTGCTCCCTACCCTTCACCTGTTAACACCTGCTCCCTACCCTTCACCTGCTAACCCCTGCTCTCTACCCTTCACCTGTTAACCCCTGCTCTCTACCCTTCACCTGTTAACCCCTGCTCTCTACCCTTCACCTGTTAACCCCTGCTCTCTACCCTTCACCTGTTAACCCCTGCTCTCTACCCTTCACCTGTTAACCCCTGCTCTCTACCCTTCACCTGTTAACCCCTGCTCTCTACCCTTCACCTGTTAACACCTGCTCCCTACCCTTCACCTGCTAACCCCTGCTCTCTACCCTTCACCTGTTAACCCCTGCTCTCTACCCTTCACCTGTTAACCCCTGCTCTCTACCCTTCACCTGTTAACCCCTGCTCTCTACCCTTCACCTGTTAACCCCTGCTCTCTACCCTTCACCTGTTAACCCCTGCTCTCTACCCTTCACCTGTTAACCCCTGCTCCCTACCCTTCACCTGTTAACCCCTGCTCTCTACCCTTCACCTGCTAACCCCTGCTCTCTACCCTTCACCTGTTAACCCCTGCTCTCTACCCTTCACCTGTTAACCCCTGCTCTCTACCCTTCACCTGCTAACCCCTGCTCTCTACCCTTCACCTGCATTTTGTTGTATGTAAAGAGTCTTTGAGTGGCTTGAAAAGCGCTATAGAAAATTTAAATATTATTATTATTATTATTAATGTCTGAAAGCAACGGGTCACGTGGGTACTTCCATTTCCGGTTTATTTTTCGCAGGCCTAGCAACCGTTGTTACAGTAACCATAGCAACTGGTGAAGTTTGTCTCTCCAGTTACTGCTCCCCGTGCTAACGGTGCTAACGCAGTGTGAACGCGATCAACACAGGTAAAGTACGATGGACGCAGAGCGAGACGGAAGTGACGAGAGACTGCAGGCCGCGGCATCGTTCAAGGCCTTCATGATGACTGCCAGCACGCGCAGCGACCGGAACCTGTGAGTCTCCGTGAATGAGGCTCGAACAGCTAGCCAGCTAGCCGGCTAGCTGGCTAGCTGGCTAGCCGGCTAGCTAGCTAGCTGTTTCCAACCAAACAGCTGCGGGGAGTTCCTCATTCATGGTCATGGAAAAAGATGAATTATCCACAACAACGTTGACTGGATAAAAAACCCAAAATGAAGTCAACTCCATTGTAAATCCGTCTTGTGACGCATGATACATTGATTGACATGTACTATTGATATGAAATGATCGTATAAGGTCTTCAGTTTTAATTATTAGAGTTAGATTTGACTTTTCTAGAGCCGGTATAAGGACGCTAAGCCCTGGTCTTCGTCCTGATCCCGCTCCCGACTCACTTCTCTCATCTCAAACACTGGTCGCTGCCGGTCTCTGAACATGCTCCAGGTCAGCATCATGACCATCAAAGCTGTCAACACATTCGGGACCGTAGTTTAGTCCTTCGCAATAAGATACCAGCTTCAACAACTCCAAAAGCTCTTTAATTTCCATTTGAGTGTATACCACCACCTGCTGGATGTTTTGTTAAACTTCTCATGTCAGTCGCAAAACACCAGCTGATGCATGATATTTAACCATTATGCACACACATGTTGTATATAACCATTACTATCATAACACAGTTATATTCATGATTGAAAAGCTGCATTGTTAAAGATGAGACAAAAACCAAATAAAATAAGCCTCCTCCTCATCCAGCTCCTCTTCCCAGCCCACATGGTGTGACAACGCAAGTGGCAGCTGTCAGTCACACTGGATCCACAACACCGATCACTCCGAGCTCTCGGGAGGGTCAGGTTCTCTGACCAGGCCACACTCCCAAACTGTTGTCTCCATGTCTTCAGGAGTGTGACCTATTCACAGAACAAAAAAAAATTTAACCTTTTCATTAAAGGAAATAATCAGATTTTCATGGGTTGGCATACAAAGAAAGTTAACGTTACGTACACTACCGTGGATGTTGTGGGTCCAGCAGACGAGGAGCTGGATGAGAAAGGTCCGGTCTCTGAAGGTTGGGAGGCTGCTCTGAGCTCGAGCCTCCTCCTTGCAGCACGGTCCTCCGCCTCCTCCATGACGTCATACATCTCCTGAGCCGTCAGTAACAGCCTTGGTGATGTTCCTCCTGACCTTGCCGGTGTTACGGTTACAGTTTATTTCGGCCAGGAGGTGGTCCAGGTCCTGATGATACCAGGGGACGGCTGATGTAAGGATTGGGGGGAGGATGGGGGGCAGGTGGAGGTTGGTTCTGTGAATCGGGGATTGGGAAAAAGGATTGGGCTGGGGAAAGGGGATGTTGGGAGGAAAAGGCGCAGCCCAGGAAGATGGCGATTGGGTTGGCGGAGGTGGTTAGGAGGTTCCACACTGCGGCCCGGACGGCATGACCCGTGACCAGTCAATTGCCATTAGGTCCAGAGGGTAGAGAACACACCTCCTGAACCCAGCCACCACCACTCTCCGATCCTTCACCCTCTGGTAGGAGTGCTCACTGCCCACAGATCTCCTGTAACACCAGAGAAATCTGCCTTCAAGGGTCTGAAGGAACTCTCATCCAAAGGCTGAAGGATGTGAGAAGTATGTGGTGGCAGGCACAGGAGAACGACCCCTTTCCTCTCTGCTGACTGATGTCCATCCATTATGAGCAGCAGCAGGCGCTCCTTCACGGCCAACTTCAGGAAGTGCCCGACACTTGTCATCAGCAAAGGAAAACTTAACGGAACATTTTTAATTGCATGTATGTGAAGCTCATGTAATTATAAAAGAGCACTCGGTGGGTATCAAGTTTATATTGAAAACAGAGTGGTTGTCACTTACTTTGCAGTAATGTAAAATAATACTAAACGCGGGTGTCTTTCTTTTATGTTGCAGTTATGAGCACCTCACCTGCTTGCTGATGAAAGTGATGGATGAGCGTCCACAGAATGCGGTGGATGTGATTGAGGATATGAGCCACGATGTGAAGCGGGCCGTCTTTGAAGACCAGCGGGACGCCCTGCGAGACCACCCGCAGAGCACAGCTGCTGAGCTGCTGGCTGAGCAGCAGCGCCGGCTGTTCTCTCGGCCAGAAGAGGAGGACCAGGAGGAGGAACTGGTATTGGCACCATGCACCTCCACTATGAGTTTATCTTGGGGAAATGACATGTAACAGGGCTTACCTGCGTACCGTTGTATTGTACAAGGAAACGTGACAGATGTTCTTTAAACAGCATTGTATTGACTCGCAAGTGTCCACAACTTTATGAAAAAGTACTGACAGCTGTCATAGAATGTCTGGTCAGATACATAATATACATTTTTTCTTTGACATCTGGTAAGTGCAAAAAGTATTTTTTTGACTGCATTTTATTTGTCCAAGACTCTTGTGTCTCTTGGACAAGCAACGTTTCAGCAGGAGGCCGCGGGTCGTTTCCCATGTGAGGCGTGATGTTTCTGTCCCATAGTTACTTTAACCAAACGGCGTTCTTCTCCTCAACCCAACCGTTAACTATACCCGATCAGAGCTGCCTTTGGACAACAAATGCACCGGATGAAAATAAATATAGTTTGCACTAATGATTTTAAGAGGATACCTCCCTGCCATTTCCATCTTTGTGCCATAGCAACTCTGACACCGTTCCATCTCGCCAATATAATAATACAGTCAGGCCCTTTACAATATATTATATATTTTCCTGAGGCAGAACAACTGAACCGTCAAACATGTATGAACTTGAATATAGGTTGACTGGAGAAAACGCATCAGACATCAGACCTGCACTCTGACTTATTGTTAAATGTGTATTGTTAAATGTTAAATGTTATGCACCTTCCGCCAGGACAAATTCCTTGAATGTGAAAACAAACATGGCAATAAATGGTTCTGATTCTGATTCTGACTTAAATACACTTCACATGGAGTCTCAGACTCTGGTGCTCCGTAATCCATCTTTGCTGCTTGTGTTGAAACACTATTTAAAGGTGGGGTTGGTGATTTTGGTAAACATGAGCACACAAGGTCTTAACAGCTTTGCTCCATGGGTAAAGCGGTCGCCCTGCAAGGTAGCTGGTTCGATTCCTGGTCTCCCCATAGTGTCCGTATTCGTCACCGCCTCTGTTTTATGGCAGATAGTGAACTGGAGGAGAAGGGAAGTTGGGAAACGAGAAATAAATCCTATTATTATGTGTTCATTTGTTCAATAAGATATTTTGTGGGCATCACTCGTATAGTAAACGGAGCTGAATTTGTACAATGAACCTGTTCTTTGGGTTCCCTCAGATGGAACCCCCCCTCCCGGATGTGAGTGAGATTGGCTTCTACCTGGAGCAGGCAGGAGTGGGTCTGGGCCGGGAGGAGATGCAGAGGGTGTTCCTGGCCCTGAAGCAGCTTGTGGAGGCGCAGGCGCTGCCGCGGTGCCGACTGTGGGGCAAAATTCTGGGAACAGGAAGCAGCTATATTATTGCTGAAGCTGAATACAGAGAGGGGGAGGAAGAGGAAGAGAAGAGCTCTGAAGAATTAGCTGAGGAAGAGGAGAAAGAAGCAGAGACTCAAGAGAATGAGGTGAGGAACAGGAAAGTACCAGACTGTAACTGTGTTACACTGCACATGTTTGAAACTGTATTTACCTCATCTTCAAAACCTTTATTGAATCCATTGGTCTTAAAAGCACAAGTATATTTTAGTAGGTTTCCTGTTTTGCACTGTTGAATTACAGTAGATGTTAATGCAATCTCAACACTTCCTCCATGTGTATGTTTATGTCTCTTTAACGTTTTTGTATAATGTTCATTTCCAACACAAAACCTCAAATTCTCATTTACAGCAATTACTCTGAAAAGCATGCATGGGAATGAATAACCATATATAATCATAATTTTTTTAAAAGGCTTTTTCCCTGAAGGCCAAGGGGACGCGGTTCCAGGTGGTCATGGAGTTGTGCTCTGGAGCATAACTGAGGGTTTCATAATGAGACCAAAAGTTTTTTTTACTTATTTTAAGGAGAGACTTTAAAGTTTGATTACACAGTTTAAAGTAAAACACATCACTATGATCCGTAAAATAATATCAAATAACATTAGAATGTGTTCTCGTTTGTGATAAACACTATTCAATATAAGCTCCAAGCACAGGCTCAAACTGGACTGTTGTTTTTTTGAGAGAATACATTTTCACTCTTTCCATCAAGATTTTACATATTCTATTAACTCTTCACTAACAATAACAGTAAATACGCAATTTAATATCACAGTAAAAGGTTTGACTAGTAAGAAGGTTTTAGTTGTTTATTCATTTAATATTGTCCTTTTCATTGTAAGGAGTAATTGTAAGGGGTATTATTATTCCGGATTCTTATTTTTGTACATTGGGCGCATTTTTGGGGTACTTGTCATGTTCTAATCCGCACCAAATTTGGCACGCCTATCAGGCTTGGCAAAAATAGCGATCCGACATAGGCGTCATATTTCTGATAAAAAATATGGCTCTCTAGCGCCCCCTAGAAGTTAGCCCGGCGACGCCCCTCGCCCAGAATGTCCGATTTACTTGAAAAAATTCACACATGTCCATCTTCACCTGCTCTACAAAAACATTCTCAGACCCATAAGCTCCGCCTACTTTGATTTTCCGCCATTTTGAATTATGTGAAAAACACCCTTTTTGTGGTTTTCTCTGACACGCTTGGTCCGATTCATACCAAACTTGCTGTGCATCATCATTGGAGCTCTATCATCATAACTGTGTTAAAAAAAAGTTCTGATATCTTATTGCGTTTTGGAGATATTGACCTATGAACCTCTTAGGGGCGTGTCTTGTTTTGCAACGCTCATAACTTTAAAACTATTTGTCCTAAAACCTTTCAGATTGTCAGCATTTGTGCACAATGCATCCCTCAACATGCAAAAAATCTTTCGTGCGATTTAAGCAATAGGGGGCGCTACAGCAATTCAGCCAATATGGCCTTTTTGGTCATTTTTTGGTGTTTATTGATGAGATTTGCATTTGTACTTTAACGAACTCCTATAGTATTTATCCGATCGACTTAAATTCTGTTCAGGAATTATCTTAAGACCCTTAAGGCCTTAAGTTGTGCTATTCGTTTTAGGCCAACGGCCTCGACGTGGCGTGGACCCAAAGACACACCCATTTTATGCTGTTCTGTGTTATACAAAGCTGTGGTAACTCCAAGGTACTTCATGCTAACAGCCCAAAACCTCTCATGCATGATGCTGGACATGGTCTGAGCACAATACATGAAGAAATGTTTGGTTTGTGATAGCGCCCCCTACTGGCAAAAAAGGAAATCAGCCAAACAGCATCGGATTGACATGTAATTTACATGATGTGGTCTGCACTTCATGTAGAGAAACATGATGTATGTGTATGCTGTGTCTTTGTGTGTCTGTCTGTCTGCCTACCTGTCTGTCTGCCTGCCTGTCTGTCTGTCTGTCTGTCTGTCTGTCTGTCTGTCTGTCTGTCTGTCTGTCTGTCTGTCTCTGCCCATGTGTGTGTCAAGTTCATCCATGGCGATTGTGGTTCAATGGTTAGCACATCTGTCTTTCAATCAGAGGATCGGTGGTTCAATCCCCGGCTCAGCTAGTACATGTCCATGTGCCCTTGAGCAAGACACTTAACCCCAATTGCTTTGGATAAAAGCAACAGCTAAATGTAATTTAATCCAACTCACATTGTCATAGCACCACCTTATCAGTCAAAACAGCATCGGATTCACATGCAATTTACATGACTTGGTTTACACTTCACGTACAGAAGCATTATGCATGTGTATGTTCACCTTGTCATAGCGCCACCTAGTGGTGAACGGAAATCAGCCAAACAATATCTGAATGACATGCAGTTAGAGAGTTGCAGTGACGTGATGCACGTGCAGGCGCCCGCTCACAGCTGCTCGTTTTGTGTTTATTTTCATAATATTTGATTGCACCTCCCAGTTACAATGTTTAACACTACGTGATTGTAATGAATGGAAATGTATTTTGATTAATTAAGTCTATTGAAAATTAGAGTCCCTTCCTCTTTTCAAGGTTAAGAAATTAAATGAATTGTTTGAGTGATCTTTCTGCTTTGCTTTCAGGTGGATCCCCTTCCTCAGTCCACCTATAAACCCCTACCAGCGGTGCCGAAGGAGGACCTCGGAACCGGCGCCAACAAGTCTGTTTACTACGTGTGCAGAGAGCCGGGTCTTCCGTGGACAAAGCTCCCTCCGGTCAGTCCTGCACAGATCACTGCTGCTCGCCAGATCCGTAAAGTCTTCACTGGGAGCCTGGACAGCCCGGTTGTCAGCTACCCGCCTTTTCCCGGGAATGAAGCCAACTACCTGAGAGCACAGATTGCTCGGATCTCTGCTGGCACACAGGTCAGCCCCCAGGGCTTTTTTCAGGCTGGGAAGGAGGAAGGTGATGAGGAAGACGAGGCAGCCCGGGACAGCTTTGAGGGCATTTCTGTCGCCAAAATGGCGGAGTCTTTGTCGACCTGGGTGCATCACGTCCAGCACATTCTGCAACAGGTACCAGTCTGATCCGAACAGGTGCACGGACTCTTTTCTCAACTGATACACTTATTGAGTTCTATGGACTGCTTTAGGGCCGCTGTACTTGGGTTAACCTGGCTATGAAAACGGGAGATGACTCTAATGAGGAAGGCGAGGCTGAAGAGAAGGAAGAGCCGGATGAACCTGAGCCAGAAGTTGGACCCCTTCTGTACACACCCCTCTCCGAAGATGCAGGTCTGTCTTTAAATTTGGACATTTTCATTGTGTTCAGAATGTAGCCTATCATTTAAAATCCACATGGGATCAGGTGACTTATACATTACATTACATTACATTTAGCTGACGCTTTTATCCAAAGCGACTTACATGATATACAGTAGACCGTAGACACAGCAACGGTGAGCAATGAGGGTTAAGTGTCTTGCTCAAGGACACAACGACATGGACTGGCTGAGGCGGGGTTTGAACCACCGACCCTTTGATTGAAAGACTGACTTGCTAACCACTGAGCCACAGTCAACTTCACTTTTTAAATGCATTTTACATCTCCCCAAATAAAGTCAGATTTACTCACTAAAATCTCACAAATGGTGTCACAGTGACTGCCCAGCTGCCAGCGTTCAGATGAGATCAGAAGGTGTCATCAAGGCTTTAGAATTTAACTACAGAAAATGCACGTGAATTCTGAGAGCTTAAATAAATTGCAACGCATTGCTGAAAATGGAAAAGTGTTTAAATGCAAAGCATTGCACTGCATTGCTGGGGGAAAAACTGAACATGTAAAACCAGAAGAGTTGGTTAGAAGAAAAACTGAATACAACATAAATGTCCTGGTTTCTTCAGCTGAAAGGTTGAAGAAGTAGCATAAATACTTTGTGAACTGTTTAAAGCTAACATGAAGTCTGTACATTACAAGTCTGCAGAAGTAGCAGATATTGCTACTATTATATCATTTGGCCTTCTTTTTTAACAATCCACCCTGGTAGAGGGTCCCTGCAGGAAAGGTCTTTTAACCATCTCTGAGCTTTTAGTTTGAAAAAAATAAACAGGCCACTCAAAGGCCCCTGTTAAACCCCTGTTACCTAATAGGGCTTTTATTTGGGAAACTCGGCTATATCTGGGCCACCAAACCTGTCATTGAAGGCAGCTAAATGTTTTTAATATTTGTGTCTCTCAGAAATGTTCAACGTTCCTCCCTGGACCTCCAAGGTGTCCTCCACTCTCACCCCCCTGCATGCAGTAGCTGTGCAACGCTCTAATCTTTGGCCAGGGGCATATGCATACGCTCGGGGAAAGTACGTGAAAAGAACTCTGACTTCCTGTGTTTGACTTGTCACAGTAGCTTAAAGACAATGTTCTCATTTACAACCAACCTTTGCTGTCTCTTACTCTTAATGTAGGAAGTTTGAGAACATATATGTTGGATGGGGTCTGAAGTATGCAGGGGAAGGCTACAGCCCAGCTGTACCCCCACCACCACAGAAAGAATACCCAAGTGGACCAGAGATCACAGAGGCCCTGGACCCGTCACTGGAGGAGGAGCAGGTGCTGGAAGAAGCTTTGGAGGAGCAGCGAGCAGCCCAGGAAGAGATGGAGGACATAGACGACGAGGACGACGAGGAAGATGACGATTGAGAACAGTTATACATATAATATTCAAATATTAATTTGTAATCAGTCGATGGCCAAATAAATCAGTTTCAGTGTAAATTCAGGTTAATATGTTGGACATCTGAACAGGTCAGTTGTGTGAAGATGAAACGATGAACCCACATTTTGTTCAAGGTTCCTGTGGAATCGTTGACCACTGGTTCACTATGAACAATGTTTTACTGCATTGTTGGAGAGGAGAAGATGTCTTTGTATCAAACGGGTTCTGCCTTAGTTGCAGTGTGCACCAACATCCAGGAGGCTGCACATGTGAGCAAAGTAGTAAACAAAAACATGTGGCCTAATTGTGTTATGGTCATAATATACCCTGCAAAAGAATGACCAAATAATAGAAACCAAATAATGTTCTTCTGTCATCTCACAGTTGTTAAAAAAAAAACTTAATGTCAGAGAGTCTCTAATGGGTGTAATCATCTTTATTTCCCGGGTTTAGCACCTTTGCCTCTGGAGGACTGTGACGTTTGGTAGCCAAGCTCTCAAAGCTCATCACGGTTGTGAAAGTCAAAGGGCTCCCTTCAGAGTCCAGAGAGGTGAGACGGGCTGCTCTGTCTCATGGATGCTGTTGTTTATTGAGCCCATGTTGTACCGGAATTAAAGGTCTGGTTTTAAAGGCCACTTTTTTCAGCTGATGCTGACAACATTGTTATTCTTATTAACAACCAGGAGGAGATTAGAAAACCGGGGACTATTGTTAAAGATTTTGGCACCATATGTTACTGTGAAGTAACTGAGCAAAAATTGAAGCACTGTGAGTTGGAGCTGCCCATTCTACCAGGAGGGTTGGTCTAAAAAAAAGGACAGTTTGGCGTGTACATTGGAAACAAAAATATAATCCATAAGAACTGAGAGGGGGTAGTAGGTGTCCTAAAGGTTACAGGGCAGGCGGCATTGGGATCCTTAAAATCATACGTTTTTAAAGGGTCTGGTACACATAGCAAGCAGAGTGGCAACGTCCAGGTTACAATCTTTCCAAATATTTCTTACAGTTGTGGTTTGGAAAGATTACAAAGGCAGGGAGTTTAATGGATTTTTGAGCTATTAAAAAAGACAAATAAAATAAAACATAGCCTACTATTTCTCCAAAAGAATGTTTACTTATCAAATGGGAATTAAATGGGTCATACATGATCAATGATGAGGCATAACAATGAGCATGACAGGAACTTGATATTAGAATCAGAGATTTACCGCGAATGAGTAGATGAGAAGAAAAGCGCTGGTCAGCAATGACCCGAGCATCTATAAGAGCTACACAAACAAACAAAAAGCTGCTCAACAAAGGTTGAGTCTGTGTGCGCTGCACAGTCCTCAAGCTTCATCCCCGAAGCGAGGCCTCACCTCCACCTCCACGCTGCTCCATTGCTCTGCTTGTTTGGAAACACCTGTGTGAGCAGCTGTTCTCTGAGATGAAGAGGAGTCCTCTCACTGACACACCGTCCCTCCATCTTGAGGGTCTCCACAGCACAGGACCTGGCCACAAACAGGAAGGAACTGCTCCGCAGGGTTGTTTGACTTCATGTTCACTTATGTGAGTTTTCGCTGCACTGATTTTGTGTATTCAAATTGTGTATCTCTCATATCTCTTTCAAACCACACCTGAATAAATTTAGCTTAGTGACATGTTAATGGTGTATTTGTGCCGGTTGAAAAGACGGGCTGAAGATAATTCTTAGACTAGAAATCATCACTTCGCTCACTGGATTACTTATGGTTTCCTTCACTGTGGGTTCTAAATCTAGATCTACAAAACAATGATGAGATAAGGGCCCTTTGGAGAGTGTAGCATGACTCAGAATATATAGGCTTGTTTGAGGCAAGCCAGTCCTGATCAGAATCAATCACAATGCATGCTGGATAGATTTGTGTCTGACTTGATCCCGACTTGCTCTGACATCATGCACACATGGTCAATGATGAACTCACGAGGTCAAAGCAGTCACGACTACAAGACCCAGAGCATGGGAAACGTTTGGTTGATGGGCAACAAACAAAACAAATCCTAGTTTTGTGTGTAATTGAACGCTACTTAACACTAGATTGTTGTTGATTAGTCTCATACTGTGTAATGAAGGTTTTATCTAAAAACATCTTGACATTGTCAATTACATTTATTTTGTCCAGCCCAAAATCACAAATGCCAAATTATCCTCAAAGGGCTTTAGAATTTGTACACATAAAACATCCTCTGTTCGGATCAGGAAAAACTCCCCAAAATAAACCTTAAAAAGGAAGAAACCTTCAGGAGAGCAACAGAGGAGGATCCTCTATCAGGATGGACAGAAGCAGTATGTCATGTGTACATGTGTGGTTCATAATAATAAAGCTTATTTATATAGCACTTATCAAAGCAAGCTTTAAAGTGTGTTACAGGCACAGGCAGTCATACAAACAACAGAAGATAAAATACAGCACAAACATGCACATTTTCACATAAATGTATATTTACAAACACCTATAAATGTATGGTCTGCAAACTGCAAATAGCCTACAGATCGGGTCTAAAAGGAAGTAACTTTTTCTTTGACTTCCTGTGTATTCTTTAAAAGCTTGCCTGCTGTTTTTTGACCCCCTCTTGTCCACTTTCCAGGCAAAGAGCAGCTGACCTCAAAGGAGCCATTAAGGATTACAGAATGTATACAAAACTCTCTCTGTAGGAGGCAAGAGTTAACCCTCTCCTGAAGAAACCCACTCTCAACTACAGACCTGTCTCTCTCCTTCCCTTTCTTTCCAAAACCCTGGAGCGATCTATCTTCAATCAAGTCTCCTCCTTCCTCCACCAGAACAACCTTCTGGACCCTCACCAGTCTGGATTCAAGGCAGGCCACTCAACAGAGACTGCCCTCCTTGCTGTCTCTGAGCAGCTTCACACTGCTAGAGCAGCCTCTCTCTCCTCTGTCCTTATCCTTCTGGACCTTTCTGCTGCCTTTGACACAGTGAACCACCAGATCCTCATCTCCTCCCTCCAGGACCTGGGTATCTCAGGCACTGCGCTCTCCCTCCTCTCATCCTACCTCAGCGATCGCACCTACCGGGTAACCTGGAGAGGATCTGTGTCTGAGTCTTGTCCTCTCACTACTGGGGTCCCTCAAGGCTCCGTCCTCTGTCCTCTCCTCTTCTCTCTGTACACCAACTCTCTTGGCTCTGTCATGCATGGCTTTTCCTACCATAGCTATGCTGATGACACCCAACTGATCCTCTCATTTCCCCAATTGGAAACACAGGTAGCAGCACGAATCTCTGCCTGTCTGACTGACATCTCACAATGGATGTCCACATACCACCTGAAAATTAACCCTGACAAGACGGAACTACTTTTCCTTCCAGGAAAAGGCTCTCCCACCCACGACCTGACGATTACCTTCAACAACTCAGTGTTGGCCCCGACCCCGACGGTACATGCTGCACAACATCAGGAGAATACGTCCACTTCTCACCCAGAAGGCGGTACAGGTTCTCGTCCAGGCTCTGGTCATCTCGCACCTAGACTACTGTAACTCCCTCCTGGCAGGTCTACCTGCTGGTGCCATCCGACCGTTGCAAATGCCCGACCTCCCGAAATTCACCCACACTACTCCGCTCCTCCGCGACCTTCACTGGTTACCGGTGGCCGCCCGCATCCGCTTCAAAACATTGGTACTGGCGTACCGTGCTACGAACAGATCTGGTCCAGTCTACATCCAGGACATGGTAACACCTTAAACCCCAACTCGTGTGCTCTGCTTGGCTTCTGTCAATCGGCTTGTAGCTCCGTCACTGCTTCAGCCAATCGCCTTGTAGCTCCGTCACTGCTTCAGCCAATCGCCTTGTAGCTCCGTCACTGCTTCAGCCAATCAGCTTGTAGCTCCGTCACTGAGAGCTAAACACTCCACAAAGTCTCGATTGTTCTCTGATAGCACTTTGTAGTTGAACTTTATTGATGAAATTGTACCTTCTTGATTCTTGTTGTTCTGATTCTTGTTTGTACTCACGGTGGAATGCACTTATTGTAAGTCGCTTTGGATAAAAGCATCAGCTAAATGAAATGTAATGTAATGTAATGTAATGTAATGTAATGCATATTTGCTGAACAAGTTTCCCAAATAAAAATGTTTCAGGATGAATTTGTCTGAGAGTAAGGCTGCCTTATCTTTTTGTAGAAAAAACGCAGCCCACAAACTAATTTGACTGAACCTTGCTTGGTTGGTGCAGGTGGGTTTCAACACAGAAGGTAGACATGCAGGGTCAATTGACAAAAAAATTGAAAACTGCCAAAGTAACTGGCAAGGCCCTGCATTGGCCTATCAAATACATGCAAGCAATTATGTCTGGTAGATTACTTTGTAACGGCACATTTTCTTTCTACTCTTTCTCAATTTACTTTAAAAGGTTGTACTATGCTGTCATTCTATTATAACCTGCTGTTGATAAACCCTTAAACCGGCCTCGCTGGATCATATTTAATTTCATACATTAATTTCAACACCAAAGCATTCTCTTGCAGGGCTTTTTTTCTGTCTTAATAGTACAGGCAAGACTCCAGTCATCATTACACAAGCAGATATGAACAAACAGGAGATATGTTGGCTGAGTTGTGGTATATCTTGTTTATTAATGGTATATTTTTTTGCATAGGTAAACATACTAATTTCCAGTAATGAACTCATCAGCAGTTGCTGATAGCAATGGCTAAATATGGTTAAAATGACATTATCAAAGATGTTAATATCCCCCACAGCAGAATAACATCAGGTCAGAAACACTGGACAGCTGTCACTCAAACTCTGAGACATTCAAACAGGCACAGAAAGTCTAACCTTTAATAGACAGTTGTCACTCCATGGGTGTTTCTCAAAGTCAAGGAATGAGCCTTATAATTGCTAAAATAATTTTACCGAGCATAGAGTTCTTCTGTAATGGTAATTTGCAAATGTGACTTTCACAACTTTCACTTGTGTGTTCTACTCAATAACAAGAACATATGTGGTAGTTTTGCTGAGAGAAGAGGAAATGAACTCAATGTATTTTGAGTCCAGTCTGCTATAGCTTCCATAGAAGGACGCTACGTAATGTGCGTACAGACAGTTGTGTGTTGCAGCACAGACTCAATAAACTTTGTTCTGCATTGCACTCTGTATGATTGAACCTTTTCTGCGCAGAGAATGCACTCCAAAAACAAACTTATTTTCTCAATGTTCGTTATTTTAGCATCGTAGGACTCACTCAGTACTATTAAAACGTTTTGTCACTACACTTTGCTCAGAGGCTTTTCAAGCATGCATGTGTAATCTTTCAGTTATTTAATTCAGCGGTCAATTCATTGCCAATCCAATCGCTGGATTGTCACTCATATTTTATCTACAAGCCGTACCTTAAAGGTTGGATCCCACTTTTGTCGCCCAGTAAGAGACGTGTTCAGCGTGTTATGAATAGCACTAAGTTGTGCAACGACGGGGAGAGATGGCGTGGTAGAGCCTGTATATTTTCACATCTAACTGTGAATAAAGGCTTTATTTAACCAGATTGGGCGAGTGTTGGAACAAAGATAAGATGACATTTAAAGTGTTCCAGTGTGGCTCTCTGAATACAAGGAATACATCTTACCTATCCTCTGTAGGACCTTATTTGGAAGGACCAGTCCTACCAAGGAAGGAGCCTTGACTGTGAGAAACACCTCATGATTTTAGTTCAGATGGCCGTAAGAAGACATAGTGATGCCACAATGATGAAAACATTTCCTGTCCCTGTCCAAATGCAGTAAAAGAACAGTTTACGTCATGCAAATAAAGGTTGATTATTGACATTAGCTCCCCCTGAAAACATCCAAAGGAAAAAGTACTTAAAGTCAAAATTGCTACAAACTACATCCAGCCCAGAGCAGCAGCCCCTTCCACAGTGAACATCTCAGGCCAGGTTTAATACCAGCTCTACCAATCTGGAACATAAGAAGCACAAATAGCCTCTCCCACATCTATCATTTCCTTATATTGGCATACTAAGTCATGTATTACTGCGTGTTGGCTGTCAGGTTTCAATTATTCTAGTTAGAAAATAAAATTGTGGAATAGTCCTTTTTGTGGCCATGGTATGATAATACACTCTGAGGTATTCCAATATATAAAATAATAAACTTCACCTTTGTCTATTTTTTTTTTCTAAGGTATTGATTACCAAAGATTTAGTGTTGGTCCAAAGCAAAAAAAAAAACATATATTACCCTGATGTACAGTTCATGTGAAAGGACTGTGGTCCTGGACTGTAGTCATGCAATAACTTATGAAAGCTGTTCATGCCTATGCTCTGATGTAAGGGATATATATCTGGAAGCAAGCAAAGCAGTCCTTAACTATAATATCTGAAAAGTTATGAGAAATATGAGACTGCATTAAAATGTTCTGAGAAACAAATCTTTCATTCATAACAAACTGTCTTCAGCACATGTATACAGAGTATACAGTGTGCACAAGTAATGTACCTGCAGATACAGAAAGGAATCAATATGGCATCACTATCACAGGAAACTTGTAGCACTACAAAATCAGATTTTCAGTAACTAAGAGAAGTTTGCCAACTGTTGTGAGTCTGAATTACAGAAAGGGGTTTGAAGGGCCAATAAAAAAATACAATTCAATTAAGAAATATCAAAAAGAAACATATATTGGCGTTACTAGATTTTCAGGCAACCGCAGCAGGAGGGTAGACTGTTTATAGAAAAGAGCCCTCTATGAAAACATGCCCCAATCCCACAAAACTCAATTGTCTAGATGCCCGTTTTCCTCACACATCATTCAGCTACAGATCTGATCAACTGCATCTGCTGAGCTAGCAAACAGACATCACCCCTTGCAGTCCTGTTACAATTAGAATGGCTTACAACACCAACCGAAACCAGCTAATCACAATAACAGTTATGATTCTCATATGATTAACAGGAGTCGTACGGAAACATTGTCTACTTATTCTCTGCTAACAGTGGTCAGAACAGCACTTGGTTTGCATTATATAGTAAAGAAAAATCCAGAGGGAACATCCTAATCAGCATTCAGCCAACAATTTAAAAGACCTTTGAAATCCTAGAGTGCATATTTCCATAAAAATAGATTTTGGAACCTGCCATCAGGGCAAAACTACAATCATGTCATCTTAGCAGCTTCAACCAAGTTTAACACACCATCAGGTGGATCCAGTGAATCCTAATGAAATTAGAAAGTGCTAATCAATGCATAGTTAACTAATAGCTCCTGAATAAATCAAGGATTGTAAAGAACATAATAATGAACCAGTATCTAATGATTTGTTCCGACGGTCACTTACTTAACAAACTGTTGCTGATTAACCTTTTGCACCCGAGTCATTTTGGGTGAAAATTGCGAATGGATTAACTCAAAAGCTGAAACGATGTTAAATTAAAGGCTAAATAGTACATAATCGCTAAATACACACTGCATTTTTATATGCATAATTACAAGCTGCAACGCCGACGCTGGTATTGTTCAACTTTTGAAATCTTTGTGTGTGTCATCATGGCAAAGTGTGGACCAGGAGACACCTCCTGTAGCAGGACTACCTGAGAGGAGGTCTAGAGCAAGGTGTTTGTCTCTGCAGATTTTGTCAATGCGTTAGAATCACAACTGCTTAAGTCACAAAACATTACAGATGTTACATTTAGAACAAAATAAAGACAAGGTTCAAAGATGTGTGTGGTCTGTGTAAGGGCGCCAGAAGTAGAGGAGGAGGAAGTGGGTTATGCCTCTGACCCGATGTTGAGTTGTGGCTCGTGTGATCGCATTGCAAGATCATCTCGAGGAGTCTCTGTTTGTGTCCAACAAGGTATATTGTGCATTATACTGAGTTGTTATTTGGCACACACAAATTGTTTACTCATTAATATATTTGGAATTGACTATTGATAGAAATGTGTTTTGAATATAACTGATTAATAAGCACCGGTCGTTCTCCTACTTCCTCCAAAGTACCATTCACAGCTTAGCATCTCCTTAGTTTAATGCTTTGGCTGCCAACTGCAACCTTATACAACAAATACCCAAAACCGAGCCGAGCTTCCAGGACCATTTGCTGCATATAATTCCTCCACTCTCGTTATCCACACTGGCGGTCTCGCTGCCCCAAAAGAATATCTTAAAATACATTCCAAGTAACAAATCAGTATGATGCAACAATGTATTATACAATTACTGTTATATGTGTAATAATAATGTAATGCTCCTTTTCATGTTGTCAGCAGTAGGCCTTTTTTCAAAGTAGATAGTTTTTCTTGTCATAGTAGGAAAATATACTGTAATAACCCTAACAACAGCTCCCTGTAAATCATGTGTTTCAGTGTGACAATGAACCACAAGCACAATACCAGGGAATAAAGCTTTTCCAAATCTGACCTGTCAAAATATGTTGGGTTTAGGCCACCGCTTAGGTCCCTGAAAATGATCCAACCTAAAATGAAGAACCATGTGCCATGAATCCTGGTCTGTTTTCTCTAGATTTTCTTCAACTCTTTGGGTTGTTTATGGCTTGTTACCTCAGGACCTGCACAGCCCATCTCCAGTGGTGATGAGCACCAGGGCTGAAGTGTGTCACACGACCATGTCATGTTTGAACACAACACATACTGCAAAGCACTCCATAGTAAATAATAGCAAACTAGCAGTAAAATGATAGGCACTGTCATTATCTGTCCACGCGGTTTGCAAGCTAGTATATTTGAATAGAGCAGAGAACGTGATGGTGTGATGTTCTTTGACCCGAGAGAGCTCATCATTTGCCCTGAAGTGATGTGTACTATTGTTTTGTGAGGAACACATTAGTCTCACCTCACCACACCTTTGACTTAAGGTATCCTGAGCACACTGAAATGATCCTTGTTAATTTGTCCATTGGACTATTACACAACTGCAACACAACTGAGAGCTGCACGGTACTTTAGTGTACTTGCTATACTGTAGAGCCCTTGTCTTACTGTATGTCTTGTGACATTTTGCTTGCTAGGGTTCTTTCATTTATAATAATTAAATTATAATCAAATTCAGTACATTTTGTACAATGGAATGAAGAGACACACAGCTGACACACCTTCACTGCACGGTGGATTTGTCTTCCACTCAGCTGGCTGCTGTCATGTAGGACACCATTTGACTTTCTTTGTGCATTGACTGTTATCAGTGATAGAATCAAAGTGAAGAGGCGTCACACTTCATAACCTGCCTCGACACAGAATTAAACCTATCCTGACAGCCAGGAAACAGACAAACATCATATCTACAAGTCCAGGGTTAGAATTTAAATGAATGGATTTTCTTAGCTACAAGCAGAGCTTCTGCTAGACAAAATGAAGCAGTGTCCAGAACCTTAAAGTACAATGGGCCCAGTATTCTTGGCCATCACCCACAATGCAACCAGAACATCAGCCTTACAATATACATAACTTATGCACTTCTTCCAAGAGAGGTGTTTTAAACGCATGGCGATGTTGAGCTTTGTTGTGTTGGGTTGGGTGGCATCATTTTAAAGTGTCCATCCTGTTAAATGTATTTATCCTGCTGTTTGTAGCTCTAAGTGGCAGCCACATGATCCACACCTGGTGTTGCTGGTTAAGTCTTGGACTATAGTCATATTATTTAGGACTTTGATTGAGAGAGGGAGTGCAAATATTTTAGCATATATCATTGAGGAGACAAACGTTAGCGTCAGGTGTACATCCGTAGGGATGGTGCCTTAATGTGGTCATTTACAAAGCACTTTTCACTTTGGCTCATTAAATGCCACAGAACTCCTAACGAGGTCTTTGCGGGTCCACGGATATCCATGAACTGACCCAGGACCAGCAAGGTCTGGTCCCGTTGTACTGCTCCCATTCAAAGCCATAATATTATTGTACAAATGCTTATCAGCATGACATCGGGGTCTATCAGCCATAACCCTACTTGAATCTGATCCAGTGTCAAATTAAAATAAATAATTCAGAGGACTGGGCTGCACGGGGGTGTAGTGGCTAGCACTGTCGCCTCACAGCAAGAGGGGCTGGGCTTTGGATCCCGGTCTGGGCGGGCCTTCTGTGTGGAGTCTGCATGTTCTCCCCGTGTCAGTGTGGGTTCTCTCCAGGTTCTCCGGCTTCCTCCCACAGTCCAAAGACATGCATGTTAGGTTAATTGGACTCTAAATTGCCTGTAGGTGTGAATGTGAGTGTGAATGGTTGTCTGTCTATATGTGAGCCCTGGATAGACTGGAGACTTGTCCAGGTGAACCCTGCCTTCGCCCAATGACAGCTGGGATCGGCTCCAGCGCCCCTAAAGAGGATAAGCGGTTCAGATAATGGATGGATGGATGGAATTCAGAGGACTGTGCCACCTTGACGGAGGTATGCATTCTAGCTGTTTATTAATGTAACTTCCAAACGTGTCTCTCTCTCACTATAAGCATTCATCATCCCTCATATAGCTAAACTTTACAAGAAGCCACAATGTTATCCAATTAATGTCTCCTTTTCTCTGTGGCTTGGCCACCATCTTAAGAAAGACAAAATAAAATGCAGAAACACTAGACTTGGACACTCTATACATCCTTTTTGACTGTTAAGTGCACGTTGCCCATATTTTACACACACTGTTGTGTTTAAAACTATAATGCGACAAGCAACATAATACCTTTAGAAATAACAAAATAAGTGCTTACAAGTTGAGTAAGAATAGTGTTAAGTGCATGCATCCTTATAATAAACGTATCTATTGTGTTTTAAGTAACTTGTCACATGGTTAAAGTCATGCAGGGTTCTTGTGGCCATAGTCATAGAGCTGCAGTTTTGGAACCAGTTTTCTATTTGATGGGACTGATTGGCTGAATGCCTGACAATATATTGGCTTTTCTCTGCAATAAATACTATGATTGTGTTTAATACTTAATATTAAAACAGAATGAGAACAATTAGTTAATACTTAACCACCAGACTTCCCTTTCAGAACCAACGTTTTTGCTTCTGCAAAGTGATATTTTGAGATGAGAGGTAGCCAAATTGTACCCCCGCGATAGTGTTTTATTCACAACACACTGGCGTCCCCATTTAGGAACTATACACATCTGCTTATTTTTCACACAGCAACATTGTAGATGTCCACACCTATGAGCCATCATTTTAACTTGAAACAGCTGAGCTACTGAACCAGATCAGCTATGAGAACAATCATCATGGTTATGGCCGGGTGATTGTCATTGAAAATAAATCAACTCTTAAAGAAACAGTCCAGGATTTTGGGTGCTACTGTTCTTTTCTAATGTTACCAAGATGATGATACATCTACGTATCCTTGGTAACAGAGTTTGCTCAGCTGTCACGGGGATCAAAGTATAGAACTTCGTCATGTGACAGTATCTGGATGGCAGATAATAACCACTGATGCCTTCCTTGAACCCAGATATGGGTTTAGATCTCCTCTGTATGTGACCACTTGTTTTCAGCAGACCACAGTTCCATACCTCGATCACTGAATGCCACCAGAGCCGACTCATCGGCTGATGAAACCTGTGAGATGAGGTTGAATGTAATGGGACAAATGGAGTAAATAAGCTTAAGCTGAGATAATAGGGGCCAGGGTTGGGATGTCTGCTGTGTGTGGGCTGCTAGACGGTGGAATGACAGACATATCATCTTTCTCATGAAACAGCAAACATGTGGAATTCCCTAAATGTCAGACATATCTTTCCCCAGCAGATGTTTCATCTTTAGGTGGATAGCAGCAGAGGATGAGCACAGCCCCAACCTCTACTGAAGCTGATGAAAGCTGTCTTTGAGCATGCAGTTAATACACTGCCCCTGTCCACCTGCTACACTGGTTAATGTCAAGCAATCACACATGCAGCTTTTTTATTGTTTTCTACCAGCTGTATCATAAAAAGTACATTTTTCTTTAACTAAAGGCAAGGCACATAATGTGTTACATGAAATATCGTGCAAAATAGAAGTTTAATAATGGGGCTAATATCAAAATCTAAAGAAATAGACAGCCCTTCAATCCACTGCCTTCAGATGTAACACAGAGAACAGAGGGAGGAAGGGGAGGAGGAGGAAGAGCGGGATAGAGAGGGAGAGGTATCATCAGCTGGAGTCATGCATTCATTAGGTCAACACAGCGACCAGGGCATCACCATGCAGTATACATCAGCTTTAAGCCAACTTTAACCAAACATTAAACCTGGCCCTACCAAACAGCTCATATCAGCACCTTCAGTGTAAACTCTGAACCCCTGGCAGACGCTGACACTTACCCTGGGAAAGGAAAAGACACCTGTGATCAGAATGAATGTAAAGCAAGTTTTGGACTGCATGCAGAGTCAGCAGAATGACTCCGATCCTAGGCAGCACAAAATCACGTGGAGATCCTTCTGTGTAAGTGTACAAAACAATCACGCAGTTAGACAGTGACACTTCAAAAAGGGGCCAAAGGAAAACTGTTCCTGGTGATTTCCAAGTCGGAGCCGTCACACAGCCACTCTCTGGTTGCTGCATGCTGTGTGCAGCTGGTTCACTGGTTCCATTTGAGCCTCCGAATGCTAATCTTTGAACCTTTATCTTTACTACAGCGGGTTGCAGCTTCCACAGATGTCTGCCTTCTACCTGGAAAGATCAATTATTTCCCTTGAGTGAAACGGTTGTATGAATCCAATATGTCCACTGACAGTACAACACTGCTCTACTCTTTGCTGGATTTACATCAGATCCACTGCTCAGACTTCCGCAGTGGAAGGAATTATTGCATTTCAACTTTGGAAGACATTGCTATCTTTTGAGTCAAATGGAGGACACCAGAGGGACCACTGCTGTAAAAAGGTGAAATAATAATGTCTTGACTTCTCCCCTACTGTTTGCACAGGGAATGCAGGCGACCAAATCATGGAGAATAACGTCTTCGGACTGCAAAACACTGCAGCGGTCAAATTCATGTGAATTATGCAAATTGGCTTGCCGTTCCATCTGATCGTACCTCAACACAGAAACACCAATCCACATGCTCAGGCAACGCGTTAATTAAAAAATAAATTAAAATGAACTGCTTTATAGTTGCAAAGCCTTGGAGATTAAAATATGGCACATATTATACAAATTTATATTCAGTGGTTTCATCTCCAAAGAGAGGAAATACAAAATAGCAAAAGGCCAGGCTGTATGCATTGCCTTTTACAGACAAATATCAATAATGTTAGATTTTATCCTTTGATTCTGCTTTTACATTTAGATCTTCGACAACTACACTCAGAGTTGTTGCTATTGACTGAACTGACAACTCTCTCTCTTTGTTACTTAGAGGATTCAAACTCAAAATTAAAATGCAGCATGTAAGATTTTAAGCAAATACATGTCTTTCAAAAGATGATTGACTGATTTGATCGTTGCTTTTCCCCCTAAAGCAAAGACTCACTGTCATTATCCAAATATTGTGTCAAGGTTGGATACAGAAAAACAAGCAAACTTGTTATTTGAAATACTTGACCTGTTGCTTGCTGTGGTAAACCATCAAGGTTGGAATTGAAACCAACCACAACACTGGCTAAGCTGTCCTTCCGTTCTGAACCCCAACACAAACCCTACTGCTGCAGGCCGGTTGGCTTCTAGACCATTCTGAACCATAAGCATCAACATCTACAAGAGAAACATCATGGACTTCATCCTAGTACAATATTGGTCTGAGTAGGGATGAGGGTGTAAATGTAGGAACCGTACTCACTGTGACACACATGCGTGCACACAATGCTACACTGTGAAACACAGCAGCCAGTCTACTGCTGCCACATGGTCCAGGTTTCATGTCTCCTCCATGCAATACTGTCATGACAAAATGATGAGCGTCTGAAGGAAAAGATGCCCCCAGCTGACCAGTACCAGTACCTGGTTCCAGTACCACTGGGCCTCACTCTACTCTGTGTCCAACTGCAGCCCTGTGTGTTGTGTTTGAGGAGGCATGAATATGGCGCTTCTATTCCACTGTTGCTTGTTTTATGATACAAAAGCATACTTAAACAGTCTTAAACACATGAGCTTAGCAAAGCAATGTAATGGTTTCAGGCTGATGATTGTCAATAAAAAAGACAAAGCCTCTGTCTTTTGGTGGGAAGAGAGAAAGAAAATGCTCAGTTTCAACTCAAAACCTTCTTCAGTTGTATCCATAACACATTAAAAAGTGCAAAGGAAAATGACATACAACAGGGTCTCTCTTTCTAGTGGGTTCAGAAAAAAAGGAGACTTATTTGCATATATATATATATTATAAGCAGCACCTGCAGCGGAGAGGGGCATTCTGGGTGTTCAGGGGGTATGAGGTCTGTCCCAGGGAGGAGGCCTTGCACTGGATTTAGAGTAGAGACCCAGGGAAGAGGGTTAAAGGCTGACATCCATTCCAGGGACATAGCCTCATCGTAGGAACACATTCAGGATACAGGTTTCTTAGGATCTGGTGTGTTGAGGCCTGGTTCTGGTCTGAGTTCATCTCGACCAACCACTGAAAATCACAACTCGCCCCTGTGGCCATTTGTGAGAACTATTTTGTGTCACATGGCATAGTTCACTCTGTGTCTGCAACATGGCTGAGTAAGAGCAGCATCCTTTTTCCTTCCAAGCTGTCTCTTCTGGGTACATACATATATACAAATATCGTACACTGTATATTTATATATATGTATGACCACATGTCATACTTCTACAAAGATGAATATATCTTTCCTCTGGTAATGTCATGACAGCATCGTTTCCTTTCCCCCAGGACAGCGCTGCTTTGACAATCACCTTTCCTCCACAGTTCACTCAGTTGCCCAGATACCAAGACTGGAACAGAGACAAAGACACAAGATTAGAAATGTTTAACTTCAGCCTGCATTTCTTCACACACAGGTAACATTAGTAATCAACACACTGTAAATGATTGTGTGGAATTCATTAATTATCAAATTATGCTTTTACATCTTTTCTGACTTATTACAGATTGTGAAGCTATTGATAATACAAATATATATATATATTTAACTAATTGGTGCTGACCCACTTTGTGAAACATTTTACAACTTTTCTGATTAGCTTCAATCAGTAGCAGTGAGACAAGTTATTCAGTACGAGTCTAATCCCCCTAAGCAAAGAGCCTGAGAGGATCCATGGTCTATCTGTCAGATGTTAGTGACGTTTGAGAGCCATTGCACACAGAATAAGAGATTATTTAGAACTGAACCGTAGAATGCACTTATTGTAAGTCGCTTTGGATAAAAGCGTCAGCTAAATGACATGTAATGTAATGTAATGAATCCTGCACTGATGCTCACCCTCAACCCAAACAGTAATAAACCACGAGGGCACCAATGAAATCATCACAAGGAAATCCATCAAATGACAGACCATGTTGTTTTTGTATAGATTGTAAAGCCCTCTGAGGCAAATTTGTAATTTTGGGCTGTACAAAATAAATTGAATTGACATTATGAACTTCAGACATTTGCTAGGTAGATGTTGCGGGTGAGAGGGAAGCCTGGGTCAGCCTGCTGGACCTGCTGCCACCGAGACCCGACCCTGGATAAGTGGATAAAATGGATGGATGGATGCACAATAAGTGTGTCTTGTCTGGACATCTGATTTTCTTAAGGAAGCGTCTCTTCTGTGCAGTTTGAGGATGTCCTACATCAAAGATGACATTTGAAAGAGAAGGTCTCTACGGGTCAATTAAAAATGCTGCTCCTGCATCTCACTGTGAAACGTCCACTGGCAGCTGATGTGCAGTGGTAAAGAGCAGCGACAGGCTGTGTCAACCATCTGTTAGTGTCAGAAATGTAAGAACAGCTACAGACCAAAGGAACTGACCGGGAACACAGTGGCTAACCCACCATTACACCCTATAAACAACAAATGTCTGTGTTATGAGCAGTGCAGATGGATCATTTCAGTGAATAACTCTTCACATTGTTGCGCTACCACTCACCAGGCAGACATTGCCTCTGCAACGCCTCAAACTAAAATCCTCCAGTCTGAAACAGATTACTACCAAGACTTTTAACCTGCAAATTACTGGAAGGGTTCAAAAACTGTCCAATGGAACAAGGTTATGCTGCTTTGTACTGTTTGATTTTGCAAGCTGTTATTTGAAATATAATTTCCTCTCCCATTCATTTGGACATGTTTCAATAATCAAAAGCAAAATAAATGCCATTAGCAAGGACTACATCATCTTTTTTTACAGATTTTATAAAGAAAAACATGATTGATATGCGAGGCTTGAACTTGAGCTCATCCGCGTAACCAAATGCGTTTTCAATAAGACCGCCGTCGTAGCACCTGGGCACAACAAACCCCTAAAAACACCAGCTTACTTACACTAGATTGAGCTGAGTTAAGATGCTCAGCAAATGTAGTGGAGGCAGTTATTTGGCTAGAACAGGGGTCGGCAACCTTTCCTATCCAAAGGAGCCATTTTGCCCTATTTTCCACCAAATAAAATTTGTCTGGAGCCACAGACGCTATTTTATATCATAGCTTATAAAGTTTTATATATAGTCATATTATTTTTAAAAAAAAACCACTATAGTTTGTTGTATTTATAAAATTATAAAACAAGAATAAAGACAATTCTTGACATTGTACTGCTATTGAACTGTTATGAAGAGGAGAAAAAAATACACTGTGATGTGTTGGCCTACATTGAGTTCAATTAAACACACAACTATGCAGGTCTTGACCCCTCCCCCTATTTGTGGCTCATGGGTGGTAGAGTGGGTGTCCTGTCACCACAAGGTAGCAGGTTCGATACCTGTCCTCCACACAGCTCTCATGTCTAAGAGTCCGCAAGACACTGAACCCCCAGTTGCTTCCCGGGTGCTTCACAGCAGCCCACTGCTCCAAGAATGCTATTGATGGTTTACATGCAATAACTTGTTATTTAAATAAAAACAACTATGAAATAAATAGGCCATGTCCACACTACTACATTTAAGAACTTCTGGATTGAGAAACAAGAAAAAGTGTCCCGGACATGTGCTGCGTGGAGAACGTACTGATGGTTAATAGATAGAGGTGGAGTAAGAAAATATATTCTTATATGCATCGAGATTCTCTTTTGAACGATTATGACTCGATGAGAAAAATCAATAATCGTAAATTAAAACCCAATTCTCCCAATTATGATCGCCTGTAACAAGTATGTGACACTGGGCTGTCCGTTACCGCTGCACTAGATATAATACACATACTAAATAGTTTTGGGATGGGCGGCTGATCTTGAGCAGCCAAATATGGCTACAATCTAACCGCCAGTTAATGTATGGGAGCATTTTGCTTCTTCTTTTGCCCAACTTAGAAAGGGTGAAGTAAATCACAAAGTAGACAGCACTTTTTTGACAAGGATTTGCGCCCCTACACAGTAATTGAGAATCTGAACTTTCGCGTTATGTTGCACACTTTGAAACCGAGATACAACATTCATCTTGATGTTTTTATAGACACAGCCATATTCTACAACCAAACCAAAGCTAAAGTCATGGAGTCAGGAAAAGCGGGTAGGATGGTTGTAAAACGCTGTGCGTAGACATCAGTTGTCACAGATAATAGGGGTAAATTCATCTTTTTAAATTATGAAACAATACGCAGTGTATAGAAATAGCAGAAAAACACAGTGAGAAAAAATACATCATGTTCCTCTGAATCGGAATCAAATTAAATCGTAAGGTGCCTAGAGATTCCCAGCCACGGATTAAGCAGATTGTGAACAACTGAGGGATGGGGCGTTGTGGCATCCTTTGATGAAGAAATAAACGACTGCAATGTTGTCAAGAGTGAAAAAATGGACTTGCTGGACCATTTGTGGCCCCACCGAATGGCTGTGGCTACTATTGGTTCGATTTCTTAGGGTGAAGAGGAAACGACTTGGCATTCACTTGTGGGCTCCGGGAGCCGATTTACTCCAAACCCCCCAAACTGACAAAGGGGATTGTTTATGTACTATAACGGAATGTCATGGAGAAACTGCTGGCGATAATGCAAGTTTAAGGCACTTCCGCATTGGCTTTAATTTTCAGAACCGGAGTATGTCGCCTGGTCAACATGTATTGTAGGAATTATGTTTAAGAAAAATGATGGAAACTGTCAAAAAGCTTAATATTGATGCAGAGGCGTTTGTACCAGATGCAACGGAAAGGAATGGAAAAGGAAAACCAACAACATTGTAAATGCTAATTCACTGTTTGAAGCCACTAGGCCAAGACAAAAGGACACATGTAATGGCATCATTCTCCACCAGGGGGCACCAGAGCTCATAAGACAGAGTACAGTTATATTTACCACTCAAGCAGGAAGGCAGTAGGGAGGGAAATTACCATATATGGTTACTTGCACAATAAAGGGCTACAGGTGGACACTGACCTGAAAGGATTTGCCTGTATTGCAAAAGTGGACACATGCTGGAGGTGTGCGCTCTATTGTTGAAAAGGGCACACAGTGAGAAGATAGGGGCGACTGTGGCTCAGTGGTTAGCAGGTCTGTCTTTCAATCAGAGGCTCGGTGGTTCAATCCCAGGCTCCGGTAGTCCATGTCGTTGTGTCCTTGAGCAAGACACTTAACCCTAATTGCTCACCGTTGCTGTGTCTACGGTCTACTGTATATCATGTAAGTTCCTTTGGATAAAAGCGTCAGCTAAATGTAATGTAAAAGATTGATTTTCTGAAAAAGAAGAGTTTGTTTTGGCTGCTTGTGGGCACAACAGTAACATGCAAAACATGTGGTTTAAGACACCCTAATATGCTTCACATCCATCCTCAGGAAAGGGGAGCATATGTGAAGAAAGGCAAGAGCAACTTTGAGGGTGCAGTGGACAGTTCTTTGGCCAGTGAACACGACTGTAAGCTAGCCATCCTACCAGTTTGAGGTTAAATCAAACCTACACCTTAGACCAAGGGAGTTCAGCACTCTTCTGCACAATGGGTCTGATGGATAGACTAAATCTCTCTGGGAGAAAAACAAGGATTTCTTGCCAAGAGAAAATAGTTGTACTGTGTCAGACTTGTAAGTGGCTGGATTGGATTGTGGGTCGTACTGTGAAATGCCAGACATATTTATACAACTTAGAATGCCTGTGAACAGGGGTTAGTGCTAGAGAAGAAGTCACTTTTACTATGGACTACAAATAGCCTACATTTGTAATGTTTATGCCCTTGCATGTGCAATGTATATGTCATTATTACTATATTAACTGTAATAATTAGGGGCTCAAATGAGCCCATTCGAGTCCCAGTATCCCAAAAATCAAAGATTAAAGGTATTATCCTTTTAATTTAAAGGGACACAGGTAATGTGTTTTGTATTGCTTAGGTTGGTTACTATTATTTCAAGATAACAAAAGTTTGTTATCTTAAGATTACAAGTTAATCAACTCGTGATCTTGAGATAACGGCATTATAAAGCATGGCCGTTCTCGGTTTGTTAAGCGCTGAGCACCACAAAATATATTTTATTTGTTTCTTCATATTTTATTGACCTCTGTTTTAGGAATGGCAGAGGTCTCAGAGGCAGATACATCCAAACCTCAGCATTTAGAAGCCTCATCTGCTACCATTTGCATGACGAGATACTATTATGAGTAAGTGGCAACTAATTTGTTTTTGTTACAGATTCTGGAACCCTTAACCCTCCAATAATCTGGGTTGGAGATCTGAATATCTTCTAAATTGAGCTTAACATTGTCAAACAAACCATACTAACCTGGGCTTGGTAGAGTCCACCTGGGTCTCGAGGGGTGACTCCAACGAAGGAGGTGCGATTGGCAGGGGGTGTCCCAGGGGCCGAGTATGCTGAGGGTGTTTGCGTTAACAACATCAGTCTCATATTGTTTCTCTTACTGCCATGTTACTTGTTAAATTGCAAGAGGTAGTAGCCTACTTCAAACAAAATCTGTCCATTTTAATAAGGAGCTACAACAGTGAAAAGCATAAAACGGGCCAACCCTAACTGCTGGCAAATAAGTCTCTCAATGGTTGTTTTATTTTGTACCTAGGGACATCAAACACCAACAGATGCAGCCGATCTGATGTAGGACAGCTAATGCCCTGCTCCTCCTTTTATTATCTGTCTATAGCAGACAGGAAGTCAAATTCCACCCAGTTGATATGTTTAGACCTGACCTTAGAGGTATTCCAGATTGTGGAACTGGCTAAATGTCCAACACTTGGTAACATTAACCCACTTATACTGCAGGAACATAGCAGAATATTATGTCATGTGTGTCCATTGTTTTCTCTGTTGTCTGCTTTGAGGACGAGTTCTGGATCCCCGGCTCGTTTGCTGATTCCGGATGCGGTTTAGATAGTGATAAGTCAAGTATCACATCAACCTAAGGACAGCAATAACAAACACAACAGCAACTACCACTTTTGGTGGGGCAGGACAACCAATACTATAATAATACGGATTATAGAAGAAGAAAAACGATTACAATGCATTCAGCAAAGCAAACCAAGAACCTACAAAGTTTCTTGACTTGCTGAACCCTGTATTAGAGGAACCAGACAGGGATGTGGATCATCCTCAGTGTACAAACTGTATCTCATGTTCACATAACCTGCTAGAAAATCAATGATTTCATGATGTCCGGTCCAACAAACACTTACTTCACTCATCTTCAAAAACTACGATTCAAAGCTCCGGAAAAGCTACTGAATGGACTGGACCTTGACTGGATGCACTTTGGGGAAGGGTGCCTTGTCCACGGTTATTGCCAAGGCATTTAAAATAGCATCATGGACTTTACAGAAGGAGAAATGCCCACAGTTGGATTTAAAGTTTGCATGGAAATTAAAAGGAAAGTATGTTGTGTATGGTTTGTGTTATTTCATGCTGTGAAATCAAAATAAGAAATCACTGTCTTTTGATCAGGCATCACAGTAATAACATTGGACCTCCGACAACCTCTTCTAACCCCCTCTTCACCTCCACCTCCTCAGACAACCTGACCTCCACCTCCTTTAACCCCCTCTTCATTCCCACCTCCTCTAACCCCTTCTTTACCTCCACCCCTGAAAACACTATCTTCATCTCCACCTCCTCTCTTTATCTCTACTTCCTCTAACCCCCTCCAACTCCTCTCACCCCCTCTGCATCTACACCTCCTCTAACCCCTTCTCCACCTCCTGTAAACTCCTCTTCACATTCACCACCTCTAATCTCCTCAACATCTCCATCCCCTCGAACCCCGTCTTCCCCTCCACCTTATGTAACCCCCTCTTTATCCCCACCTCCTCTAACATCCTCTTCCCCTCCACCCCCTTGTGAGCTGCTGGATCTTCTTGTGGTGGTACAAGGCGCCACCACCAGGGGGTGCCACATTAAATCCTGGCCGCCAACTAAAAATGTCTCTCTCTCTTCCCGTACAAGCAGACGGAAGCTGGCCAACCGGGAGGGGGACGCCCGGCGCTCACAGCTGTAACGCATTACATCTTCATGGCGGGGTTAAAGGCGCTCCTCTCCCGGCAAGCCAGCGTCGGGTGATTATTACGCCAAGCTTCGGTGTCGCTACGTCATCTCGCTGCGACGCTACGAGCCGGATTTCCTGTGTGACACGGCTACGCTACACCGCTACGCTACAAACGGGATATTGAGCAACGCTACGCTTCACCTGAGTATTGTCACCACCTGCCTGTCACTCCATACTTGTGTTGTAAATAAAACCACGACTTCTGCACCAACTCCTCTGCGTCACTTGCCGTCTGCTTTTGGGTCCCGTCACGTACCCTGACACTTCTAGCCCAATTCTGATCCCTCTCACTGACTATCGGCCAGGTGCCAAAAGCTAAAGAAATTGTGAAATATAATTAAAGTAAAATATTTCTTGGAATATTACAAGAAAAGAAATCTAACAAACAATAACAAGGTGCAGTCTACTGTCATTCAATGTAGGACTGATCATATGTCTTCATCTGAGAGCAGTAGATAAAATGTAGCTCTTGAATGCATTTAAAATATATATAATTTCCTAATCTTCTTATATTTGTCACATTTGGTGAGAAGGTGTCTGTTTCAGGCTCACAAAGGGAACAGTGAGAGCACAGCCGTGGCTCTCCGTGTTTTCCTGTGTTGCAGCTGTGCTCACTCAGTTTCTACTTTTTTCATTTTAAATCATCTGCCATGGTGTACTTTCAGTGTAGAGCTAGACAGCATAGCATTTTGCTCCGTGCTTTTTGTTTAACTGTGTTGTAATGTGGTTGAGTCTTTTAGTGCTGCATTCTGTTCCTGAGGCTTTGTGTGGTGGTGGGTCTGAGTAGTTAGTGTTTCTCTGTAGTTTATTGTTTAAAAGGGTTTTCTTTGTTAGTAATAGAGTGTGTGTGTGTGTGTGTTTCACATGAAGCTCATGGAGCAAAACACTGTAGAACAGAGACAAAAACTGGCTTAGAAAAAAATATTTTGCTTTTTCCAGGAGAGAGCAAGCAGGCTCTTGTAAGAACTCCACTTTATATGTTGAATGAAATGGATGAGCATACCTATTTTTTCTTTGGGCTGGAGAAGCCCAGAAGTTAATTCAGAAGGGTCACTTCTGAAATAAGAAACGAGGGATAGGACTGTGGACTTTTGTGATAAACTGTAGCAGTAGAGTGTGATCCAGCCAGGTGGCAACCTCTGGTTCTGCTGAGTGATGCCAAAGGGAAGTGTCCTAAAACTATTATTATCTCTACTGAACAGCAGTGTGTGACTCCTCTGGATTAAAAAAGAAGTCAGATTGTATAGAAGTCTATTTAAATGACTCTACTTCTCTCTTGATTTATTCCCTCAGTAAACATTGTAAACATGAGTTTATGTCTCAATCTCTAGTTTCAAGTCTTCGTCAATACAGCATGATACAGCAGGGTGTGCTTCAGGTCGGGCTTACTGTGATTGAAAGGTCGCTGTCCCTACCAGAGCTGTACATGGCGTCTCTCCGTCACTCATCTGCATTTCAAATATTGTAATTTCCGTTCACCGGTTGCAAAAAGTCAAGATGGCGAAGGCCATGATCCCTGATGGCTAATTCGGCAAACTCAAGGCTTCATAACGGCAGTCCAAAAACCAAATGGGTGACCTCACGATGACTACATACAGTCTATGCATCCAGCGTGTGCTGAAGTACTGATGGAGACTATCCGAAATTGTTTGTCCAATCACTACAAAACTCACAGGATATGTTTCATGACATTGTTAAACCACGTGTGTAAAACTATTTTGAAACTGCTAAATACGGGGCAACACTAGTTCCAATCATGCACATGGGCCTGACGCAAATCTAGCCATCAATTAATGGCGGTTTGTTCAAACATCAACAAAGTCAGTTCTTCATCAGTTCTTCACATGTTGTTCCTGCTGTTGTATCCTGGCTTAATGTGACAGCTTCCTAAAAACAGGCGAAAGTGGTACTTTACAGATTAGTTCTTCTTCGGAGCAAGTCGGACCCAAATCTAACTGTCATGCATTGCGCGCTGATCGCCGGTGATCGATTCTGATCAGAAACTACAGGAGTAACACCCTTAGTGCGTGAGGTACGTCTTTGTTGTTAGCAGTTAGATCATCTGTTCTTGTGTGAATTGACCCTTTCTTAAGTCCCACCCCACGAACGTAGACTGGCCAGTGTCCAACAACTATTCCGCTGTGCTCCATAGACTCTCGTGCAATAGTATCAGATGTTTTTCATTATCAGGCTTGTTTAGAAGGACTGTGTTGTTCCTTAATTGTCTTCTGTCTCAATCGTCAGGTGATGTGGTGGTTCACCTCTACGCTTTAGCTTCTATCTTGATCTTTTTAAGTGGGGTATTTTTTACATGGTAACGTAGCTCGATAGACAGCTTGATGGAGTAGCAGCGGGGGGCAGAGAGAAGGGGGGTACTAGGCAGTGTCACTCTTTGACTGATTGAATGTGTCATCAGATCTCTGGTTCACACTGTGTGGGCGGGGGCGTGGCTAGCGCGCCTGCAGCACGGAGAGAGGGAGAGAGGGAGAGGGGGACGATCATGGGGATCGGCTGTGTCTCGTAAGGAGGCACAGCCGATCCACATGATCGTGGGATTGCGTGGGCAGGAGGGAGCTATAAAAGCTCCCAGAGCCACGCAGACGGGGGAGAGTGGGCTAGACAGGGCATGAGCGTGCTGAATGCCTGTGTGGAAATGCCGAATAAAACGCTTACACGTGCCAAAAGAGCAGAACTGGTGTCTGTCCTGTGTTGTGAGCTTCTGGAGACCCCCGGTAGGGAAGAACCTGTTCACACACTGTTTATTGTATTCTCTCTGAAGTATGAATATTTGTTCCAGTGTTGGGTGTCCCTCCTTCACCATCCTGCAACTGCAGGAAAGTTTGGGTGTTGAGTCAATGGAAGGTGTTGGAGGCAAGTTGCTGGGGATGGCCAACCTGTAGCTCTTCCTGATGAGAACAGGCTTTGATTATAGATATCAATACAGACATCAGTATCTAGAAACTGTTCCTGATCCTTAATTCATAACTGTCCCATTGTGGCAGAGGTGAGGTGTATGCATTTATAGACTGTAATCTGTCTTTATTTGCTTATGCGTTCAAATTATTCAATTATTGTGCCAGAGTGCCAATTAGTATTGTGGTGAGTGAAGAACAGCAAGTTGTATTTAACCTTACAGTTGGTCCTCTTTATAGAGTCTGTTATTAATGTTTCTGGCTTGTCACTCATGACATTTTAAGGTTAGACTGCTGGGGATACATCTTAGGATACACTGACTCTACATACATACTCTCTCCTCTTCTCTCTCTCCTTTTCTTCTCCTCTCTATCCTTCTGGATGAATTAATGTCTCTTCAATGCTCATTACTAACTCTACTTCCTCTCAGGAGCCTCTGTGCTTCCTCTCCTCAAGCTTCCATGGATCGTGGCTGTCTGGATCCGGTCCTGCTCCCTGCCATGGCGGCCCTGCTGATGCCCCTCATCTCTGCCTCCTTCTGCTGACATGGATCGTGGTCATCTGGGTCGTGGTCCATGCCTACTACTCATTACATGAATCATTTCTGTCATATTCATTGAATGTGCTGTAACTCTGTTACGTTGATTCTGGTCACATGACATCTATTGCTTCTGTCCATCCGGGGAGAGGGATCCTCCTCTGTTGCTCTCCTGAAGGTTTCTTCCCTTTTTTCCCTGTAAAAGGGTTTTCACTATTTTTTGGGGGAGTTTTTCCTGATTCGATGTGAGGTCCTGGGACAGGGATGTCATGTGTACAGATTGTAAAGCCCTCAGAGGGGAGTTTGTTTTTGTGATTTTGGGCTATACAAAATAAACTGAATTCATATTATAACCACAATACATTTTTGCACTACACCAAAGATTTATACATGTATATTTATTGAATATATTTATTCCATAAAATTAGTCCTTTACAGCAGCGGCCCCCAACCGGTCCGAGGGTCCCTTGGTACCGGGCCGCACAGAAAGAATGAATAAAAAAACATTTGAAAAAAAATCATGGTCGGAAAGATGTTTTATGTTGAAAAATGACCGAATACATCCATCTGTGCCAAGAGGTGACATGTGAAACTGAAAATTCCGTTTCAACTCGGCCGGTGTTCTGGATTAAAGTCTAAGCAGAATATCCTGAGATCGCCAAAAAAGCTATGAAACCTTGCTTCCATTTCCAACATCCTGTCTTTGTTATGCAGGTTTTAAGTTACGGAGTATACTGGACTAAATGTTTAAGTTACAGAGTAGACTGGACATAAAGGTTTAAGTTATGGAGTAGACTGGACTAAAGGTTTAAGTTACAGAGTAGACTGGACATAAAGGTTTAAGTTATGGAGTAGACTGGACTAAAGGTTTAAGTTACGGAGTAGACTGGACTAAAGGTTTAAGTTACAGAGTAGACTGGACATAAAGGTTTAAGTTATGGAGTAGACTGGACTAAAGGTTTAAGTTACGGAGTAGACTGGACTAAAGGTTTAAGTTACAGAGTAGACTGGACTAAAGGTTTAAGTTACAGAGTAGACTGGATTAAAGGTTTAAGTTACAGAGTAGACTGGACATAAAGGTTTAAGTTACAGAGTAGACTGGACATAAAGGTTTAAGTTACGAGTAGACTGGACTAAAGGTTTAAGTTACAGAGTAGACTGGACTAAAGGTTTAAGTTACGGAGTAGACTGGACTAAAGGTTTAAGTTACAGAGTAGACTGGACATAAAGGTTTAAGTTATGGAGTAGACTGGACATAAAGGTTTAAGTTACGGAGTAGACTGGACTAAAGGTTTAAGTTACGGAGTAGACTGGACTAAAGGTTTAAGTTACGGAGTAGACTGGACATAAAGGTTTAAGTTACGGAGTAGACTGGACTAAAGGTTTACGTTACAGAGTAGACTGGATATAAAGAAGACACATCGGATGTCGTTGTCTCCCATCACCCGAGACTGGCTTGTTGGAACATGTGGCACACACCAGTGGCTCTTTCATAAGTTTATTATATGTTCTATAAAAAATACAACTCACCATTACGCTGAATTATCACCACATTATGCAGAGCGGGCGAGTGAGAATCACCTATTGCGATAAACCCGTATTTTAAGTAGGACTCCTGATATTGTCTTTGAAGTCGTACTACCATTATAGTTGTGTAAAACATGCATAGCTCAGTCATGGGGTTGAGTGCTTGCGGACACATGTGAGGAGTCAGTCTGTCAGTCTGGAATACCCCCAAGGAGCCTTCACACCAGTAAACCTTTTGTTTTATCTTTCTTTTGCACTTTAATCTCAACCTGTTATATATTTGACTATAAATTATATCATATTGTGTTGGAAGGTTTTAAATACACATATACATCATGTGTCATGCCACACATCAACACTGACAAAAGAAGTTGTTTTTGACCACTTACTGGGTGATGTGGGGGAGTTTGCGCCCCCATCAGAAGAAGTGCTAGCGGCCTTTGAATCTGCAGGCAGAGTTGGCCTGGGTAAGGAGGATGGAGGAGCCAGTGAGGGTGCAGGTCCAGGGGGGACCAACATCTGAGAGGAGATGTAGTGACTGGGCACTTTCCCTTGGTTGCTGCCATTCAGCTGGAAAAATCAGACAATCAAACAGAAATTAAGTGTCCTAAATAATAATAATAATCCAAAACATTTTAGAATGAATTTGCCCTCTGAAGCTATACGCCTTAGAGAGGCAGTTTTGCATCAAGTTTGCAACTCACCTCACATAAACTTAAACACAGATTATCACAGTGTGTAGACAGGACTTAACAGGGAGTGGCACTGTGCATGTCCGATATGTAGAAAACAGTAAGTGATACTGGCTCACATTACCTCTCAGTGGTTGTTTATAGAGTTCTATTGAACCCTTATGGAGCTTGTCACAAACTCTATTCTGTATCTGACTAGTTCTATAAATGCCAACCTGCAAATCCTAAAGGTGAAAGTGATAGCCGTAGCAGTGAAAACAAAACAAGTATTAGGTCCTTCAAATGTAAAAGTTTTTATGTAAGCAGCAAGGTCTTTGTTCTTACCATTGTTGTTTCTTCTTTCTTGCTGTCTGTGCATGTCTGATTGCTTAGCATTTACAATGACAACTTGTGCCACCTGTTAGCGAAAGTAAAATATCAAAATACTAATTATAGTGCCTCACCTTCAGACTAACCTCAAGGTAAATAGTAATAATATTAAAATTAAATTAAAATTCATCTTTTTAAGATTTAACTATTCTATCTTCATATTTCTGGTTTTCAGGTTTTGCCAGGCACATGATGCAAGCTAATTTCATTGAGTAATTTCCCAGTTAGAATCAGTCCAGAGCTACCAAACACATTCAAGTTCAACATCAACATCAACTTTTCTTTTATTGTGGCTTCTGTCACAAAATCAGTAGGTGGTACACATTGGTGTCTACATCTACATTTCTAAAGTACTGCTGGTATTATACTTACGGCGCTGTAACTGGCTGGTATGGTATTTATATTCATAACTAGACTGGAGTAATCTGTCTGCAAAGACGTACAATTATTTGCATAGTAAACCGCTAGCTATAATTCAGATTAAGTAGTAGCGAATCTCTGTGTCATATTGTCTGACTGGTTGTACTCACTGAGCTGGGGGTTTGGTTGGCAGGGTCGCAGGCCAATGAGACCAGATCTTTGAGGGGGTCCTGGGCCAGGTGAGGAGGATAGCGGATCGCTCCGTGGGGGAAGTAGGACGAAGGTGAGAAATGAATAGATGAGGCGGGGTGGGGACTCCGAGACAGACCTGGACAGAGAGAAACATGAGACAACACAGTAAATTGCATTTTGTTCCTTTGTATATGTATGTATGTATTTATGTTTGTGTGAGGAAGGCTGACAGGAGTAGCTAGGAAAGTGGTAGAAGGTACACACCTAAATAAAATATACAGAAACAAAAACAAGCAAACAGTTAACTTGCCTCAATTGACTAAAACTCAACTCGTAATAAAGGTAACTCTTATTTGCATAACAATACTCCAGCACATTGATAAAGTCCCCCGTTACAGTCAAAAGGTATCTGCTTAAATAGAGCCTTCCATCAACAGGAGTAAATCTAGTCCGCACCATGACTGCAGGTAACTCAACTTATCTTCTGAGACAGATAAATGAGAAAGTTATTCCTGTATACTACCTTTTGGTAAAAAATACTTTCACATAGTTAACCACATAAAATACATTTGCAACCATGCAGAACAGATCACAAGGGCGAAGGAACAGGAGGAGGAAGTGGGTGGGCACCTCCTCCTTTTGACTCTGGAACACATGGTGGGTATGGTAAGTAACAATGAAAGATAATGATTACCTTATGGAATGCAAAGTGAACCAATAAACTATAACTAAAGTACCTGCCCGTGTTTTACTTTAACCATAAATGTAAAATGGGACAGGAAGTCAGCGACATTCTTGTGACTTGGTCTGTACTGGACCTTAAAACAATTAGACTGGAGAGACAAAATACCATCTGGTAAATCTACCGATAGTGTCTTTCATTTTGTGGATCCACTGCAATGCACAAAGGTGTTGGGATCTGGCAGGGGTGTGTTTGATTATTAGAATATATATTCTTATTGACATTAATACAATTTATTAATATCAATATGATTATTAATATATAGTAACAATAACGGGGCACCCTGGAATAAGGGACCAATAACCAAACGGTGGATTAAGGTTAGAATTAGAGCATAGCAACCAGCTATCATCATAAGTCATATGCATAAAATAATCATAGAAAATGTCTCTTTCTACATCAGAGTTTATTTATCTACAATGCTGATCAAACATCAATAATATTATAAATCAAAAAACATGTGTTATACAATTACAAGCATACTTCCTAAACGTAACAAACAATTACATATATACTATATTGAGCTATGTTCAGCTATTTTTAGCATAATTTAACTTTGTTTAGCTATTTTTTCAAATATTTAAAATTTAACTATATACTCCCCATCAGGCCCAATATCGGAACATTGGGTTCAGCCTCTGGCACTGAGCATATCAAAAAAATATAAGAAAAAATCAAATAAATAAAACAAAAAATGTCAAATCCCTGCCTCACAAGTCAATATAAGTTAATTGTGTCATGTTTATAACACTATTACACAATAATTCTAAACATAAACCATAAGCATGACTTAAAGTGACTCAAAACCGACTAAAAATGCACCCTGAGTTTTGAAAAAATGATGATTAAAAAGTTAGGAACTAACTAGGAAAGCATCGCAAAGATATGCACAAGAATGTAATTTGTGTCCAGCAAAAAATATGAAAATTGACTTACTTATGGCTGAAATATGAATATTCCAGGCCTTCCTGCTCCCTACTGAAAGCTAAGGCCACGTAGCACCATGCTGCAGTGAAACGAGCCCCGTTCAGGGACCACCGAGGACTGTGGGAACTTTCATGCTTGAGCGGAGTTAACATGAGATCTCGACATGTCTGAACTAAAATAATTATTAACAAATACTTAACTTCACTCAATCAAAGCCAAACGTCGCACAGATACTCCTACAATATTGAGCTATTTTATAGTGTGCATCTATAGTGTGCATCTATATGTGTAAGGTAATAACAATTCACTTTTAACATTTTTCTTCCGAAAAATATATATATTTCTTTTTTTTAATGTGTACTATCATAAACCAATAAACCACTAACACATATATGGCTATATTATAGCTTTTTTAATTTTTCAAATAGACCTTGTGAATGAGGAGATAATCAGGATTTAATATGAGATAAAAAGCATCTGCAAAAAAATTGGTGGGGAGCTTAAGCCCCATGTTAAATCTGCCCACAAATTTCTTCCATGAAGCAAACAGGGTCACTTTCTGAACTGCCTTTACGCTCTCATTTCTTAACTCCACAAACATTTAATTACACAGAAGCGTTCAAAAAAGTCTTGTGCTTCTCATGATGCCTTCAGTTTTTTAAACGGAGTCACGGTTTTCTATTACATTTCATTTAGCTGACGCTTTTATCCAAAGCGACTTACATGATATACAGTATACAGTAGACACAGCAACGGTGAGCAATTAGGGTTAAGTGTCTTGCTCAAGGACACAACGACATGGACCATTAACATTTCAACTTTAAAATGTTGACAGATTTTTCAACTATTACTGTATATTTCTATATATTCTTTATCTTTTTAAACTTTTAAACTATGAATTTTTGAATTAAATACATTTTCAGATCCTTTCTGCCTTTAACATGAGTGTGTATGGCGCAGCTCAGAGTGCGTGATGTCATCACTAGAGTGCGGGAAAGCTTCAGGATCTTGAGAAAAAAATATTTGTAAATTGCCATTGACTCACTCTTCAGGCATAATTTCTACATATAAACGTAGGAAATATTGTGCTTGCTTGTACGAATGTGTCGTAGAATCCAACAAACTTATACTTTTTTGTCAAAAAGCAAGAAAGCAACATGAAGTGAGCCAACTGCTCCATTCAGCCCCATGTTAAATCTGCCCACAAATTTCTTCCATGAAGCAAACGGGGGCACTTTCTGAACTGCCTTTAAGCTCTCATTTCTTAACTCCACAAACATTTAAGTACACATAAATGTTCACAAAAGTCTTGTGCTTCTCCTGATTGCGTTATTTTCACAATCAGAGTTATGGTTTTCTATCAAATTCAGTAGTTTGACACGTTCTTTTCATTAAATCCACAGTCCAGTCTCTCTAATTATCAGTCTGCCACTCAGTGACACAGGTGCTTCAAATGAGCTAATCAGGGCAGTTTCACACACACATACTTATTTAACCTACATTGACAGACATAGACTTAGACATATACTTGTTGTAGATACATAGAGAGACATACGAGTCTTAAGATCTTGTCTGCCCTTCACCCTACTGCCCCAATCACCATAGTAATCAGTGACTTGTGTCTATGAAGCAATAGCTGCTCTCAAGTTCGTCACAAATACAGAAATGACTCCTCAATAACCTCAACAACATATCTCATATATATATATATATATTGCAACATCTTGCGGCAGTAGTCGCCACACATCAAAATTTCTTGCGAAATGTTCTAGTTTCTTAATGTAAATGTGCTCAGGCCTGGACCGGCATCATGCATGAGACATTTTGGGCGGATTGCATGATGTACCTTGGAGTTTCAACAGTTTTCTAAAACATAGCGAACCGCACAAAATGGGTGTGCCTTGGGATCCACACCAAGTGAAGGCCATTCACCGAAAGCGCGCAATTTGCACAACTTTTCATCATAAGGGTCTTGAGATCATTCTTGAACAGAATTGAAGTCAATCGCATAAATATTGTAGGAGGACTCCGTAAAAGTACAAATGCTGAAAACAACAAAAAATGTAAAAAATGCCCAAATTGACCAAATTACTTTAGCGCCCCCTAGTGTTTAAATGGAATGATACTTATTTTACATGTTACAGGATGCAATGTGCACATATGCAGCACATTTTGAGTCATTAGTCCAAATAGTTTTGAAGTTATGAGTATTGAAAAACAAGAGGTTCATTGGTCCGTATCTCCTAAACACAATGAGATATCAAAACTCTTTTAATTAAGTTGTGATGATACAGCTCCAATCATGATCCACAGCAAGTTTGTTAGGAAGTGGACCAAGAGTGTAGGAGGAAAGGAGGTGAGTTTTTGAGTATGGCAAATACCCTGAATATGAATAATAACCCTAACAAAAACAATAGGGTCCTCTTGGACTGACCCTAACAATAATACAAAATTATAATTATAAAGGCAGATTCCCACAGTTTGAATGTGCATGTGTATGTATTTACATAGCAATTTTCTTGTCTAGTCTCTGGTCTAGTCTCGTCACTTTACAATACATGTCAACATTCACTCATTTATACATCTGATAGCCATCTGCCCATCAGGATCTCAACTAATTCACATTAATAATGTCACGGTAATCTGGGGTTCAGTGTCTTGCCCAAGGACACTTAGACATACAGAAACCAGACATACCTGCATGTGTGTGAGTGTGTTATATTATATAAATGTATGCATACTGACCACTGTGAACAGCTATGACTGGCCGGTGGTGCTGAGTGAATGAGCCCAGTCTTGGTGAGTCTTCCTGGGAAGAGGGACTGTCCAGCTCTGTTTTCTTCACTGGAGGAGACAGACCTAACACAAAAAAATAGATGGACATATTTATTTGAGTGAGAACCAACAGTTCCCAGTACCTCAACCAGTACTGATCTATCCTCAAATATAGAAACCTTAGAAACAGCTGTAAACACTGATATATACTTAGATGGCTTTTCTCCCATCGACCTTGACCAATTGAACAGTTTCTACATCAAAACTTTGAGTTGAGATCCCAAAAGAGCTGCCCGTAGTGAAAGGCATATATACTGGACTATAAGATCAGGGTTAGGAACACAGAGTTAGACCACAAAATGAGTATAACCTAAAAGGAAGGACCAGGTTGTGCGGCAAAAGCGAGGTAATTGTGAAGTAAAACATGATTTTTATATAAAAAGTAAAAAATAAATTAAAATAATTATAAATTAATAAAGCACTTAGGAAGATGGGAAAAGTAATTGCAAATTAAGTAAAGCAATTAATAGAATGGTTAGAACAGACAATCTTACACAGGAAACAGGGCGGGGATAAAAAGCCACCGGAAGTAACCGCGGGGCGCTTTTGATAAGTCGGGAGAACAAACGTACACAAACAGATCAGTGAGAGCGACAGATCTGCAAGGAGACATCTACAAGTCCAGAGAGGCAGCCGGTAAGAGAGACGGACTCTAAGCACTGACGGACTATGTGTTGATCACTGCCACCACTGGTTAGCGCGAGCGATAGAAACGTCACGGGGCTCCGCAATTCACTCACGTGTGGCGAGAGTGAATTGTTTGTTGACATATCGTTGATGTAAAAGTATTTGTATTGAAACAAATATTGGGAATATTGGGTTTTTCTGTTTGTTCTATTTAAAGGTTTTTCACCTCTGCTTAATGGAGCATTGCTTGGAATGGAGCTTGCTCCCATTAGACTTGTGGATTTAAATGGCTTGATATGCTAAACCTACCGGAATAAAAGGAGGAAAAAAGGAACAAGTTGTTTGTCATTTGAGTGAAATCCAGTTGGAATCTGTGGTAGATGGCTCAATCCCTATCAAGTGGGGAAATTGCAACGGTCTGAGAATGGCAACTTGACCATAATTAAGTTCCTCTTTAACTATCCTGTTGAAGTTATAATGTTTGTGTTAAACTGTTATAAAGAATGTCATTGAGCAACTGGGCGCAAAAGTGCAATGATGAGATATGGTGTTTCCATAGTTTGCATGTCAAAGTGTCAAAACTCACACAAACACTTCTCCCAAATGGCTACGACTAGCTTTTCACCTACCAGTGCTACCCATCCAACCTTAATGACCACTTTTTCCAAAACTTTGTCAGCAACCAGTTCCTTCCCACTTATTTCCCTCCTACCAGTTTCACTTTAGCAACTGCAAGTCGCTTCGGATAAAAGCGTCAGCTAAACGTAATGTAATGCCGCATCCGCTCGACCACGCCGACGTCCGACCACGCCACATGCCCAGGCAACAGACTCTCGCTAGTAACTAAACTTACTTTCTCAATTATACTACTATACTATTAATCTCCATGCAATCCCCAGAGCACAGCTGACCGCTCTCGGTTGCTCTGCACTCAAACTTCTCCACTCAGGTACTCACAACAGTCAGTCACCCATCCTTTACACTGCACCGCAACATAATTTGCCCAGCATTCGCACGCCCGAGGCGACCGACTCTCATTCACGACCCTCGAACCGGCGCGGCGCCAACCATCTATACACGTCACATTACATTAGCATCTGAAGCCGCAGTTAGCTTACAGCCATCCAATCAGGATTTACCAATACCTAAGTCATACCGTCTAGCCTTCGCAGCTTGCCCTTCCTCGAATCCCAAGTTCGCGGCGCACCATCTCATCCGGCCCTGACCCCGACCAATGTCCACAAACTCCAGCTCACACACGCAGACTCCCGCACCGCAGGAGCCCGGCGTTCCTCCCTTATCAAATAAACAAATGACCAATAAAACTCATTAAAACTGCTAGTCACAAACACATCCCCCCTCCACCATCTTCGTGGGCACAAACGGGCCAAGACCTTTGCCGCCCAGTCAGACAACAGCTCCGTCACAGACATCTTGAACACAGGATGGTCTCATCGGCTCGTCACAACACAGTTCACACTTCGGTCCCACTCGGCACCAGTTGTGCAGTTGAGCCTTTACCACCTACTCACTTCTCGTTCCTCGCACAGGATATTCCACCTGGAGGCACCAGCCTCTAACCATCGTTATCCAAGGTAACCATGGCCTCCAGCAACCCCGAACATACCTGCATGATTTGCATCTGAGGTCCACGGCCTCCAGCAACCCCGACCGTACCAGCATGGTTTGTATCCCTTACCCTTCATCCCTTACCCTTCACCCCTCACCCTTCATCCCTCACCCCTCACCCTTCATCCCTCATCCCATTACTCTACATTCAATTCAATTCAATTCAATTCAGTTTATTTTGTATAGCCCAAAATCACAAATACAGATTTTCCTCTGAGGGCTTTACAATCTGTACACATACGACATCCCTGTCCCGGAACCTCACATCGGATCAGGAAAAACTCCCACTAAAAAACAAGGGGAAGAAACCTGAGGGAGAGCAACAGAGGTGGATCCCTCTCCCCGGATGGACATAAGCAATAGATGTCATGTGTACAGAATCAACATAACAGAGTTACAGCACATTCAATGGATGTCACAGAAATTATTCATGAGTAGTAGGCATGGCCACGACCCAGATGACTATGATCCACGACAGCAGACGGAGGTGAAGATGAAGGGCATCAGCAGGGCCGCCATGGAAGGGAACAGGACCGGCTTCAGACAGCCACGATCCCTTACCCTTCATCCTTCATCCTACATCCCTTACCCTTCATCCCTCATCCTACATCCCTCAACCTACATCCCTTACCCTTCATCCCTCATCCTACATCCCTTACCCCTTATCCCTCATCCTACATCCCTTACCCTTCATCCCTTACCCTTCATCCCTCATCCTACATCCCTTACCCTTCATCCCTCATCCTACATCCCTCAACCTACATCCCTTACCCTTCATCCCTCATCCTACATCCCTTACCCCTTATCCCTCATCCTACATCCCTTACCCTTCATCCCTTACCCTTCATCCCTCATCCTACATCCCTTACCCTTCATCCCTCATCCTACATCCCTCAACCTACATCCCTTACCCTTCATCCCTTACCCCTTATCCCTCATCCTACATCCCTTACCCTTCATCCCTTACCCTTCATCCCTCATTCTACATCCCTTACCCCTCATCCCTCATCCCTCACCCTATATCCCTTCCCCTTCATCCCCCGAACCCTTCCCCTAACTTTACTTGACTCTATTTCGGGCTCTCTCGCTCCACAGGTTTCCATGGATTGCAACTACACCCGGACCGTGATCCGGCAAGACATCCACCTACTGCCCAGTAGTAGTCGAATCACCATCATAACCTCATTTTGTCGAACCCCCTCCCATACCTACATCCCTCCTGTGCGCATCAACGTCCCACTAACGCACACTACTAACCTTGCCCGATTCAGTCTTTGTGCCTTCTCGCACCACAGGTTTCCCCGGATCGCAACTACACCCGGACCGTGATCCGGCCCGACATCCACCTACGCACATCAATGTACCCACCTAGGCGCAACACTACCTTGCTCGATTCAGCCTTCATGCCTCCTCGCCCCACAGGTTTCCACGGATCGCAACTACACCAGGACCGTGATCAGGCCATCCACCACGAACTTAACTAATAGTCGAATCTCTACTACGATGGTCGATACCATCCCTTCCGTCGCTACCTTCATTCTACCACATCCCATGTTGCAGCCGTCAGTAGTCTTAACTCCCCGTCGCAACTCACCACCCTAACAGCAATCAGTTACATCTTACGCACCGCATGTACAGTAACCCGGTCGTAGAAAAGAAGTGATTTGAAAACCAAAATAAAACCTCTCTTGGGGCTCCTCGACCGGCCTCAACCCACCACACATAGCCATGCTACTCAACAGTCTCTATAAAGCCGTACCACATCGCAAAATTAACCGTCTGCCTTTCACTTCAGACCTCCTTACCTACCGCAGCCGTTCACAACACTCAGACTACAGGTCTCTCTTCACGAACAAAGCATTAACGTCCATGCTCTCGGCGGCAATCAGTTACAGCTTACGCATCGCATGTACAGTAACCCGGTCGTAGAAAAGAAGCGATTTGAAAACTATAAAACCTTGACCCACCATCTGCTTTTCACTTCAGACCTACTGCAGCCGTTCACAACACTCAGGCTACAGGTCTCTCTTCACGTACAAAATATTAACGCCCATGCTCTCTGCGGCTTTCTTCAGCCTCATGCGCCGATTTACCGCCTAAAAACTCTGAGATGTCGGACTCAGAAACAGCAGACATCTCCATCCTCCCGACACCATCGTCATCACCGCAAACGTGGGATCGCAACCAACATGGTCCACCTCAACCCACATGGTCCACCTCAACCCACCGTACGTCTAGACTCGAAACTAACCATGCCTACTTAATCTCAATGCCAGCCAGTCGAACGTCTTTGCGAAACAACATCGCTCGATCCGTGGTCCTCCCCCGCGTACCTCCATACCCGCGCCAACCTAGCCTCACCGGTAGTGTTCCCTCTTCTCCATGAAGTTTCTTTTGGGGTCTCTGCACAGCCAGTGCTTCAGAAGAGATACCCCCACTTACGAGTCTCCACCCCCGTCGTTCCCGCTAGCCATCGGACGCCAGCAGTCTCATCGCAACCCTCCAACCCTCTTCACGACCCTTCTACCCTTCTCGTTCCCGCGCCTAGAATCATCCCTGCATCCCTTGACCCCTGTCCGGTTCCTTAACCCGACACTCTCTTCCACCTCGCAATAAACGATCTGTAAACTCGTATCGCTATGCCCGTGGTCTTTGTTAGTGAATAAAGAAAAAGTACAGTCTCCTCTCTTTGTTAACAAACATCCTTCTCTTGGCCAGTGACAGCCCAAGTTTCCATGCATTTTAGGGACAGAAAACATCCGAGTTGTCAGTAAATCCACCACCAAGTCTTTTTCCTCCTTCAGCCATTGAGTGTTAAAAAAACTACATCAAGTAAAACATTAAAAAAACTTCTCTTATGTTTCAGCCTGAACTGTTCTTACTCTAACTTTGCTAGCAGCTACTTAAGTCACGCTGGTCCACTGACCAATCACAGCTCATGTTAATGGTCACGCTGGCCCTGTGACCAATCACATGTCAAAGGCCACATCGATGACGGCCCTGGACGTCAAAGAATACACCCAGCATGTCAAACTAAAGATCTGATTTGTTGAAGTCTGTGACAATAAACGATACCGTCTTCTTCCTTAGAGACATAGAGGTGAAATCTGATTGGATGAGAGCTCTCCTTAACAGAAACTGGAGGCAGCGCCACTGCAAGCAGAGCAACAAACGAAGACAGGAGCTGTGCAATGAGAAAATAAGCTAATAGGGAAAAATAATTAAAATACATGCAGTGTATTTGTGAAAAACAATTAAATTATAAAATAGCTATAACTTTGTGATTCGGATTAGGCCAGCAGAGAAGGTTTAGCTGGCCCTGACCTATAGTTATATAAGTATAGTATACTTATAGCTGCTTATTGTTAACATATACTGTACATAAACCCACACTGAACTGTTAATGACCGAGTCGGTGCAGAGCTTTTCCACTCAGTTTAATTTTAGTCCTGGTCAGTCTTTGCTGTTTCTGCATGTAGTGTGCTCGTATATACATATGCAGCAGCTGAGCTGTCACTTTATAGAAGTCAACATCCACATTTCTGCAATCCCCGTTCATATTATTTGTATTAGGGGATAATTATTCTGTAGAGTTTGGCTTGAAATAGGGGACTTTGAGCTTGCTGATTGTAGACTTAAACTCATATTTTGAAAGAAGCTTTAATTAATTATCCCTGTAAATAAAAACACAACTTCATTCTTATATAAAAGCTGAATTTTTATTTTCAACCAGGGTTGTTATTGCTTGCAGCGTGTCACTGTTCTGATGGAGTTGCTATTCATTGTTTCTGTAAAGTGAGATTGTTTACTTCACTTTGTGGTAATGTGTTTGTTTCTGGATAAGCACGTTGGGTTAGTGTTTAATGATATAATTCACCACGGAAATACTGTATACAACCAAACAGAATCAAATTATGTATATCTACAGTTTATCACTCCCCATAAATCTGATGTACGCTCTTTTATTCTGTTACCTCCTTCCATGTCATCAGTCCAGTTCCTGGAGCTGCTGGCAGGAGAGGAAGGTGAATGGTAATACTCCCCTCCTGGACTGTCAGCCTCTTCCTCCATAGAGCCAGACTTATGACGCTTACTCCTGCAGACACATAAATATACTCAGACATCTAGGATCATGGTTTGATCATGGTTGTGAAATGATGGAAGCAAAGAGCAAGAGAATATGTTTCCAAAGTGCATTCTTAGGAAGGTTATTTGGGGTCATGTCCTTTAGTATCTACAGTAGAATAAATGGTTGTAGGGTAAGAATGAAGTAAGGCTTCCAGTGAATACAGATGTTATGAATACTAGCTGATAGAGCTATTGTTGTCCATCAATAAAACTTCAGAAATGTTTAACAAGTGTTGTGGAGTAGTGGACTACTATGCAATGTAGTTTGATTACATTTCATTTAGCTGACACTTTTATCCAAAGCGACTTACATGCTATACAGTAGACACAGCAATGGTGAGCAATTAGGGTTAAGTGTCTTGCTCAAGGACACAACGACATGGACAACTGGAGGCTGGGATTGAACCACCAACCCTCTGATTGAAAGACAGACCTGCTAACCACTGAGCCACAGTCGCCCTACATGTAATAAAACTATGTAATCAAACTAGTAGTTTCACTACAATATGCAGTATCTTGCTGGTAGTCCAACTACAAGTCCTATTTCTATCGTGATTGAAGTAGTTCAATAAAATACCGCACATAGCGACAGCATTATCAGAGCCATCATTACGAAAAATACATGACATTAACTAGCTCTCTTTCTACGAAGCTTTCTAAGAAAACTGCCCCTCATGTGTTAGTGGCAGTAAAGGGATTATTGATTGCTGTGATTTTTAATATACTACTTTTGTTTTAGCTCACAACACATTCTGCATTCCATCTGAACAGAAGCTTCAGCTATGGACTATGGTTGCGCTGGCAGATGAATCAAGGGCAGTTTGCAGGAGTAGTATTAATTTTCTATTTTTATGACTAAGTTTGCGCTAAAGATTTATTCTGGTTGTTTATCTTTGTACTGCTGTTTTTCTTTTTTTTACTCCACACAATGATTTGTGAGTAAATTAATCTGAATCTGGCCTGGCTAATCTATGGTCATGGAAGGTAATTTAGCCATGGGTCTTTTCATTGGAGCTAATGTTAAGACAACAGATCATACTTAAGGCTAGTTGGTCCTCCACACTGTGTTAGCACCAGCAATATACTGTATATGTGCAGCTGTGGATTAAGAGAGGTTGACATGCAGCAAATGGCCGAGGTAAGGCCTCAGCCTTAGTAGGCTGCATGGAAATGAACAATCTTTATACTGACTTTATTACAAACTGGATTCAAAGTCTGTCTTGCATTTATGGCTGGAGAAGACTAAGAGCCACCCTTTAACTTCTTAACAGTTCCACCAGCTCACTCATCCATCTCTTCATCTATACATTCAACCATCCACCCACTCATCCATCTCTTCATCTATGCATTCAACCATCCACCCACTCATCCATCTCTTCATCTATGCATTCAACCATCCACCCACTCATCCATCTCTTCATCTATGCATTCAACCATCCACCCACTCATCCATCTCTTCATCTATGCATTCAACCATCCACCCACTCATCCATCTCTTCATCTATGCATTCAACCATCCACCCACTCATCCATCTCTTCATCTATGCATTCAACCATCCACCCACTCATCCATCTCTTCATCTATGCATTCAACCATCCACCCACTCATCCATCTTGCTATGTGATAAATGGTTTAGAAATACACACTTTGGTTGAGGGTTACATCAATAATCGTTAACGCTGTTTATGTATTCCCTGATGTTGTGATGGTACGGGTTAATACAAGTCAGTCAGTCAGTGTGTGTGTGTGTGTGTGTGTGTGAGTGAGAGTGTGTGTGAGATTACCCGCTTGATGAGGTGCTGGCCAGTGATCGTCTGAGGCTGACTGGCTGGTTGACGGACTGGTTGAGGTCGTAAGCCAGATGACCCTGGAGCTCCCCCATAGAGAAACTAGGTCCCACTCCTGTGACGACTGGAGCTACACACACACACACACACACTACATATTGAAAATTAAATATCAGCTGCTAAATACTTGGTTGAGGTGACTAAATATGTTGTCTGTATTATTAAATGTACCTATTTTTGCAAAAGTGTGAAACTAATTAATGTTCATTATCACCGTATGAAATAAACAATGTGTTTGTCAGTGCAGATCAGCAGACAGAAACAAATTGACCTCAGATTATCACATTCAGATCTAAAAAACACCAGATTAGCTTGTTTTAAAATGTCCTAATGTTAATTTGAATCACAATTTATAATGTCTGGAGGTTCACTTTACTGTATAACTGTCCTGTTTAAACACTTTAAATGAATGATGTATGGTAAAAGGTTCACAATGGTAGAAGGGAAGTCCCATTAGCAAGTCAAAGGCTTCACATCTCATAATGTTAAATATGTACTGGTAGCAATGGTTGTGTTGCAAGTCAGTTTTTCCTCATTGTTTGTTCATGTCACTTTCACTGAGGTGGGTTCTGTGAATATATGTGTTTATGTATATCACTGTTCTCTGTGCATCACCTTTTGGCATCAAATTGGGCAACCCTCTAAAATGTGTCATGAATGTTGAGCCATGCTCATGCCATATGGCAATAATTACCAGTCTCTTACTTACAATTAGTATTTGCAACAGCATCCAATTCATCATAATTTGATGGAGTATAGCGCTGTACTGTTAATGCACAGTATCAAACTACCCCATTGACAACTCTTCAATCATACAGAGTGACATTCTCAATGTAACTGAACTCAGAAACAAAAGGTTGGCGCTACAATGAATGGTGGTGGTGGTGTGTTGGTAAAGATTATAACTAATGGTAAATCCCACTTACTTCTTGAGACCTGGACCAGCTCAGTGACACTGAAAACGCCTGATGTCACAAAACTCTCCTGGAACTCTGGACCATCTGTAGAAACACAACAGCATTTAGAAACGTCTGCTGTGTTTGTGTACGTCTCGAGCATTGTGATGAGATGTTCTTTCACTTAATCAATGCTTTGTGGATGTACAGTGCACCATGCTTTTAGTTGTGCTTGTGTAGAAAGTGTTTCATCTGTACAAAACTATGTTGAATGAGCACTTTTGATAGTTTGCTTTCTTTTGTTTTATTATTTCACTGTATTGGTTTTGCATTGTATAATATTAAGATCAAAGTCTCTCCAGTGTTGATATGCCCAATATTGTGTTTGGAAGTAATTGTATTCATATTTAAAAAACCTTATATCATTATCCTACAGCGTTGGTCCAACACAAAACCAGTGCACCAAGTGTTATGGCATGCGGCACTCAGTGTGTAATCAGGCAGATTCAACCACTCCCCCAAGATTATATAACTCCGCCTTTCAGGCATCAAACTCCCATTTTTCTTCCTTCAAACCATTCCAGGCACAAATAGAGAAGTTTGGTAGTATAATATATAACATTATTATTGTTTGTTCAATACTCATCAGATCTATAATATTTTCTTCTTTGTATAGAAAAAAAATATCCCCCAACCACTATCCACTTGTCAACCACCTAGTCTGATCACTAGAGCATAGTGCAAAGGATGGAGATGCAGATAATATTAAGAGGTACAGGCCATACACTCTCGATACATGGATGGCATGTTTCACAGAGGAAGAACCTGAATATTCATCTATAATGGAGTATCCTTTACATTACCCATAGTGGCGGTTTGACTGTCCTCCTGGTCAGAACCCACTCCTGTACGACTGGGACTACTGCTCTGCTCTGCCTCTGCAGAGGGAGAGAGAGACTTGATTTATTCATATATCAAGATAATTTTAACAAGACCCAGTTATCAGATTAATAGTCACAAAAAGATAGATAGCCTCATACATGGCTATCATTGCTGTGTACTGAGACATTTAGGTGTACTGTGGTCTAGGTTGTGTTGAGTCTAAAATGATTCAGTGGTTCTACAGCAACAGCCAGATAGCCTCTTCCTTGAATAAGTTAATGGACCCTGGGGTTTCTGGTCTGACATGGTCTTGTCTGTATATCCTCCAGGTTCTATCAAACCAACTACTGTAAGTGGGCATTTTGACTTGTCACAAAGCTACTACTGTAACAACATTAATACTAGCTACTTTCAGTTAAGGTGTGCCAGGCTGGCTCATTGGCATCTTACAGGGACACGTGTATGGAGCAGAAGCCATCAACCTTCTGAGGCCCACCGTTCACTGGTTACTCAATAGTGTAGGGCCCCAAAAATACTTTTTACGTGCCATCAGGAGTAAATGCTTGTATCTTACAAAGCAAACATGTTTGAGATCTGGACTATGATCCACAAACTAAATTCAAAAACATCCACAGAACTCAGAACCACTTGTCATGGCAAAAAGTAGCTTCCTAGAGATTCTCTCTATATTAATTCAGATATGGGTAATCGTGGCATTTTTTCATCCATGGTGGCAGTGTGGCTATACGGATGGAAATGCCTGTTGGTCGGTCCATCACTTGATCCAGACTGAAATATCTAAACTATTAGATGGATGTGACTGTACATAGGTAGATGAATCAGGCCTCAGGTTAAGCGCATATCAATTCTTCTCCATAAAAAAACTATAGGGAGGTGGTCGGTCGTTGCTGGACTCCCGGAACATCTAGTCAGCACTTGATACCACCTGCTCATTGTTCTTGGGGACTTTAACAGAGCAAACCTCAGCAAAGAAGAAGTGTAGCACCAGAGACAAAAACACACTGGGCCACTGCTACACTGTGCTAAAGGATGCATATTACTCAGTCCCTTGTGCAGCTTTGAGACTCTCTGGTCCATCTTCTCCCGTCTACAGAGGAGGGGACAGGATTCTCTACAACCAGGCCAGAAACGCACTGACGAGGGAGATCAAGGTAGCTAAGAAGAAATATGCCAAAAAGCTGGGAAGAAAAAAAACGACCCCTCGTCGGTTTGGAGAGGTCTGGAAGTACTCACAGGTTCGACAACCCCACTTCCACCCTGCCCAACTGCCCCATCATCAAACAACCACCTACACCCTCTGCCTCCTTCTAAGCTCTCCCAATCAACCCCCCACCGGCACTGAGGATCTGCAAAGAGGATGTGAGTCTGCTCTTTCACAGACAGAAGATCAGGAAGGTGATGGTTTCCAACTAGTGTCACTAAAACAGAAATGTCTGATAAGCTGGAAGGCGGCCAGTCCGTCGGGTGAATTATGACACATTTTCAATGCTGAGATAACCTAATATTTCCTCCCACTTTGTATTCATTATTAGCTGCGCACGCAGATATTTTCTCAAATCTGCAAATGAAAAACACAGTAACCTACTGTATTCATTGTGTGGATTTTGCTGTGGATTGTGTAGAACAAATCATTTAGAAGACCTTTTAATCATATTTATGGCCATTAATTCTATTTAAGGCCATCATATTGTTTGGATAATCTGGGTCCATTATTCAGTTGATTGCTGGGTAAGGGAGAAAGACTGCAGGGTGAGATACATTTACTTATAACAAGAGAGAGAGAGCAGCAGCCTGGTGCTAGTTCATAAGCTTGTCAGAAACAATGCTTTCGAGGCAGTTTTGTGTTGAGTTTTCAGCTCTACCTCCCATCATTGTTTTCTAGGTTATTCAAGTAGCAATAGGGAAATGTATTTGCAGCTCTTAAAATAGACAGTGTCGGTATCTGCATTGAAACTGACATGTCGCTATAGCCAACATAGGAGACTGGGTAACCCATCACAATTACAATGGCCTGTTTTGATGGGTCCCAACTCACAATATGGTAGCTTAATAAATGTTAACTTTTACTTTGAGAAAGGAGAGCATTTTTGTCTTTATTCTGTATTTCAACGTAAATGAAGAAGAGTAAAATTCCCAGTTCTTTTGAACGGTGCAGTTTTACAAGTGGGTGGGTCCAGGCCGGTTGGGGTGTGTTTGTGACATTACATCAGTGAAGCAATAAGGACTCTGAACATGAGGCTGAATTTTAGAGCGAAGCAGTAAATAATATGTGTTTGAAGGATATATCCAGAATATAAACTTACTAAACCCGTCTTGGTTAGTTTTTCCACTGTTCAAACCTCATCATCTCAAACCATCAATTCTGGTTAGGTCAAAATAGACCATAATTCCAACGTAAAAATATTCTTGCTCTACAGCTGTTGCACCCACTCCTTTCTGACCTCTTACCTCTCGCTCGCTCCTTTCCCTCTAAAGTGCTGTATTAAGCGCTTTGTATTATTTTCTTTCCGTCAAGAAGTAGGTGTGTTTTACAACACTGTAAGATTACGGATTTAGTCAATGGTGTCTGGTATATTTAATATAGAGATATAGCTGCTGTTTTGGCTATAACAAAAATAACTATAGGAATCATTTATTGGTAGCACTTTATAATAACTACACACTATTTAGCTTTAGTAAAGCATGAGTAAACACTTAATTCATAATTTATAAAGCATTGTTCCAACATGAACACTCATTAGTCTCATTAGTATGCAATTCATAAACACAGTTATACATGTTTTATTTTTGATTAATAAGCTTGACTATTATGCAGTTCCTGATTGGGTTTTCATACTTTATATAAATGATGGATGGAAATAGACAGAAAGAACATCAATATGATGGTGATGGGGTGCGATGCCCGTCAGTGGCAAGAGTTTTTCATAGTTTGCTGGCACATACATATGATTGATTATTTATTATGAGTATTTAGCTAGCTAGCTGTAACTTGCTTGCTAGCTAGCCAGCTAGCAAGCTTGTCACCCACTAGAGGTCCTGAGACATCACGCGCCACCTCTGAGTAGACCAATCCAGACGATACCTAGTCTGTTGGAGAGAGTGCTCCGCTGTCCCTGCAGTAGGTGGTGGAGAGAGTGGTCCGGGTTATCCAAAATGGAAAATAATTTTCTCCATTTTCTCTAACATCTTGCTGCATACATTGAAGGATCCAAGCTTTCTCAAGAAAAAGAGTCGACTCCTCCCCTTCTTGTGGTCAGCATTGATGTTGGCCTTCCAGTTCAGTTGGTTGTCAATGGAGACACTCAGGTACTTGTTCTCCTCCACCATGTGATGGAGACACCAGGTACTTGTTCTCCTCCACCATGTGATGGAGACACCAGGTACTTGTTCTCCTCCACCATGTGATGGAGACACCAGGTACATGTACTCCTCCACCATGTGATGGAGACACCAGGTACATGTACTCCTCCACCATGTGATGGAGACACCAGGTACATGTACTCCTCCACCATGTGATGGAGACACCAGGTACATGTACTCCTCCACCATGTGATGGAGACACCAGGTACATGTACTCCTCCACCATGTGATGGAGACACCAGGTACATGTACTCCTCCACCATGTGATGGAGACCCCAGGTAGTTGTACTCCTCCACTATGTGATGGAGACACCCAGGTAGTTGTACTCCTCCACCATGTGATGGAGACACCAGGTACTTGTACTCCTCCACCATGTGATGGAGACACCATGTACTTGTACTCCTCTACCATGTGATGGAGACACCCAGGTAGTTGTACTCCTCCACCATGTCCACGTCCTCTTCCAGAACTCTCAGCGGTTGTATTGGTACTGGCGTACCGTGCTACGAACAGATCTGGTCCGGTCTACATCCAGGACATAGTACAACCGTACACCCCAGCTCGTGCGCTCCGCTCGGCTTCTGCCAATCGCCTTGTTGCTCCGTCACTGCTTCAGCCAATCAGCTTGTAGCTCCGTCACTGCTTCAGCCAATCGCCTTGTAGCTCCGTCGCTGCGAGCTAAACACTCAACAAAGTCTCGACTGTTCTCTGTCCTGGCTCCTCGATGGTGGAATGAGCTCCCCATTGACATCAGAACAGCAGAAAGTCTCTACATCTTCCGTCGCAAACTAAAAACACATCTTTTCCGACTATATCTTGAATAAAGGAAGTAGCACTTTAGTAGCACTGGAATGGCTCTTACTGATAGCACTTTGTAGTTGAACTTTATTGATGAAATTGTACCTTCTTGATTCTTGTTGTTCTGATTATTGTTTGTACTCACGGTGGAATCACTTATTGTAAGTCGCTTTGGATAAAAGCATCATCTAAATGAAATGTAATGTAGAGCCGTCGTCTTCCACCACCATCTCCCTGGTCTCGGCCACGTTCAGAAGCAGGTGATTTCTACCAGCCCACTCCACTACCGCCCTGTACTCCTCCTCCCGTCCATCCCTAATACACCCGACCACTACAAAGTCCTCAGAGAACTTCTGCAGATGGCATGAGCCTGTATTGTACTGTTAAATAACTGTTAACAAAATAACTGTTTTGATGTCTTCCAGTCTGGCTTTCGTCATCACCACAGTTCTGAAACTGCTTTTGTTGAAGTTTTCTACGGCATCCACTTAAACACAGACAGTGGCAGAACTTCAGTATTACTTGATCTGAGTGCTGCATTCGACATGGTTAATCATGACATACTACTAGAAGGACCGACAATACTTTGTGTCGGTAGCTAATTACACATTAGAGCTGATTAGGATGACATGTGGTGTTCCCCAAGGTTCAATACTGGGGTCTCTTCTGTTTAACATCTACATGCTTCCACTGGCTGAGATTATGAAAAACAACAAAGTGTGATATCATAATTATGCAGATGACACACAAATCTACATAACTATAGCACCAGGGGATTATAATCCCATTCAAGGGCTGGCTAAATGCATTGAAGAAAACAACTGGATGTGCCAGAATTTTCTTCAATTAAGGACAAACGATTGAAAGTCAGCGCTCAGCTTCAATCACTGATGTTAAAAACCTCAAACCAAGCCAGAAATCTAGGAGTAGTTATGGATTCAGACCTCAACCTGAACAGCCATATCAAGACAGTTACAAAATCAGCCTACTATCACCTGAAGAATATATCAAGGGTTAAAGGACTTATGTCTCAACAGGATTTGGAGAAACTTGTCCATGCATTTATCTTCAGTAGACTTGACTACTGTAACGGTGTGTTCACAGGTCATTTATCTTCACTAGACTGGACTACTGAAACGGTGTGTTCACAGGTAATTTATCTTCAATAGACTTGACTACTGTAACGGTGTGTTCACAGGTCATTTATCTTCAGTAGACTTGACTACTGTAACGGTGTGTTCACAGGTCATTTATCTTCAGTAGACTTGACTACTGTAACGGTGTGTTCACAGGTAATTTATCTTCAGTAGACTTGACTACTGTAATGGTGTGTTCACAGGTCATTTATCTTCAGTAGACTTGACTACTGTGACGGTGTGTTCACAGGTAATTTATCTTCACTAGACTTGACTACTGTAACGTGTGTTCACAGGTCATTTATCTTCAGTAAACGTGACTACTGTAACGGTGTGTTCACAGGTCATTTATCTTCAGTAAACGTGACTACTGTAACGGTGTGTTCACAGGTCATTTATCTTCAGTAAACGTGACTACTGTAACGGTGTGTTCACAGGTCGTTGTTTTGGATATCTGTACTCTCCTATTTATATTTCTGTTGACTTTTACTTTTTTTAAAACTGATACTTTAGCTCTGATACATTTCCTCTGAAACCTTGCTACAAAATCAAATCTATCTTTAGAAAAATAAATCACGAGGCCAACATCGGGGACTGTGGTGTAAGCAGGTTTGGCGAATCACAATATTATGCATTTGCCCTCTAAATCCTCTAGTTCAGCGGTCCCAAACCTTTTTTGTGTAAGACAATATTTTCACGGACCGTGTCCCATCTCGGGGTGACGGGAGACATGTGTTCTTTATGTCCAGTCTACTCTGTAACTTAAACCTTTATGTCCAGTCTACTCCTTAACTTATAACCCGCTTCACAAAGACAGGATGTGGAAATGGAAGCAGGTTTTCAGAGCTTTTTTGGCAATCTCAGGATACTCTGCCTTTGTTTTAATCCAGAACACCGACAGAGTTTTTTTGTTTTTTTTATATATATTTTTATTTTCCTTTTTGTTATGGACTGAACATAGCACATAATTTACACAACAGTCATCACGGTCATGAATATAATGTAGTTCAATACAGAGTATATAAAATAAAAAGAAACATCCAAAATAAAATATTGTTTACAGTATTAGGAGTCAGTCATGGCCCTTTATGTACAGCAGTAGAGGGTCCCAGAACTTATTATAGTATTTCAATTTATCATTGTTGTGATATCTGATCTTTTCGAGGCTGAGTACATTCCCCATTTCTCTTAGCCACATTCACCGACAGAGTTTTAAGTTTAATTTTTAGGGTAATGTATCACGTAACCTTGTTGACAACATTATGTTGAACATTGTTGCTCCCGGATGGATCACAGCCAACCCAATTATTTTCAACACAACTCCTTATCCTTGGTCATGGTGGCCACTTAAAAGAATAAACTTCATAATTCTCAAAATTCTGACCCTTTGCTTTTTTATTTAAAGCATTTACTTGTACTTTTAATTTCAATACTTAACTACATTTAATATCAGAAAATTACTTTTGATACTTAAGTACAGTAAATATCAGATACTTTAAGACTTTTACTCAAGTAGTATTCTAATAGCTGATTCTAATAGTAATTTTCCAGTAAGGTATCTTTACTTTTACTCAAGTATGGCTTTTGGGTACTTTATACACCTCTGTGTAGGTTGTACCCCCACACATCTCCCTCTTTCACGTGGTCGGTAAGAAATTAAACTGGCTTTGTTCTCATAGTTTTGATTGCTGATTATTGGGCTGCCTTGCACTTGACAACCCCTTGGCATTTGTTTCGCTCCTTTTGTTTTCAAAAGTACAAGCCATGTGACAAGTGCGATTGCAAGTACAATCGCACTTGTCACATGGCTTTGTTTTGATAGTTCTGCCTCTTGGAGGGCTGATGCTGTATTGGATGATGCCCAGGACATTAGGCTGCACTCAGAGTCCATTCGCTAGCCTGGACAGTTGAGGTCTGTGAAAAGAGCAGTCAGGTATTTTCACAGACCAGGTCAGAGCAGTCATGTCAGTTGAGTATTTGGGACTTATTCTGGATTCAGTCCCTGTAACGGGGGCTGCAGGGTGACTATAACAACTGATGCCTCCCAATCAGGCACCTCAGTGAGTGGCGCTTGCATCCTCAGGTAGTTCACTTCAAGCAGATGTAGACCTATCATGGCCTCTTGTGAGGCTGTGCATTCTCGCCATCTCTTCTCCTGCCGGTTTTCCTCAGTAGAATGAGGCTACTGTGCGCTCCATGATATGCTGGAGGGCCACCCCTGGTTTCTTGCAGTCAGACAAGATATGGTATCCCAGTTGCAGGCCAGATTATGTTACCCGTAAACCCCAGACCCTTAATGAAGCTTAATGTATGGCCTTTGAGCGGGAGGGTTTGCGCTAACTTCGTCCAGACAGAGAGGTGGTGGACACCTGCAAGCTTTGCTAACCCCCTACCCTTGAGTGCAATACAGTGGCAAGACAAGGGTGTTTGAGGACTGGTGTTGTGCTAGTGGGGAGGATAACTTTAACCATTTCTCTTATAACTAACTTTCTATTTTGCTTAGGCCTTCACTGCAGGTGTAGGTAAGGTATTGATTTATTTTATTCATATAAAATAATCATTTTGGGGGATTCTGCCTGATCAGAACTCAGCATCACTGCACCTTGATTTTCCTGTCCAAACACCAAAGACTGCACTATTCAAATGTTATGCCTATGTAATAAATGTATTGATGAATTCTAAAAAAAGTCTCTCTTGAAATGGAGCTTACGCGGTAGTCCAGAAAGGAAGACTCTTTACACTACTTGTCATTCATAAATATTAGTGGCATAGCCCTTGAGACTGAACTTGGTCCTCCCATCAATTTCTCTATTGTCAAACCTTCAAAGTGTGTTTTATTAATTTGATTTCAATGTTCATTTTATGAAAGGACTGTATGTCAATAAAGGGCAATGTTGATAGAGATATACCCTTAGCTGTGCTTTGTTCGATCTGGGTCCATCGTGTCTCATCTGCTCATTTTCGATCCATCCCACTATGGCTGTTAAATGTGCTATCCAATAGTTTAATTTAAGATTTGGTAGGCCCAGGCCTTCTTTATCTTTGGGCAGAAGCAAGGAGAGAGTTATCCTAGGTGTCTTATTCTGCCAGATAAATTTAGAGATTCATTTATTCAACATGTTGAAGATAGAAACGGGTACTGCCACAGATAAAGACGGAAACAAAAAAATAACTTTGGGTTGCAGATTAGTTTTCAGTAGTCTCAGCTCTACCAAATAGAGAGAGAGAGAGAGAGAGAGAGAGAGGGGAAGGAAGGAAGGATCTCCTAACATGTCATGTCATTTTTAATGTATTTGATTAACTTATTGTAATTAGCATTAAATCGTTGTGTGGAGTTAGGTGTAAGATGAATACCAACATCCTTGTTTAGACCAGTGAAAGGAAACAACTATTTGTTTAGAATTTTACAATACATTTATTACATATGTATAACATTGCAATAGTGCAAAGTCTTTGGCAATCCTGAAATAGGATAATCAAGAAGCAGTGATGCTGAGTTCTGATCAGGCAGAATCCCCCTGGAGTCCAGACACTGGTGGTGATGGTGAAGAAGGGAGTTGCTGCAAAACAATGAGGAATGAGGAGTAGGACTGTATGTGGTTTGGAGGATTCTGGGGTGGAGGAGGGTTGCATCTGTGTGACGGCCCTCTGGATCTAGGCAGGGCCTGCTGTGTGTGTGTACCCTGGCTTGTGCATGTGTGTGTGCGTGTGTCTTGCAGGTCCCTTGTAGGCCGTTGTAATCAGCCCAACTGGGAGCACCTGGCCATTCTCCTAGGAGCCTTCAAGACCAGGCTGCACCACTGCAATAGGAGAGCTAGATCTCCTTCCCGCACGCACTCTGTCGAGTTAACACTTTAATTTGCAGTGTGTTGTTAATAAATGTTTGTTCCTTGTTTAAACCCCACGTGTGTCTTCCGTCTTTGTCGTGACCTAAGAGCCGGGACGTGACAAGTGGGGGCTCATCCATTGGAATCTAGTCAAATTTGCAGTCAAATGGGCTCGTTAAAGTGGTGAATGGGATGACGTCGTCAAGTTTTCTACGAAGCTGCGTTCTCGTGTTGTGTGGTGATCAGAAGCCGTGAAGGTTGTGGTAAGCTGCGCGTTACTGGGGAGACATACGATAAGGTAGTGGAATGTAAATGATGGTTTCAGGGTAGTGAAGACTGGTGCCAAAGAGTCTGTGTGGGAGCACAATCCCCTGATAGGTATAGCGGCGGTACCCCTTTAAGTTCATTGGGTTAATTTTTTTCTGTTAGAGCTGCAGTGAGCGTGGTAAGAGCAATTGCTCGGGAGCACGGCCATAGTCTCTGGGAGGTTGCCAATTGCTGGACGCCTTTTCCGTACTATTGGTATTCAGTGTGTAAGTACCCGCCACTGCATGAAGACTAGAGGCGAGTGAGCTTAGCTAGGCTGAGGGAGGTAGATTAGTGAGAGGGGATTTGTGCTCTTATTAGGAGATTATAAGCAACTGGCTGACACTTGCTTTGACCCACGGTAAGGGGGGAGATTTGATTTACTCGTTTGATTTAAAATGGCGGAAATAGTTGCTTTTGTTAAAACCCCATCGGAGGAGCTTTTAGATAAATGCACAAAAGAGCGGCTATTAAAAGATCATTATGACGTTATCATTTCTGATAAGCAGTAAAAGACACTGAAAAGTATATTGAAAGCACATTTAATTGAGATGTGTGTTTTGACAGGTGGTCAGGACAAGCCTGATACAAAGGGTTTGTCTCCAGCTCCACCTTATGTGGCAACTGGTAGCCTAACATTTGAGCAGCAGAAAGAGATGCTTCTGTTTCAGTTAGAGCGTGACAATATAAAGCAGAAAGAGAAGCTGGAGCATGACAAAATGATGCAAGAAGCAGAGATCGAGAAGCAGTTGGCGGTGGAGAAGTTGCATAGCTGGACTGAGCAAGTTGACTATGCAGCAATACAGGCTGGATTTAACCAGAAGTGGAAAAATAACGGACTGTTCAGTGGACCTGGACGGTTCCTCACCAGCGCCGGTAGCCTTCGGAAGAGTCCTTTGATATTTTGGGCAACCTGCGTTTGTTGCCGAAATTTAATGAAAGGGACCCGGAGACATTTTTCTCTCTGTTCGAGCGCATAAAAAGATGATGAACAGCATTTCAAAATGAATCACACTAATAACTACACAATATATACAAATATATCCCATGGGAGAGAGAAATCCCATGAGACAGAGATCCAGTGCCCCCCCCACCGGGCAGCAGATCCATACATACCTGCCCGGCAGAAGGCACCCAGAGATCTGCTGATGTTCTCACAATGTCTCAGCTTTGCCAGGTTTGGGGTCAGCCCCCCTTCTTCTGGCTAGTCTCTCTTCCAGTCCATTGATTGGACAAGACCTCGTCCTTTTGGTGTTGGTCAACCCAAACCCCCTCTCACATTCCTGAGCACGTCCTCCTTATCTATCTGCTCCAATCTTCAGGCTGTGTAACTGTTTGTGGGCTCCTGATGTTTTCAGGATTCCTTCCACAATCACTCAATACATTTCATAATTCTAATTAATACATTTGTGTAGTACATACAGTGTCATCCATTCAATATTTGATAATCCATACAGAGTTATTTATTTGTCTTGATTTTCCAATGTAAACTCTCTAGCTCTCACTAGGAGCACTAAAACCATTATTTTCCAACAATACATAAATCAAAATTGAAAAATCTAAGCTCTATATCACATGTGTCAAACTCAAGGCCCGCGGGCCAGATGTGGCCCGCCACGTCATTTTATGTGGCCCGCGACGGCTTGGAAGGCATGATCACCACCGTGGACCAGTTTTCAGTCGGTCGCGGATCCGTTTCCGGTTCGTCGCGGACCCGTTTTCGGTTCGTCCCGAACTCGTTTTCAGTGGGTTGCGGACCTTTGCATGGGTAATATAAAAATCCTGTGATTTTATTTTGAAGGGAATTTTGAATGCAGCAGAGTGCGTCTATTCACACTCCTCAGTGCTGCGTTCACAACACACTTGCATGAGTTTACACACGCACTATTTGTGATAGTTCACTTCATTCCCGACCTTTTTATTATGTTTGTGCATGAAAGCACTGCTGAGTCTGTTAAAAAAGGCTGAAGTTATACAATGATTATGTGTGTTGTATTACTTTGTGTCCTTAAGATGCACTTTTGGGTTTTTAATTGAGAGTAAAAGGGAATATTTCAAACTAGTTTTTTTGTGTTGGCATGTGAGATTCTGTACCATTTCAGGCTCAAACTGCACCATCTTTTTATTAAATCCATTTGAGAAGTTGAGCATGTTCCTTGCTTTGGATCTCGGTTCATTCAGGGGTGATGGTGCAGCCAGACCAGTAGAACCACTGCCCCAGACCACATGCATGTTCTATATATATATAAATAAATGCATGTATAATATATTTACACTTGAATAAACAATACAAAGACAGTTATTTAACAATATGTTCGGTAGTAGTTAAATTGATATAGTGTTACAGTTACAACCGGCCCTTTGAGGGCGACCATGATGCTGAAGTGGCCCGCGGTGAAAATGAGTTTGACACCCCTGCTCTATATAATGTGGCACCATTGTCACAAGTATAAAGAAATAATGTGGCCATATAGCTGAAAAATCTCTTTTGAAAACATACCTTTACTCATGTGGACGAACTGTTTAGGTGCTTGGAATTGGTTTACCAAAGGTCTAAGGTTCACAAAAACAATGGTATATATCAAATGTCAAATGATAGATAAATATAAATAAATGTCCAATACCAAATTTTGTATTTTTGAGTAGAAGTGTTGTCTGTAACTACTTTCACCAAAATGTGAGAGGGACTGAGATCAAATGGGACTGAGAAATTACTTCATACTACAGATATTAAAAATGAATATGAACAACAGTTTTTGTTTTCAAACAAAATATTTACTATATATTTGAGTCTGTTTATAGTGAACAGTTTTCCGAACAAGAACAAAGGTTGTTAGTGATTTTTTCATTGGTTTCACACAAATTGTCGACGGACACACAAATCGACAAATAAAAGTCAAAGGTGGAGCTTGACAGAAACGTCACAGGCTCAAAGCTCCTGTGTTTACAATCTAATGGGCACAAGGATGCAGAAGTGAAGAGTCCAGCGTGTCCAGCAACATCTAAACAATTTTTTTTGGCCGTTTTTCGCAGAGCTATTAATACATTACATTTAGCTGATGCTTTTATCCAAAGTGACTTACATGATATACAGTAGACACAGCAACGGTGAGCAATGAGGGTTAAGTGTCTTGCTCAAGGACACAACGACACAGACTGGCTGAGCCGGGGTTTGAACCACCGATCTTCTGATTGAAAGTCAGACCTGCTAACCACTGAGCCATAGTTAGCCCATATTAATAGAAACATTGCGCAAACAGCGGATCTGCGGTAGGAGACCAGGAAGTGTTAACCCTCCAACGCCAAACCGTTCCTATGGTTACGATACCTGCTCTTAAAGGGACACTGTCACCTGTATCGTAAGCCATCCCACTAGTCCTGTGAATTATGTCCTCCAAGCAGAGTCCACTACAGTAGCACTTTAGTAGGCACTTACTGATAGCACTTTGTAGTTTAACTTTCTTGAAGAAATTGTACTTTCTTGATTCTTGTTGTTCCGGGTTTGTACGCTTATGTGCTCGCTCCCATCTAAACTATTGGTATTATTATTACCGTGTTTTTTTTTTTTGTCTTATGTCGTACTGTATGTCAGGGACGGCTCTGTTGTGTTGGAAACAAACACAAAAAAAGAATAATAATTTATAAAAATAAATATGTAGTGAGTAAGTATTTGAGTTTTACCTTAAAGAAAGCTTGTGTTCGTACATACCTCTCTCTTGCACATAGTAAGCGAGGTAGAGGTCAAGCTCTTTGACAGAGACAGAAATGTGTCTAGGTTGGACACAGAGGACTGGATTGGTGCACTGTCCTCCCTTGACCAGCCGCTCTCCATCTGTGCTTTCCAGTGGAATTCCTTTAAACAGGATGACCATTACCAAGTCCAACCTCCACACCTTGAAACAGACAAAACACAATGAGCGTTGACTGAAAACCGCATAAATCCAATTCTAGCCATGGTGAGAATAACAATAAACCATAAGGAATCACTGCTCCAATGCTCCCCTTTATGTGAACCCTACTGCTTCCTTTAATTGTTTTAAGTCATCTATAAAGTTTTACTTTAAATGTATAATTACAATACCTGTCAATCAAATAAAATCAGATGATGTTATCTACCGCATGAAAAATTAATAGTCTTTTGTTTATGTGTGTGAGACCAGGGAAGCTCGCACACAAAACATATATTTTGCATGCCAACTGCTTACATGATAAAACCCAGTCAACCACTTGACTTATGAAATTAAATGTCATTAACAAAAAGGTATCATTCAATGATTGACTTTGTAATCGTATCATCTGAACTGCTGACCCGGACGGGGGACATCATCGGGCAGTGGGCAGAAGAGCACTTTGAGGAACTCCTAAACCCGGCCAACATGTCCCCTGGGGAGGGGGCAGTGCCTGAAGACTTGGTTGGAGGTTGCACCAATATCCCTGGGAAAGGCCACTAAGGTAGTCAAAAAGCTCCAAAAAACTCCAGCGCCCTGAGATGCTGAAGGCGCTGGACATTGTTGGGCTGTCTTGGCTGACACGCCTTTTCAATGTCGCATTGGGGTCAGGAACAGTGCCCATGGACTGGAAGACTGCAGTGGTGGTTCCCATCTTCAAAAAAAGAGTGTGCTCGAACTATTGTGGTATCATACTACTCAGCCTCCAGGTGCTTTTACAGGCGAGTGTGAAGCGGCGTGGATAGAGTCAGCACCTCCAAATCTATGCTCCCTCCGAGTGGGGACAGAGTGCCTACCCCAAGCGACGGAGTTCAAGTATCTCGGGGTCTTGTTCACGAATGAGGCTAAGATGGAGCGGGAGATCGACAGGCGTATCGGTGCGGCTGCAGCAGTAAAACAGGCGTTGCACCGGGCCGTCTTGGTGAAGAAGGAGCTGAGCCGGAAGGTGAAGCTCTCAATTCACTGGTCGGTCTACGTCCCAACCCTCACCTATGGTCACGAACTTTGGATCGTGTCCGAAAGAACGAGGTTGCGGATACAAGCGGCCGAAATGAGTTTCCTCTGTAGGGTCAGCCTTAGAGATAGGGTAAGGAGTGAGCCGCTACTCCTTCGTGTCGAAAGGAGTCAGCTGAGGTGGTTCTGGCATCTTATTAGGATGCCTCCAGGACGCCTCCCTTTAGAGGTTTTCCAGGCACGTCCAACTGGTAGGAGATCCCAGGAAAGATCCAGGACACGCTTGAGGGATTATACCTCCCAGCTGGCCTGGGAACGCCTCGGGATCCCCCAGAATGAGCTGGAAAATGTTGCGGGTGAGAGAGAAGCCTGGGTCAGCCTGCTGGACCTGCTGCCTCTGCGACCCGACCCCGGATGAAAATGGATGGATGGACTACTCAGCCACCGACAGTCACATAGGGACATAAATCACCATTGTGCATAGAGGCTCCATACACACATATTAAGGTCCACTTTTACTGAAAATATCTATGCGCATCTGATCAACTCCTGATAATAATCTAAACAACTGTTAAAGATCCCAATAAATTACCTTTGCACTTTAGGACTGGGAGAAAAGGTTGGCGCTGGCACTTAGTATGCTCCAGTCATACATGCCGATCATAATTTAAAAGATGTTTTTGTTATTTCCTTTTTGTATAGTTTGAGTATTTCTTTTTCAGAAAGCCATTCTCCAGTCCATGAAAAACCTTCGGGATAGAACATGTAAGCTAAAACTTTGTGGTCCCTGGAACAGCTAGATTTTAACCAGACAAGATCATCAATAAAATCAACATTTACTTATCATCCTGGCTTGTGGTGCAAACAGACTGAGGAATAAACTACTGGAAGTGAACATGTACTATTAAGTTTACCTTGTCGGCTTGTCGGAGACAGTCTATGCGTCTCATTTTGCCTTTCTGGTCAGGGTTGGACAGGACACAACACGCAGGTTTCTTCCCAGTGATTGACAGGACAAAGTCTTCTCTGCATTCAGGTCTAATGTCCTTTCTTAGCTTGGCCAAAAGACGGCTGGCCCACTTCTGTTTCACCTAGGAACGGATGATATTGCAAAGGGAGTTAGAGAGTCATTCATTTATTGGATAATGTATTATTAATATATGGGAAGATTAAACTATGTTATCATATTGTAAAATACTGGATTGAGAAAAACAATATTTTCAGTTTGTTTATCAGAAGTTGATTTAAACCTGAATTGTAGAACAACTATCCACCACTCAATTTATTCATCCCACCTCTGCTTTCTCCCCCAGCAGTTCATCTTTGACAGCTCTCTCTTCTTCTTTAGTCATCCTTTTCTCATGCTTTTTGAAGTACTTCCTTTTCCTGGCCTGGAGGTTGAACCATGTGTAGGCAAAGGCACGGACATGGGGCAGCAGAGCCTCAATGAACGGATGGAATTCATCCTACATGGCGGACAGACATGAACGTAAATACACACACCATTATGGGTAACCACTTTTACCGCAATGTCCTCAGATCCCACATGAGGCAGGGGCTCTATTTTCCCAGGGGTATACCAGGAATGTTTCAGTTTTAAGTCATCCATCTAACAATGCAGATATACTATAGTGTTAATTAATATATAAAACCATCATGAACCATTTATAAGAGGAATCTAAAAACATTTGAATGAACAAGAGTATTATCATGATTTGTTTAATTTTAATTGGAGGAGGATAGAGCTAATCTCTGATGTGGAAACAGCCTGGTCTTTTTTTAATGATGGTTTTACACAAATCCTAAATACACTCGCCCCTATTAGGAGATACAGAGTACAGGGACGTTATAATCCCTGGTTCTCCTCTGATCTAGTAGACAGTATTCATGAGCAAAATCTGGCTTGGGCTAAGGCAAGAACAACAAGTTCTGCCACTGACTGGCTTGTGTTTAGGAAACTAAAAAACAAATGTTCCTCTTTTATCAAGAAAGCAAAATCTGAATATTATTTGTTGGTTACTGCTGAAAATGTAAATGATCTGAGGAGATTTTGGAAAACTATAAAATCCCTCTCTGTGAGCAAGAACTCACAAGCTTTACCTGCTTTTATTATGAAGGACTCTGTCACTGTTCATGACAAAATGGAGATATTGAACTGTTTGACTCCTGTTGTCTAAGGTCTGTGAAACCTTGTACTGGTGTTCCAGTTTATACTGGTCAGCCTTTTAATTTCCTGTGCAGGAAGTTCATAAAGCCCTAAAAAGCCTAGATCATAGGACATCTTCAGGGCCTGACTGTATAGACCCTTTCTTTTTTAAATTGGCTGCTGATTTTGTTGTAGAGCCACTGGCATATATTTTTAATAAAAAAATCAAATGACAAATAACGAAATACCAATGAAATGAAAATCTGCCTTTGTTCTTCCACTGTTTAAAGGTGGTGGCCCAGCTATTTTAAATAACTATAGACCAATATCTAATTTATCTGTATTTGCTCAAATTCTTGAAACTCTTGTGACCAAACAACTTAATGAGTTTTTATACACCAATGCCATTGTATCCTCCTATCAGTCGGGCTTTAGGAAAAAACATAGAACTATTACAGCTGCACTGATAGTGATAAATTACATTTGTGTTGCTCTTGACAAGACGCAACATTGTGCTTCACTGCTTATTGATCTGTCTAAAGCATTTTACACAGTTGACCATGAGAATAGGTCTCAGTGCATCAGATATGATGGTCTATCCTCTGATATTGCAACCGTCGGTAAAGGTGTGCCACAAGGCTCTGTATTAGGTCTGCTCTTATTTACTGTTTATATAAATAATCTGGTAGACTGGCGACTTGTCCAGGGTGTACCCTGCCTTCGCCCAATGACAGCTGGGATCGGCTCCAGCGCCCCGCGACCCTAAAGAGGATAAGCGGTTCAGATAATGGATGGATGGATGGATAAATAATCTGGGACAAAATGTGGTGGACGCTAACTGTCACTTTCATGCTGATGACACTGTGCGTCAACTCTTGTGCAGGCAATTCATCACTTGCAAAATGCTTTTAATGTTTGTTCATTAAAACCCTTTTTCATCTGAAAACTTGTTCTTAATACAGATAAGACAAAACTGATGTTGTTCTCAAATCATTGGTACACCTTTATTTATAAGGCAATCCTTGGTCTGCTCCCAAACTACCTGTGTGTTTGTATCATGCAGAAAAGTATTGGACAATACTCTTTGAGATCCAAGGATTTCTTTATGCTCACTGTCCGGAATGCCAGAACGGAAAAGGGTAAAAGGGCTTTTGGGTACTCTGCACCCTCATTACATTTTATTTAGCTGACACTTTTATCCAAAGCGACTTACATTATATACAGCAGACCGTAGACACAGCAACGGTGAGTAATTAGGGTTAAGTGTCTTGCTCAAGGACACAACAACACGAACTGGCTGAGCCGGGGTTTGAACCACCGATCCTCTGATTGAAAGTCAGACCTGCTAAACACTGAGTCAGTCGCCCCTCATCTTGGAACATGTTGCAGAATGATTTAAAACTCAAGAACTGATTTAATTTACTGCATTTGAATCTAAAATGAAGGAAATAGAGGCAGGTTTTCAAACATGTAAAAAAAAAAGGTTTCTTCTAACTTGTCTTATTCTGTGTTTTCTGTCTCTAACTATGTGTGTTTTTATGCTGCAGCCTGTTTTGGCCAGGTCTCCCTTGAAAAAGAGATTTTTAATCTCAATGGGACTCTCCTGGTTAAATAAAGGTTTAATAAAATTGGACAGCAGACAGCACCGTGTGTGTTAGTCGATGACGTACTTGTCTCAGCTCCTGCTAAACCAGCTAATTGTGTGATATTCTTTAGTACAAGCGGCTGATTGCCTGCTGTACATCTTTAAGTTTAAACACTCGACTCTCTTCTTTTTTTAGCGACTCATCGCTTAATCTAACTGTCTTATCACATCATTAGTTCTGCTAAAGCTAGCTACCTTGCTTTAGCTTAGCTGCTAACCATGTATTCCTTCTCTCCCCTTTCTGCTCTCTTTCTCAGCGTGTCGCATGTTTAGCTATTCTCCTGCCTCCTTTAATGATAACGATACATGTAATAAGTGTAGTTTATTTGCTAGGTTGGAGGCAGGTCTTAGTGGGTTACATGCACGGCTCTGCACCATCGAAGCCCCCACCACCCCCAGTCGGTGCGGACCAACTAGCTTTAGCTTCTGTTAGCCTTAGATGTTCCCCGGCAGCCCCCGAGCAGCCGGGACACTGGGTGACTGAATGAAGGAAGCAGAAGTCCAAGCAGCCCTCTGGGCACCAACAGCCTCTTCGCGTTTCTAACCGGTTCTCCCCACTCAGCGACACACCCGCTGGTCATCAGAAACTCCATAGACAGAAACGTGAAGATAGCGAATCCAGGGACCACAGTCAAATGTATATCTGGCGCCAGGGTGGGCGACGTTGAGTCCTATTTAAAACTGATGGCTAAGAATAAACGTAAATACAGTAAGATTGTAATACACGTCGGTGGTAATGACTCCCGACTTCGCCACTCGGAGGTCACTAAAATCAATGTGGAATTCGTGTGTGCTTATGCCAGAAACAATCTCGGACTTCGTAGTTTTCTCTGGCCCTCTCCCAAATACGGTCACTGATGCGATGTATAGCCGCATGTCATCATTCCACCGTTGGTTGTCGAGGTGGTGCCCAGCAAACAATGCGGGCTTCGTGGATAACTGCCGGACATTCTGGGGGAACCCTGGTCTGACTAGGAGAGACGGCATTCATCCCACTTTGGATGGAGCAGATCACCTTTCTGCAAATATGACCAAGTTTATTGGTCAACTTTGTCCATGAAAATCAAGAGTTCAGACAAGGAAGCAGAGTTGTAGTCTTACACCCGTCTCTGCATTTCCTTTAGGGCAGTTGCCTACCTTAAACTCTATAGAGACTGTGTCTGTCCCACGGCCACTTAGATTAATTAATGTAAAAGTAACTAAAAAAGGAGTTATAGTCAATAACCTCATAAAGGTTAACACTACTATTGCAACAGTGCAACATGGTAGGAGAATTAAATGTAGACTCCTAAATATTAGATATCTGTCTTCTAAAGCTGTATTAGTAAATTAATTGATATCAGACAGTCACATTGATGTATTTTGTCTGACTGAGACCTAGCTGAGACATGTGGAATATGTCAGCCTGAATGAATCAACTCCTCCATGTTATATTAATACTCACATTCCTCGAGGCACTGGCCAAGGAGTTGGAGTAGCTGCCATCTTTGACTCAGGCCTGTTAATAGGCCCTAAACCTGGATTGAATTGCGGCTTGTTTGAAAGCCTTGTTTTGAGTCTATCACACCTAAGCTGGAAAACAGTTCAGCCGACTCTGTTTGCTGTAGTGTACCGGGCACCTGGTCCGTATTCAGAGTTTTTATCTGAATTTTCTGAGTTTTTGTCAAATTTGGTCTTTAAGAGTGATAAGGTTATTATTGTAGGCGATTTTAATATTCATGTGGATGTCGGCAATGATAGCCTTAGTGTTGCATTCATCTCATTCTTAGATTCAATTGGCTTCTGTCAGAGAGTACATAAACCGACTCAATGCTTTAGCCACACCCTCAACCTTGTTCTTACATATGGTGTTGATGTAGAGCATTTGGTGTTTTTTCCGCAGAACCCTGTTTTATCAGACCATTGTCTTGTAACTTTTGAGTTTGTGCTGCCGGTGTGTCTGCCGTTGGGCAAAAGTTTCTACACCAGATGTCTAACTGACGTTGCTGTTGCTGGATTTAAGGAAGTGATTCCTTCTGTATTTGATTCATTACCATGCCTCAATATAACAGATTGATCATCTCACAGATTGATCATCTCGTGATGGTGCTTCTGGCTCACTGAAGATGACACTGAACTCGATAGCCCCTCTAAAGAAGAGGATCATCAAACAAAGGAGGCTTGCTCCATGGTACAACCCTCAGACCCGCATACTGAAGCAAGCATCATGGAAGCTGGAAGGCGTTCCAACAATCTAGAGGAATCCTGGTTAGTCTGGCGGGACAGTCTGACAACCTACAAGAAGGCCCTCCGTAATGCCAGAGGAGCCTACTACTCATCAGTAATAGAGAAAAACAACCCCAGGTTTCTCTTCAGCACTGTGGCCAGGCTGACAGAGAGTCACAGCTCGGTGGAGTCGTGTATTCCTACAGACCTCAGTAGTAATGACTTGATGAACTTCTTCAATGATACGATTCTGGCTATCAGAGACAGGATTGGTGATCTACTGGCCTTGGAGGCAGCTGAGGGCCCTGATGTGTGTTTGGATGGCTTTTCCCCATAAGCCTTGACCAATTGTCTTCAACGGTTACTGCTTCTAAATATATATAATAATATATTCAACGACTATGCAACATTTCAAGGATCAAGCACATCTTGTCTCAAAGGGATGCAGAAATGTTGATCCATGCATTTGTTACTTCAATACTGGATTACTGTAACTCTGTATTATCAGGCTGCTCTGCTAAGTCTCTTAGGTCTCTCCAGTTGATCCAGAATGCTGCAGCTCGTGTACTAATGAGGACTAGGAGGAGAGATCACATTACTCCTGTATTAGCTGCTCTCCACTGGCTTCCTGTAAGACAGAGAATCGGATTTAAGGTCCTTCTTCTTACCTACAAAGCCTTAACTGGTGATGCACCATCATATCTTAGGGAGCTTATAGCACCATATTGTCCCACCAGAGAGCTGCGCTCACTGAATGCGGGGCTACTTGTGGTTCCTATAGTCTTAAAAAGTAGGATGGGGGCCAGAGCCTTCAGTTATCAAGCTCCTTTTCTGTGGAACCAGCTTCCACTTTCAGGTCGGCCCTGGTCCAGCCCTTAGATATGCATGCTGCTATAGGCCTCAGGATACAATGTGCTCCTCTCTCCTCTTCTCTCTCCTCTTCTCTCTCCTCTTCTCTCTCCTCTTCTCTCTCTCCTCTCTCACTTCGCTGTTGGAAGCTTCAGTATAAGCTGGTGGGCCGCAATCTGTATTTAAGTCTGTTTGTGATTAGTCCAGAGGGATAACCAAAACAGATACTGGGATCTGATTCTTCTTTACTGTATACAGATGACCACTCAAATAAACTTTCCTGAAGATGTACAGAAACAACTTATATTGTCCTTTCATTGTATATGTATAATATTACATATATAAAAGGCATTAGCTGTGTACTCATTATCCTTGCTCTTATTTTTTTAGACTATGATGTGTTCAATGTTCTCCCAATGGGCAGGTTGGAGAGGCTGAGTGAAATAGTTACGGCTGGTGGGGTGATTGATTCTGAGCTGCATGGTCAATCAGCATTGGTGAAATCTACAATTCTATCTCCGACTTTAGCCACCTCACCCGGACCAAGGAAACCGGGGCACCCTCCCGGTGGCCAGGTTTCGCCCATGGGGCCCGGTCGGGCTCAGCCCGAAAAAACAACATGGATCATCCACCCTGTGGACTCACTACCCGCACGGACAAGCATCGGGATCGGATGACGGGTCGGGCAGGGGGCCTGGGCAAGTCGATCAACCGGCAGCATGACTAACTCTAAGGACGTGGAACGTCACCTCGCTAGCGGGCCAAAAGCCAGAGCTGGTGCAGAAGGTGGAGCGGTACCAGCTAGATATAGCTGGGCTCACCTCCACAAACAGCACTGGTTCTGAAACCAATCTCCTGGAGAAGGGTTGGACTTTGTCCTGTTCTGGAGTTGCCCAGGGTGAGAGGCGCCTGGCGTGAGTAGGAAAACTCACGTTTGTGCTTATGCACCAAACAGCAGTGCGGAGAATCCGGCCTTCTTGGAGTCGGCGGGAGGGGTTCTGGAAAGGGCGCCTCGTGCCAACTCCATAGTTCTCCTGGGAGACTTCAACGCTTACGTGGGCAGTGACAGAAACCTGGTGGAGGGTGATTGGGAGGAGCAAGTGCTGTCTCGCTATTGGATTCTGTGCTAGCCACGGTTTGTCCATAACAAACACCATGTTCGAAGGTGGCTCATAAGTGTACCTGGTACCAGAAAACCTTAGCCGGACCCGTTGCAAAGGGCCATTCTCTGTAAAAATGCGGAAGGAGCTGTGTACGTATTCTCTGCAATACTTCATTTTTTCTTAGGGTCTTTGGATGCTCGAAAATTGGCACACACTGAAGAACTGGAGAATACGGTGAGGTTATTAGCATTATTGGGATAAAGTTCATGTTCACAAAATTTGGAGGAATAATTACTCTCATATATAAGAAATATTTCAAAACTTCTCCTTCTGGAGTCAACAGATCCACCTCAGATTAGGTCATAGAAAAAAAAGAAGCTTTTTTGCAAAGCTTTTGTGTTTTCGTAGAAATTTGGTAGGAATGGACATTAATATTAGCGAAAGTTACGATGAACTTTATAATTGTCCCTTCTTCTCATTCAACAACAGAGCAACAGCAAGAACTGGATGTCTGCACTGAATCATCCTCCACCTCATTATTTGCATTTGATCGCCCAGGTGGCGCACAGACCCCCAATCAACCAACTCCTCCCTTTTGAAGAGGCAGCGCCTATTGCAACATCTATAATGAGTCATTGTCTTAGGGCCATCTACTGACCACAGGAAGTCAGCCTTGTGTGACATCAAGATCATGCAATTTACACAAACTTTACATGGTGTGGTCCATATATATATTACCTATTATAGTGTTTTCTCTGGCGCCACAGTTTACTAACTACATACCGATCTCTAACCTTCCCTTCCTCTCTAAGATCCTAGAGAAAGTAGTCACACATCAGTTGTGGGACTTTTTAAATAATAGTTTATTTAAGGAGGTTTCTCTTCAGCACTGTGGCCAGGCTGACGGAGAGTCACAGCTCTGTGGAGCCGTGTATTCCTACAGACCTCAGTAGTAATGTGTTTGGATGGCTTTTTTCCCATCAACCTTGACCAATTGCCTTCAATGGTTTCTTTTTCTAAACCTTCTACCTGTCTCCTAGACCCCATTCCAACGAGGCTGCTTAACACCATGAGGTCTGAGGCAATTGTCTCGATTTTACATTATATCTTAAATTCACCTTTTTAAAGGCACTTGCATATGATACATACTCATGTGTTGTATATCAAAATTTGCAGAATGTAGCAGGGTCCGTTCCTACCGGGGGTCTCCAGAAGCTCGGCACATAATACAGACACCAGTTCTGTTCTCTTGGCACGTTTAATCTTTTTATTCGGCATTCTCACAGGCATTCACATCTCTCATGCCCTGTCTAGCCTAGCTCTCCCTGACTGCGTGGCTCTGGGAGCTTTTATGCTCCCCTCCCTGCCCACGCAATCCCACACTCATCTGGATCAGCTGTGCCTCATCACGAGCGCCACAGCTGACCCAAATGAGCGTTCCTCTCTCCCTCTCTCCCTGCTGCAGGCGCGCTAGCCACGCCCCCTCGCCCCACACAGAACAATCTCAGCTCTCTGTTTAATTAGGCGCCATTGTCCTAAGGCACAAGTGTAAAGAGATACCTCAAGGTTTCATCGTTTATAAAAACTGAGATTGATCCGATAAATAGGACTTAAACCAGCTTAGTGTGGTACCTTTAATGCCACACAGACGGCACAAACAGACAGACAGGCACACACAGACAGCCAGACGGCACAGACAGTCACACAGGCAGACAGGCACGAATAGACACACACAAACTGACACACACACACACACACAGACAGACGGACAGGCACACAAGCAGACAAGCACACACAGACAGACGGCACAGACAGACACACAGGGACACACAGTCGGACAGGCACACACAAATAGACAGGGACACAACAACAGGCAATGTTGTTCTCTTTCTCTCTTGTCTGTCTCCCTCCCTCTTTTTCTCCCTCTCTTTTCCGGTAGTAATTCATCTCTTGTATTCTTTAGATGATGCAGTTTTGCTTCCAACCTTTCCAGTTATACATTTCAACTACAAGGATATTTTCAGCAATTTAAGCTTTCAGCTTTCAGGATTCAGCATTCCAACGTAATTTCAACAGCAAATGCATTTTCTAGCTATCATTGTTATTCTACTATATCCACTGTTGCTGTTATTTTTTCTAGTTGTAACTTTTTCGTCATGCCTACCACTAATTATATGAATAATTATAATATATGAGTTTTTCAACCTTCAAACAAAGTTTGAAAATAAAACTTTGATATAGAGGACGATTATAGAGGTGGATCTTTAGTATTATTATTTAAGAGTACTATCGTACTATTCATATTTCTTTAACTAAGCAACCAATGTACATCCTGTTTACATGGACATCCACATGCCCAGTGTAAGTGAATAGTCATGTGACAGTCATTTTCAGGCATGTTAGTCTGGATGGAAATCTATTCTACAACGATGCTGAAACTCCCGTGTGATGGTGGGTCGTTTTAATTTTAATACCCCATTTCAAACCACAACCGTATTAGTGTGGATGTCGCCTGAGAGCAGAAAAAGAAAACACAACAACTAATTTGTGTGTGTCTAAGTGGACACAGAATTTGTCTTCAAGGAGAGTGGGACATGATGGAGATAAAACTCAGCAGAGTAACTGATGACAGCACTGTGCTGACTTAAAGTCAGTGAACAAGAGACAAACACAACGTAGAGCAACGTAGAAACATCCACTGTGCTATGAATATGAATCTGATGAATAGAATGCATGCATATTTCTACACAATGAACCATATAGGTTATTCTTAGATTATGGGAATCCCTTCAGATTGCCGTCTACATCCAGTCCTACAATTCAGTGACACACACATCTGTGATCAGATAGAAAAGAAGAAATCAGACAAACAGCCCTATAGCTTCCATCAGGACTAAAGAGACTCTGACTATGTAGAGCAAAGTGTAAACTATAAGAGAGAGGGGTCATACAGCTATATGTTAGCCTGGAAGGCTTCACACTGTAGAGTGTTAATAACCCATCATGCCCAGGACTCTCCACTCTCCTCTCTGCCCACACAGGACCAAGGAACTGTCTCTCACCGGGTGGAGACCAGAGGCCAAAAAACCTGACAGGGAAGTAATACTAACAAAAACCAGCAGGATGTCATCACTGCAATGCCTAAAACGTCAGATTAATTAACCTCACAAGTAAGGCCGGTAACTACAGCAATGTATCATAACATTTGGCAGGTAACGTTAGCGATGCCATACAGAGTTTGATCATAAGAACAGCCTAATCACAAGGCTGTATTTTAAAGATGTGGGGGCTCTTTCTTTGCTGCAGCCCGTCCCCCCTCCCTCTATCAGCGCTGGTCCCAGCCCGACCCCGATTTAGATAACAGCTAATTAGTCTGTTGGTGTATTTTGAGTTGTTTGATACATAGTTATTAACAAGGGAGCAGCAGCGTGGTTATAAGTTAGAAAACTAACCTATAACAACTAGGGCTGGGACTCACCAGAGGTCCCACGATACGATATTATCACGATACTTAAGTCACGGTACAATATTATCACGATACTGAGATATTATCACGATATTGCGATTTACAGTTTTTCTCAGTCGCTGTGGTGCATTTCTTAGATCAAAAGTGCAATTCTTGATACTACTTATACAAATTCCAAATCATCTAGTCACTTGTGCACATCATTAAAGCAATTTCTTATTCCTTTGAACAAATTGCAATTGCTTTTGTACATATTGCAATTGATAATGTACAAGTGTCAGCTTTTTTCCACATTTTCAATTGCTCATGTCATGTTGATCAAAATATAGTAGATGGTTCTCTGTTGAATAGTCTTACCCAAAACAGCTAGGCATTAGTTCCTTGCATAAGCCATTACATGCAAAATTGTTGAACTGTTTGTCATAAACTGTCAAGCATAGTTTTACACATTTCTATAAGATCTTTTGTACAATAAAGTGAATTGATGAATCGTGCAGGTGAAATTGACCCTCACTCATGAAGGAATGTAAAGTGTTAGTTCAACCAACAATCCGGTGTGATGTGGATGAGAATATGTGGGCCGACAGACAGGAACGTCTGGATGTGTAGAGACAGCACTAGAACAGTGCTGCGGGCAAAGTTGTGCCTTAGAGGTGTGTCCTGTGTTTCTTTCTAATTTAGTTTTTTTTTTCCTTTGTGCCCCTGGTCTTTTTCTTACTGTAAATTATTTTGTTTTTTTTCTTTCATAAAGTAGCAGTAGTAAAAGCTGTGAAAAACTAAATCCTGTCCAGTCTCTTTCAATCAATAACCCACATACAGTAATATGTAAATAGTACTGAAATTGATATATGCCATAGAAGTGCAGCCTTGTGCATTTTCAATACAGTAACTGTCATCCAAACTGTAGCCTAAGTTTACATCAGGTAATACTGTCAAAGTACACAGTTACATTGACAACATGCCTAAACATTTTGACGACCTTGTTGTAACCGGTGGCTTCATGCCACAGTCATGCTAACTATCAAAATGGATTCTTTACTAGGTTCGGCTAGGGAGCCCAATTCTTGCGAGAACATGAGTCAGACACCAAGTTGGGTCAACACATTTTTACTACACTTCCACCAAGAGCAGTTCGTACAATCAACACAATTATACATACACAACCATTCATGTATACAATTAATCATTGAGTCAGGTGGAGGTGCGGTGGATGTGCTGGGGATGGGAAAAAACAGAGTTCCGGTCTTGAGTGTACGGGGAAAAAAAGAAAGAGTTCAGCTCTGGGTTTTTTGGGGAACAAAGGAGAGTTCACAATCCTACCACACTTGTGGAGGAGGGCTTGGTTCGGGTTCAATTGTAGCTCGCCATCCAATTCCTGTGATCCGTCTGTAAAAACCTGACCTACGACAGGTCACACACACACACAGCAAAATCAACAACTCAAGTATCAACAGCTCGGGTAACACACACCCACCCACACACACCCACCCAATGCGTAACATTCAGGAGAACCCAAGGAAAACCTACAGGCTACCAAACAAAATAATTCAATCCCCCCCGGTAGAGCTAATAGCTAAGCTAGCGGGAGCCATTTCACTGCTAATCCCTCGTAGACTGTTCCCTCACAACTACGTACTTATTGCCGAGTTAGCGGAAGCTAAATACAAAGTAAACCTGTGACATTGTTCCTACACTCACCGCTGCTTGCAGAGAATTATAGGGAGTGAATAGTGCTCAATACAGGGTTTCCCGGTGTCGTATACTGCAATCGTTCTGGTGGTTTCCTGATTCTGGTTGAACGCCGTAGAGGAAGCTCCTCCTCGTCCATATTCGAATTTGAATCACTGTCGGTGTCTCCTGCTAGGACTGAGCCCTCCGGGCTGTTGGCTGTACAAGGTGAATCATGGTTTGTATCCTCAGCGGGTGTGCATGTTGTGGGTTCTGGGGTTGTCTGGGGTTGTCTGGGAATTGTGGGTGAGGGCAACACAAGGGAATCCGTTGGCACGCCAATTATGGTGGTAAATCTGGCTAGTTCCGAGCTGGATGGGCCACTGTACCATTGATCTGGAATACTGTCTTCTTCATCCAACAGTGGGTCAATCCCCACCTGATTGTCAGGAGTGTCAGGAATTTTGGGCTGGTGGGCCCTGGGGGTGCGGGTAGTACCTGTAGTACCTAGTGGGGAAGTCAAGTACCCACAGGGTAACAGCAGGTCCCTGTGCAATGTTCGCAGAGGGCTGTCTTTGTTCTCTTTCCGGACTGTGTAGACCGGCAGATTACCAGCTCTTTTTACAACGATGTATGCATCAGACTCCCATTTATCAGCAAGTTTGTGTTTACCTCTGAGCCGAACATTCCTCACCAACACACGATCTCCCACAGCTAGATCAGCGGCCGTTACATGTCTGTCAAATCTTGCCTTGTTTCTTTGCATGACCTTTCCAGCCTTTTCTGTAGCCATTTTATAGCTCTCTTTCAGATGGGACTTAAGGTCCTGCACATACTGAGAATGTGAGGTGCGCTGGTTGTGGGGAGATAGTCCAAACGCTAGGTCAACTGGCAGTCGCGGTTGGCGTCCAAACATTAGTTCATAAGGGGAGAACCCGGTGACATCATTTTTGGTGCAATTGTATGCATGTACCAGGGGTTTTACAAAATCCTTCCAGTGACTTTTGTCCTGATTTGCTAGGGTTCCTAGCATGTTTAACAGGGTACGATTAAATCGCTCCACCGGGTTTCCTCTTGGGTGGTATGGAGTAGTTCTTACTTTATGAATTCCAGCCATTTCACACAGTTCCTTTATTGTCCGTGACTCAAAGTCTGGTCCTTGATCACTGTGGAGTTTTTCTGGGATTCCATAGTGAATAAGGAAGTTGTCCCACAGACATTTTGCAACTGTCCTGGCTTTTTGATTGGGCGTTGGAATGGCCACTGCATACTTTGTGAAATGGTCTGTGATAACAAGAATGTCCTTTATTCTGCTTCTATCTGGTTCCAGTGATAGAAAGTCCATACAAACAAGTTCCAGAGGTCTTGTCGTTTTTATGTTCACAAGGGGTGCGGCTCTCTCGGATAGAGATTTCCGTTTGACACACCTTTCACATGCTTTGATCTTTTTGTATACTTCAGCAGACATTCTTGGCCAATAAAATCGGGTCCTGACCAGATCAAGTGTTCTGTCAATGCCGAGGTGACCCATGTGATCATGTAGACTAGTCAGGACTTTGTCTCGAAATTCCTGCGGCAGGACAAGTTGATAAGAGCATCGCGGTCCTATCTGCCTCCCTCTCACAAGGATGTTGTTCTGGAGCTCCAATCGGTTAATTTCTCGGAGGAGGAGAGGCAGATCAGGGAGCTCGTCTCTTAAAGTAGGGGGTGGGGTCTTTCCATCTTCCAATTGTGAAATGATATGTCTGATGGTTTGGTCTGCTCGCTGCTTCTCAGCCATCTCCCCCGCTGCAAGGGGAAGCATGATCGAGGTTCCAAACTGACAGTCATTCACAAAACTGTCAGGAATTGCATCAATAGAAGTGGAAAGTGACTGAACAAGGACAAAATCATCACCACCAGAATCTATGTTTGTACCATAGATGAGCTGTCTGTCACAGACTGCCTGAACGGTCTGTTGGTCAATAGAGACTAAACTCTGGTCAGACAGATGATGCTGGATGAATTTTCCAATTCTTTCCCTTTCTTTTTGAGACTTGAGGTCGTCTGCCAGATCACCATGAGGTCTCCTAGAAAGTCCATCTGCATCGGCACTTTGCTTGCCAGCACGATAGCTGATTTTGAAGGAAAAGGTGGATAGTGCAGCAAGCCACCTGTAACTGGTGGCATCCAGTTTGGCAGATGTCAAGAGGTAGGTAAGGGGGTTATTGTCTGTTACCACCCTGAACTGGTTTCCATACAAATAGTCACTGAATTTTTCTGTCACTGCCCATTTGAGGGCAAGGAATTCCAGCTTATGAGCAGGATAACGGGATTCGCTACGAGATAGCCCTCTGCTGGCATAAGCAATGACTCTGTCTTGGCCTTCCTGTTCTTGATACAACACGGCTCCCAGACCAGTGGAGCTTGCATCCGTGTGCAGCAGGTAAGCCTTTTGGGGATCAGCAAAAGCAAGAATGGGTGCCGTAGTGAGTTTCTGAATTATTGTTTCAAAAGCCTGCTCACAAGCAGATGTCCATCGGCTCCCCAACTGCTCCTTGGGGTTCAAGTACTTTCCTGGCTTTACCGTTGGTTTCAATTTCTTCTGCGTTGGTGGATATCCAGAGGTAAGGTTATGAAGAGGCTTAACAATTTCAGCATAATTCTTAACGAACCTTCTATAGTACCCAGCAAACCCAAGGAACGCCCTCAGGTCTTTCAAGGTTTTGGGCACCGGCCATGATGTGAGGGTGGAAATCTTTTCTGGATCTGTTTCAACACCATTTCGGGATACCACATGTCCCAGGTAACGAACAGACTGTTGGAAGAACCTACACTTCTCCAACGACAGTTTTAGACCAAACTCTTTCAGCCGATCCAGCACCTTCATAAGCCTTGCTTCATGCTCTTCCAAGGTGGGTGCAAAAACAATCAAATCGTCAATGAAGACCAGGACTTCCTTCAGGTTCATGTCTCCCATGCATTTCTCCATAAGACGTTGAAACGTGCTTGGTGCATTCGTTATTCCCTGTGGCATGCGATTGAACTCCCAGAATCCTAAGGGACATACAAAGGCAGTCTTGGGTTTATCTGCTTCCTCCATTTCAATTTGGTAGTAGCCAGATTTTAGATCGAGTACTGAGAACCACTCAGACCCAGAGAGTGCTGTGAAAGTGTCCTCAAGCTTAGGTAAAGCATAAGCATCTTTGATGGTTTGCACATTCAGCTTCCGGTAGTCAATACACAGTCGCACACTGCCGTTCTTCTTCCTGACCACCACAATCGGTGATGAAAAAGGAGATTCGGATTCACGAATCACTCCGCTTTCAAGGAGTTCCTGCAGATGTTTACGGACAGCATCGATGTCTTGGGGATGAATAGGTCTTGGTCTGTGCTTGAACGGGGTTCCATCGGTAAGTTTGATGTGGTGAGTCACTTTCTCCGTTCTGCCAAAGTCAAGATCATGTTTGGCAAAAACCCCCGGAATACTGCTGAGTTTACTCGTGATGCGATCTTTCCATTCAGATGAGAGTGGAGAGTCACCAAAATTGAAACTCATCTCAGGTTGCACAGATGTATGATCTGACTTACTAGGGTCAGCAACCAATTGTTCTTTGGAAATGACGCTCTGGATTGCACTCATCTCTGCAATACCAGATCTAGCAGGAATGATGATATCATGATCAGACTCATTGGTTATAATAACCGGCAACTGACATGGTTGGAATTTGGGAATATCAACAAGACATGATTTTACTATTAGACCACCCGGCAAGGGGAAGGAGGATGGATGCTCCACAATAACATTTCTTTCCGTCTGCCAAGCATGTGTGGCCGCAATCCCTTCCACAACCACAGTCTTCCCTGCAGGGATAGTTTGTGAGGTTTTTCCATGCATCCTGATAATGCCATGATGGCCGTTACGCGTCTGTTTATATCTAAATTCCAGAATGTTCAAGACTGCTCTGTATCCATATGGAAGCGGATGATGAACAGACATGTGGTCTTCCATGTACTTCTCATAAAGAACATCAAGGGTGTTAGTGCCAATAAGCACAAGAGACGGAGTTGGTTTAACATCAGGCACCACCAAGGCAAGAGTATGCACTTCAATGGAGGTGCCAAGGAAAGCAGGTGGGAATGTAACACTAAGCTCAACGTAGCCCATATAGGGCACAGCTTGCCCATTAGCTCCCTGAACTTCCAGAATGTCATTCAAAGGCTTGATCTCCTGATCAGATAGGTTACTACGGTAAAAAGAATGTGGGACTGTAGTCACCTGTGAACCTGTATCCAATAAACAATTGAATAATGTTCCTTTCATATTCACGTGTGCCGTGCTTTTGGTGCCAATCAGTCCTCTTGGTAATTTGCACAGATACGAAGGGGACTGCGCTGGGCGCCAATTTCTGGGACATGTAGTCACTGCAGCCTCTGCCTGTCCCTCCGCAAAAGCTGCCTTCAGTTTGATGGGTTGTGGGAAGGATTCTTTGTGTTCCACACCTGTTGCCTTTGTTGCAACTCCCTTCGTTTGGACATCAACAGAGCTGGGTTGGCTGCACTGGTGCACGAGGTAGAGATGTGCCCATCTTCACCACACTTAAAACAGTACCATGGTTTAGGTTTAGCTAATTGTTTTGGCTTGCCCGCTCTGGCAGCTCCAGACTTTGATGCATTGCCTTGCCACGGCTCCTGCGGTGGCGCGGTGTGTGTCTTCTGAGAAATCAGATATGTTAGTTGGCTCTGCAACTTGTTCATTTGCTCCCTGAGGTCTGCGATGTCACTTGAAGTGCACTCCGTCTCTGCAGCGCAAGTATAAGCGGTTTGTGAGCTTACTTGAAGTCTTTGTTTGGATGAGCTCAAGTGTTTCTTCATGCGGCTTTCCTTTGATAGCTGTCTATCTTCCTCTGTGCGCAACAAAAGTAATAACTCTGCAAAAGATGGAGGCTTTTTCTTTCTCTGTTCAAGTTGTAGATTGGTAATGACTGCATTGTCCCAACATCCACGGCAGAATTGTTTCATTAGGTGTTTGTCCATTTCACTTTCTTCAATTCCTCCTCTTTTGACAGCGGAAATCACCTTGAGCTGCAGTCGTTGTAGGTAGGCTGAAGGCTTTTCACCATGGTCTTGAAATGTATTTAAGAATCGAGCAAAAAGCTCCTCTCCATCTTGGACAGTTGCAAAGGCTGAGTCAAGCACCTGCAAGTACATGGTGGGCAGGGAATCAGGACCAAAGCCTTTGACTACATCAGCTGCAGGGGACAGCAAGCTCTCTAGAATCCGTCTAGTGATATGCAAAGGAGACAAGCTAGGATCAGCGAGAAGTAATTCAATGTGAGAGCGCCAAGTGTCATAGTCTACTTCATTATTGGGTTTAGGATATCTCCCAGAAAAAGCACAGAGTCGCAGTGGAGACCCTGAGTGAGAGATTACGTCTTCCTTCCTTACAATATGTTCAACCACAACTCTTTGTACGTCCGGTGGGGTCAAGTCATTTCCTGCAAGTGTGACGGTTCTTCTCGTCTTTGGGAACCAAGGTTTTGGGGGGAGGCCGGCCTTGTCAGGCCCCAATGCCGCAGTTCCCGGTTGCAGTGTTGGCCCCTTCCCCACGTCACGGCTCAGCTCTTCTTCTTTCAGTTCTTCTTCTTCTTCCTCCTCCTCCTCCAGTTCTTCACTAATGATACTCATCATGTCCTTTAATACTTCCTCAAAACTCTGTCCACTATCCTTGGCTATTTTCCTTAACTCACTGAGGTGGTTCGCTGTGTCACTTCTCACAACTGTACACTCCTCTGCAACTGAATTTACGCGATATATCACGTCTGGCACCTCACGTGAAGGATGGTTGTACGGCAACAGCGGCTCTAAAGCTGCTATAGCAGCACTAGTTGTAAATTCAACGATCAGGTTTTTATAATGTATACTACTGGGATCATCAACTGAACACACTTTCTTAATAGACCCATATCTTTTTAAACACTCAAGAATTTCCTCATCTGCAGTTGTATCGGTAACACCACTAATAATCACAGACTTTTTTTCATCCACCCCTAACTTCTGAATGTATTCCATCTTGGTAACAAATGTTCATTTATCATCAACTTATCACAATCAAACCACAATGTTTCCACAACAATTTGGGCTCCTGGCTAGCTCGCCACGTTTGTAACCGGTGGCTTCATGCCACAGTCATGCTAACTATCAAAATGGATTCTTTACTAGGTTCGGCTAGGGAGCCCAATTCTTGCGAGAACATGAGTCAGACACCAAGTTGGGTCAACACATTTTTACTACACTTCCACCAAGAGCAGTTTGTACAATCAACACAATTATACATACACAACCATTCATGTATACAATTAATCATTGAGTCAGGTGGAGGTGCGGTGGATGTGCTGGGGATGGGAAAAAACAGAGTTCCGGTCTTGAGTGTACGGGGAAAAAAAGAAAGAGTTCAGCTCTGGGTTTTTTGGGGAACAAAGGAGAGTTCACAATCCTACCACACTTGTGGAGGAGGGCTTGGTTCGGGTTCAATTGTAGCTCGCCATCCAATTCCTGTGATCCGTCTGTAAAAACCTGACCGCTGCTTGCAGAGAATTTCACGGAACCACCCGCTCACGGTTTGTTCCGTATCATAACAGGAAGTGACCTGCCATGACCCGGACATTTATCCGACTCGCCGGTCTGGGATTAGCCAACATACTATATCGAGTTAGTGACTCATACTAATAACAATAATTTAGAGGTAGCTAATCTATCCATGGGTTACATTGTTCGTGAACAATGACTCAATGACTTATCATTCTGATGACACTGACATGATCATTGGCATGAATATTTACTTTTGAGAGATGTACTAAGGATTTTTAGTGACTGACTAGCTTTAGAAACATATCTATTGTATATTGCAGTTTGTACAAATTGTTCTGAGAAATGCACTTATTAGTTTGCACATGTTAGGGATGATGTGAAAAACGCACTAAAGCGACTGAGAAACTGTATTCATTTTTTTTTAAACTGTAAATTGTCTCCAAAGGAAAACTTTGTCAACATATTTTATCTAATAAGATAAAGTTTTCAGTCTGTTCACCTCACTTCAATAGTTTTTATTGCAGCAAAATGGGACAAACTGACCAACACTGTCATGAATGTTGCACCCGACAAACTGAACTGTTTGTATTATAGTCGGGGGGGCTTATCTCTATGCAAACAGTTATTATTTCCGCCATCCACCATGGAAATAACCACTATTTCTGCTTTACACTTGTTGTGGAAATCCCAAAAATGGCGTAACATGCCCTCATGTCTGGGTTCATAATATTATCTGTAAGCACACACAGCTCTGTGAATTTCACCGACTTCTCCAGGAACTGCGTCTGAATGACGGCTGCTTCCAGAGCTAAAAGAGGACCCGTAGGCAGTTTGATTTATGCTTTTTTTACGTCTTTGACCAGCGCTGTGTCGCAAATGTTGTCCTGTGTGTCGTGCAGCAGCTGTGTGTCGTGCAGCAGCTGTGTGCGAGCGGCGGTGATACGAGTGACAGGAAGTCCGGACGTTTGATTTAAACGTGGACGCCGCATTTCAAATTTCTTTCTCCGATGTCTCCATTTTTGTTTTGACCAACTTCCTACCAATCACGCTGAACCGGGACCTCTGCCGACCTCAGCAGAAAACAACACAGCACCATCCAATGGACTGAAAAAGCAATTGATTTTACTATTATAGAACCAAAACGTTTAGAAGTAATATAAGAAAAGATCAATACTTGGCTTACGTGTATCGATACAATATCGCCACGCAAAATATTGTGATACTATGCTGTATTGATTTTTTTCTAGCAGACTAGCAGCTTAAAATAGCATAGAACTTATTTTGAATAGTTTATGACAATAACAATAGTGAGATATTGAATCATTTCTGCTGTTGCCCTTAATAATGAAGCAATCTTGATTCTTTTTTTCTCTCACAAAATAATGAAAAAGAACCGATAAGAGTATCGATAAGGAAACAAACTGATAAGTAGTATCGCAAAGAGTAGGCCTACTTGTATCGCTAAAGTCCTAACGATACCATGCCTCCTAACCACTCTGGACCCAGCGTCAAAAATACATGAGGGCAATCCTGCCCCTAAGAAATTAAATTTTACCCCTGATATCACTATGAGAGGGGCAAAAAATGGCCCCATAATTTCCTCTAATAATTATGATAATCTCCTTCGCGAATCGCCACCTTAACGCGGTGAAGGAGTTTGAGTGGCTCAATGATCCTGGGAGCTATGTTGTCCGGGGCATCTGCCCCTGGTAGGGTCTCCCAAGGCAAACAGGTCTCGGGGGAGAGCCCAGACTAAGAGCGGTTCAAAAAACCCTGATGATAAGCAGCCCTAGGACTGAAGTTACCTCGCCCGGACCAGGGAAACCGGGGCACCCTCCCGGAGCCAGACCCGGGAGGCGAGCTCGTCGGCGAGCGTCTGGTGGCCGGGCTTTCGCCCATGGGGCCCGGTCGGGCTCAGCCCGAAGAAACACCATGGTGCAGCCACCCTGTGGACCCACCACCCGCAGGGACAGACATCGGGGTCGGGTGCTATGTAGACCGGGCGGCGGGCCGGGCAGGGGGCCTGGGCGAGCCGATCGCCGGCGACATAGACTAGCTCTAGGGACGTGGAACGTCACCTCGCTAGCGGGGAAGGAGCCGGAGCTGGTGAGGGAGGTGGAGCGGTACCAGCTAGATATAGTTGGGCTCACCTCCACGCACAGTGCTGGCTCTGGAACCAAACTCCTGGAGAAGGGTTGGACTTTGTTCTTTTCTGGAGTCGCCCAGGGTGAGAGGTGCCTCGCGGGAGTGGGGATACTCACGAGTCCCCGGCTGAGCGCCGCCGTGTTGGAGTTTTCCCCGGAGAACGAGAGGGTCGCCTCCCTGCGCCTACAAGTTGCGGGGAGTAAGGCTCTGACTGTTGTTTGTGCTTATGCACCAAACAGCATTTCGGAGTATCCGGCCTTCTTGGAGTTGGTGGGAGGGGTCCTGGAAAGGGCGCCGCCTGCTGACTCCATAGTTCTCCTGGGAGACTTCAACGCTCACGTGGGCGACGACAGAGAAACCTGGCGGGGAGTGATTGGGAGGAACGGCTTGCCTGATCTGAACCCGAGTGGTGTTTCGTTGTTGGACTTCTGTGCTAGCCACAGTTTGTCCATAACAAACACCATGTTTGAACATAAGGTGGCTCATAAGTGTACCTGGTACCAGAACACCTTAGGCCGGAGATCAATGATCGACTTCGTAATCGTATCATCTGATCTGCGGCCGTATGTTTTGGACACTCGGGTGAAGAGAGGAGCAGAGCTGTCAACTGATCACCACCTGGTGGTGAGTTGGATCAGATGGCGGGGGAGTCGGCCAGAAAGACCTGGCAAGCCCAAACGTGTAGTGAGGGTGAACTGGGAACGTCTGGCGGAGGATCCTGTCCGGGAGGTCTTCAACTCCCACCTCCGGAAGGACTTCTCACACATCCCGAGGGAGGTTGGGGACATGGAATCCGAGTGGATCATGTTCAAAGCCTCTATTGTGGACGCGGCTGCTAGGAGCTGTGGTCGGAAGGTCATCGGTGCCTGTCGTGGCGGCAACCCGAGAACCCGGTGGTGGACACCGGGGGTGAGGGAAGCCGTCAAGCTGAAGAAGGAGGCCTTTCGGGCTTGGTTGGCCCAGGGATCTCCTGAAGCAGCTGACAGGTACAGGCAGGCCAGAAGGACTGCAGCTGCGGTGGTCACGGATGCTAAAACTCGGGCATGGGAGGAGTTCGGGGAGGCCATGGAGAAGGACTTTCGGTTGGCCTCAAGGAGGTTCTGGCAAACCATCCGACGACTCAGGAAGGGAAAGCAGGGCCTTCCCCAGGCTGTTATCAGCGGGGGAGGGGGGCTGCTGACCCAGACAGAGGATATCGTCGGGCGGTGGAAGGAGCACTTTGAGGAACTCCTAAACCCGGTCAACATGTCCCCTGAACAGGGGGCAGCGCCTGAAGACTTGGGGTTGGATGAACCCATATCCCTGGCAGAGGCCACTAAGGTAGTCAAAAAGCTCCTTGGTGGCAAGGCGCCGGGGGTGGATGAAATCCGCCCTGAGATGCTGAAGGCGCTGGACTTTGTTGGGCTGTCTTGGCTGACACGCCTCTTCAATGTCGCATGGGGGTCGAGCACAGTGCCCATGGACTGGCAGACCGGGGTGGTGGTTCCCATCTTCAAGAAGGGGGACCGGAGAGTGTGCTCGAATTATCGGGGTATCACACTACTCAGCCTCCCGGGAAAAGCTTATGCCAGGGTGCTGGAACGGAGGCTCCGACCGTTTGTCGAACCTCGGATTCAAGAAGAACAGTGCGGGTTTCGTCCTGGTCGTGGAACAGTGGACCAGCTCTTTACCCTTGCAAGGATACTGGAGGGGTCCTGGGAGTTTGCCCAACCAGTCTACATGTGCTTTGTGGACTTGGAGAAGGCTTTCGACCGGGTCCCTCGGGGCTTTTTGTGGGGGGTGCTGCGGGAGTATGGTGTGCCGGACACGTTGCAACGGGCCATCCGGTCTCTGTACGCCTGCAGTAGGAGCTGTGTTCGTATCCTCGGCAGTAAGTCAGATATGTTCCCGGTGGGTGTTGGCCTCCGCCAGGGCTGCCCTTTATCACCGGTCCTGTTCGTGACTTTCATGGACAGGATATCTAGGCGCAGCCGTGGGGCGGAGAACGTCAGGTTCGGGGATCTCAGGATAGCCTCTCTGCTGTTTGCAGATGATGTGGTCCTGTTTGCCTCCTCGGACCATGACCTCCAGCATTCACTGGGGCGTTTTGCAGCCGAGTGTGAAGCGGCGGGGATGAGAGTCAGCACCACGAAATCTGAGGCCATGGTGCTCTGCCGGAAACCGGTGGATTGCTCCCTCCGGGTGGGGACAGAGTGCCTACCACAAGCGAAGGAGTTCAAGTATCTCGGGGTCTTGTTCACGAGTGAGGGTAAAATGGAGCGGGAGATCGACAGGCGTATCGGTGCGGCTGCAGCAGTAAAACAGGCGTTGCACCGGGCCGTCTTGGTGAAGAAGGAGCTGAGCCGAAAGGCAAAGCTCTCAATTTACTGGTCGGTCTACGTCCCAACCCTCACCTATGGTCACGAGCTTTGGATCGTGTCCGAAAGAACGACGTCGCGGATACAAGCGGCCGAAATGAGTTTCCTCCGTAGAGTGGCCGGGCTCAGCCTTAGAGATAGGGTAAGGAGCTCGGACATCAGGAGGAGGCTTGAAGTCGAGCCGCTACTCCTTCGTGTCGAAAGGAGTCAGCTGAGGTGGTTCGGGCATCTAATTAGGATGCCTCCAGGACGCCTCCCTTTAGAGGTTTTCCTGGCACGTCCAACTGGTAGGAGGCCCCGGGGAAGACCCAGGACACGCTGGAGGGATTATATCTCCCAGCTGGCCTGGGAACGCCTCGGGATCCCCCAGAATGAGCTGGTAGATGTTGCTGGTGAGAGAGAAGTCTGGGTCAGCCTGCTTGACCTGCTGCCTCCGCGACCCGACCCCGGATAAGCGGTGGAAAATGGATGGATGGATGGATGGAATTATGATAATTTAATGAACTTGTCAAAAACATCGTAACCTTATATGACCCGGTCCAGTTGCCTTAGAATGTTTTAGATATTTGCCTTGACTGATGTTGCGTGTGCGTGAAGAACCGAACGTTAAAAAAAAAATGGACGCTTCATAATCGGACCTGTGACCTCGAGTGTGAGGAGAAATGAGGATCAGCCAAATCCGTCACCATCTCTTGTTCAAAAGATAAAATCCACACACCCATCAAAAAACGGAAACTAGATTGGCTTGGGGTGGAGGAAAATAACGAGGAAAAAAAGACAGATCTTTTGCAAGGCATGTCGAACCTGTGATTTTTTTGCGGACTTCATCAAGGGGAGCAAAAACGTCAAGAAATAAGTGGCCTTTCGTCACTAGGGGACCAAGCAACATGCCATCACCTACGGTGAGTGATAGTAATAATTATTTTGGAATTATTTAGTTTGCTTTAGCTAGCTAACGTTAGCACTAAAGCTCTGATCAGCACTATCAGAACTAGCTACCGTTAGCTAGCTCTGATAGTGTGCAAGCTACAAAGGCTCGCTTGCATGCTAACTAACGTTAGACAGAGTGCAGTTGGTGAATAATTCCCCCCAGGGGTGGACTGGCCATAATGGGTACCGGGCCGGCGGCGTCGGAGTGGTCCAACACCGTACCACGTCCATCACCAACCGGCCGGCCCTCTGACATTGCCAGCACAGACATATTCTAAGCTTCACAGAACACCTTAAATTTACTCTAACAATTAGAAAGGCCAAGCACTGACTGGTTTTATGTTACTCCCCGCAAACTGTAGTCACACTCATGGTTTCTATCTTCTTTACTCGTCTCATCTCTTCTGTCAGTCTAACTTGGTTTTAGGTATTATTAAATATCAATCACTCTAGCCTACTCAACACTCAACACTACTCAAACACTCGCTCGCGGACCAAGACGTTTTGAGCCGTTCTTATGTTTTTGAGCATTTTATGCACCTTAAACACCCCTACACACACACACACACACACATAAATCCCACACCCCAGCATGCAACACTACTGATACCGCTGCTGTTCACACCCAATCGTGTGTTCTGTTCTGTTCATTTCTACAATATAGTTCCATGTTTTCCCTACCATTACATTAGGGGGCGCTATTTGCAGGTCAAGACAAACACCCTATTGAAGCCTGTACTTTCAGTTAAATGTCTACCTTACGCTATTAACAGGTTACACCTGCACAACTTGCCGATTTTTGGCTTCTTGCCAAAAACTGACCTTGAGATTCCCCTGCCCCTCCAACAAAAAAAGCTGTAAACCTAGGGGAGACACTGAGTTCTTACTAATTCTACCCTCTGATTCCAGTTTCTTTACTGTGTGGTCTTTCTCTGCTGACATTCATTCCTTAAGGCTGTGTAGTTATATTTACAGTATAACCATCTGATAATAGTTAAGCATGTTCATGTTTACCAATACACTTGCCACGTTCACACAACACTTACATACCATGCACATTCTATGCACTTTATCTTATTTTTGATATTTTTATATTCTACTGTTCAATTGTGAATATTCATTCATTCATTCTCATTTATTGCACTGTGTTTACTGTTAAATGTGTATTGTTAAATGTATGGTTGATACGTACGATGCATTGAGTGGGCAATGTGTACTGAGGTGGCTTGTCTGTTTAGATTAAGCCTCTTATCAAATGTAACATACTATTTTGTTTTTTGTTTTTACAGAAGCATGGAGTAATCAGCTCAACAATAGACAGCCAATTGTGGAAGATGTGAATTTGATGCAGAAGACATTATTCTGCAAAATGGTCAAGCTGTTTGACATTGCATACCACATTGATAAACATGAGAAGCCATTTGCTTACTATCCATCTCTTGTCAATCTGGAGAAGCGGCATGGAGTTGATTTGGAAGATGCCTACATTAACCCCAGACAAGCAAGGGTTTTTACCCAGTACCTTGTGGAACAATTTTGCTGAAATTAACTTTTTTCCCTCAGCTCTGCTGAGCTTTTTGTTTGTAAATTGAATTTAATTAATCTATGTATACGTCGGCGGCAATCAGCAGTTTATAACCCGCCGTGGCTTGTTTATGATTAAATACACTGCAGATGTAAAAACACAAACAGCAGTTCACTCACCAGATGATGTTCACTTGATAAAGAAAAAGTCCATCCATAACAAACACGCCAGTCCCAGATCCTTCTCATGGCCATGAAAGCCAGTGACAGCCCAAGTTTCCATGCGTTTTAGGGGCTGAAAATATCCACGTTGTCAGTAAATCCACCACCAAGTCTGTTTCTCCTCCTCCTTCAGCCATTGAGTGTTAAAAAAAAACTACACTAAGTAAAACATTAAAAATGTCATAACTTCTCTTATGTTTCAGCCTGAACTGTTCTTACTCTAACTAGCTAGCAGCTACGTAAGTCACACTGGTCCACTGACCAATCACAGCGCATGTTAATGGTCACGCTGGCCCTGTGACCAATCACATGTCAAAGGCCACATCGGAGACGGCCCTGGGCGTCAAATAATACACCCAGCATGTCAAACTAAAGATCTGATTTGTTGAAGTCTGTGACAATCAACGATACCGTCTTCTTCCATAGAGACATAGAGGTGAAATCTGATTGGATGAGAGCTCTCCTTAACAGAAACTGGAGGCAGCGCGACTGCAAGCAGAGCAACAGACGAAGACAGGAGTTGTGCAATGAGAAAATTAGCTAATAGGGAAAAATAATTATAAAACATGTAGTGTATTTGTGAAAAACAATTAAATTATAAAATAACTATAACTTTGTGATTGTGTTTAGGCCAGCAGAGAAGGCTTAGCTGGCCCTGACGGCCCACCACTGGTAAGCATAAATAAGTATATTTAATATTTTGAACAAAGGTTAAATGTTATTTCACACGTTTCAAAAAGTGCCCCCAATTTCTTTTTTAAATGCTCCTGGATTTCAGTCAGTGGGGGCAAATATTGCCCCCTAAAAAATATGTAAATTTCCTACCCTGATACTACCATAGTGTGTATACTACCATGGCGTGTATACTACCATAGAATGTATACTTCATAGTGTGTATACTACCATAGTGTGTATACTACCATGGCGTGTATACTACCATAGAATGTATACTTCATAGTGTGTATACTACCATAGAATGTATACTATCATAGTGCGTATACTACCATTGTGAGTATACTACCATAGAATGTATACTTCATAGTGTGTATACTACCATAGTGTGTATACTACCATGGCGTGTATACTACCATAGAATGTATACTTCATAGTGTTTATACTACCATAGTGTGTATACTACCATAGCATGTATACTATCATAGTGCGTATACTACCATTGTGAGTATACTACCATAGAATGTATACTACCTTAGTGTATATACTACCCTAGAGTGTATACTATCATAGTGTGTATACTACCATAGTGAGTATACGACCATAGTGTGTATACTACCAAAGTGTGTATACAACCATGGCGTGTATACTACCATAGAATGTATACTTCATAGTGTGTATACTACCATAGTGTGTATACTACCATAGAATGTATACTTCATAGTGTGTATACTACCATAGAATGTATACTTCATAGTGTGTATACTACCATAGAATGTATACTACCTTAGTGCGTATACTACCCTAGAGTGTATACTATCATAGTGTGTATACTACCATAGTGAGTATACGACCATAGTGTGTATACTACCATAGTGAGTATACTACCATAGTCAGTATTAGGGTTGTCACAATACCAAAATTATGACTACAATACCAATACTTACAATATGATACCAGAATTCAATACGATACCACAAATACGATATGATACTGGTATATTTATATTTATGGTTCCTTTGTTTACTAGCTTGTTCCTTCCCAGCTTTTTAAACACTTAAAAATGCCATTAATATTAGTATTAGCCTACATGGTGCCATCGTAGCATTGATTATACACGGCCAGGGGCGGACTGGGGGAAAAAAGTGGCCCGGGAGTTTCTGTCAGACCAGCCCACTCAATACACGGCGCGCAGCCCACTCAATGCATCGCACGTATCGACCAGTCAGTGGTCTACTGACTTGGAAAAATACCCATACACTTAACATTATTTTAGATGATTATTAAGGAATTACATCAAATATGTTTTTTTTTTAATAACATTTGGATCCACCAATTTGCTTGGATTCCATGATACATGGAATAAAATGATACTGGCTATTGTAACACTCCAGGGTAGATATAGTTTGCTATATGAAAATGCATAACTATTATCAGATGGAAGTATCAGTTGGTTAAACGTGTAACTACAGAGCCTTAAGGAATGAATGTCAGCAGAGAAAGACCACACAATAAATAAACTGGAATCAGAGGGTAGAATAAGTATGAACTCAGTGTTTCCATAGGTTTACAGCTTTTTTTGTGGAAGGGCGGGAGGGGGGGAATCTAGAGGTCAGCTTTGGGCAAGAAGCCAAGAATCGGCGAGTCGCTCATGCGCAAGCGTAACCTGTTAATAGTGCATGGTAGACATTTAATTGAAAGTACAGGCTTCAATAGGGTGTTTGTCTTGACCTGCAAATAGCGCCCCCTAATATAATGGTAGGGGAAACACGGAACTATATTGTAGAAATGAACAACTACAGATCGCGAGGAGTAGTATAAAACTCAGTCAGTGATTCACTAGTCTAATTGTTAGAGTAAATTTAAGGTGTTCTGTTAAGCTTAGAATATAGTATACGGGCCGGCATTGTCAGAAGGCCGGCCAGTTGGTGATGGACGTGGGCCCACCAGTCTAGCGGTATCCCGTATGGCCAGTCCGCCTCTGTACACGGCTATGTAGGCCTATTTTTTGGTGTCTGTCTGAAAGGTGCTTTGCCATGTTTGACGTGTCCTCCCTTGGTCTGATAGACGGATCTCTGTGTGTCAGTGGGCTTTCTTTCAGTCTACAATGTAGCAAAAGTTCTTCCAGATTTCACGTCTGGCATCTTTTTTTCCAACAAGCCGAGGACGGTCGGCAAGAGCTCCTGCACTGAGGCCATGTCTCCCCTGATCACGCTGTGAGTGAGCCTGAGCAGCCCCGCTTCCTTAAGCCCCGCCCCCTTGCAGGCAGCATGCAAGCAGCATGACGGGAGCGGAGCAGTGAGTGCGCTTTGATCGCCGCTACTTTAATAAAGTATTGATACTAAAAATATGCAAAATCGTATTGTTTTAACGTACGGGTACCGCGGTACCTTTTTAGTATCGGTATACCGTGCAACATTATTCAGTATACTATCATAGAGTGTATACTACCATAGTGAGTATACAACCATAGAGTGTATACAACCATAGAGCGTATACTACCATGGTGTGTATACTACCATAGAGTGTATACTACCATAGTGAGTATACTACCATAGTGAGCATACAACCATAGTTACGTTGATTCTGTACACATGACATCTATTGCTTTTGTCCTATGCGGGGAGAGGGATCCTCCTCTGTTGCTCTCCCAAAGGTTTCTTAACTTTTTTTCCCTGTAAAAGAGTTTTCACTATTTTTTGGGGAGTTTTTCCTGATTCGATGTGAGGTCCCGGGACAGGGATGTTGTATGTGTACAGATTGTAAAGTCCTCAGAGGCAAATTTGTATTTTAGGCTATACAAAATAAACTGAATTGAAAAAAAAGTGAGTAAACTACCATAGAGTGTATATTGTCATAGTGAGTATACTACCATAGTGAGTATACTACCATAGTGTGTATACTACCATAGAGTGTATACTGTCATAGTGAGTATACTACCATAGTGAGTATACTACCATAGAGTGTATACTGTCATAGTGAGTATACTACCATAGTGTGTAAACTGTCATAGTGAGTATACTACCATAGTGAGTATACTACCATAGAGTGCATACTGTCATAGTGAGTATACTACCATAGTGTGTATACTACCATAGAGTGTATACTGTCATAGTGAGTATACTACCATAGTGAGTATACTACCATAGTGAGTATACTACCATAGTGAATATACTACCATAGTGTAAACTGTCATAGTGAGTATACTACCATAGTGTGTATACTGTCATAGTGAGTATACTACCATAGTGAATATACTACCATAGTGTAAACTACCATAGTGAGTATACTACCATAGAGTGTATACTGTCATAGTGAGTATACTACCATACTGGGTATACTACCATAGTGTGTATATGGTTATACTACCATAGTGTCACGTGGTACAGCTCACCCACAGAGGGTGCAGCCAGTGGCACAGTGGAGGGACGCTTTGTGTCAAGTCCCCGGATAGAAAATAAATGACTAACACGCAGTAGAGCTGATCTCTGTCCTGTCAGCAGGACCCAGCTAACAGCGTGCAATGCAACGGCCTGGTGCAGGCTATATGCTGTAGCACTGCCAACCTGCAGCGAGGAGTGCAATGGTTTGAAGGGAGACATTATCACTTTATGATTCCTTCATACGCATCCATAACCAACAGTCCCGTGTGGGGCCGGCTGCTCCTACAGCAGCGGGCACACGGCGCACTTTACCTGAGCCACGGCGAGAGGAGAAAACATGACGGGAGCAGTCACACCAGGCTTTGCGTTAACGAAAACATCCCGACGCTCGCCGCTACTTCCTGCACATTGTCCGTGCTCTTCCCGCTGAGTCGGTTCGGCAGCTGTACCTCCGGGTTAAAGAAAACGCTGCATTTCCTGGACTGTTCCACTGGCTCTGTGAACGATCCAAATATGAGAGCCCCGCTCGCCTCGGATGACCGCCGCTTAACTCCACAAATGATGACGCGCCAGAAAAGTTGAGGCTCCGATAAAATGCTCCGCTGGGAGAAAAACACGGAGAAAGTTGTGAACGGTCATTATGTGGAGAGAACGGGGGACGTCGTCATTTCGAGAGGGAAGGAGATGAGGGGGCGAAGAATAAAAGAAAGAGAAGTGAAATGACGTTATGAATTGAGCCCATCCCAAACGGGCTTAAAGCCGCAGCAGCTGCACTGAGCCTCGAACATACGGCTGCTCCTCACCCCTCTGACAGGAGATGATGAGCTCAGGCCTACAGACATCTCTGTGTGAGAGGAGAGGTGGAGAGAGAGAGAGAGGTGAAGAGAGACAGAGAGAGAGATAGGGTGGGGAGGGAGAGAAAGAAGGGAGAGAGGTGGACACAGAGCGCTAGAGCTTTGGCAATATTGTCTGTTTTGGAACATGCATTCCAATAAAGCACATTGAATTGAATTGAATTGAATTGAGAGGTGGACACAGAGAGAGAGAGAGAGAGAGAGATGGACACATCGGCTTCCTCCCAAAAGCAAGCAGCAGAGGGTGCATCCAAAAGCTAAGTACACTCACTCAATACTGTACCTGACACAACACAATATAGGTTATATTAAATAACTAGCATTTGGTTATTCAGTCCAGAAGCACTAAAGTAACCCCTCTACAAAATTAAAGTCCATCCATCCATTCTCCAAACCGCTTATCCTATTCAGGGTCGGGGGCACTGGAGCCGATTCCAGCTGAGTGAAGGCAGGGTTCACCTGCACAGGGTTCACCTGCACAGGGTTTACCTGCACAGGGTTCACCTGGACAGGGTTTACCTGCACAGGGTTCACCTGGACAGGGTTCACCTACAGAGGGTTACCTGGACAGGGTTCACCTGCAGAGGGTTCACCTGGACAGGGTTCACCTGCAGAGGGTTACCTGGACAGGGTTCACCTGCAGAGGGTTCACCTGGACAGGGTTCACCTGCACAGGGTTCACCTGTACATGGTTCAACTGCAGAGGGTTCACCTGTACATGGTTCAACTGCACAGGGTTCACCTGCACAGGTTTCACCTGCACAGGGTTCACCTGCAGAGGGTTCACCTGGACAGGGTTCACCTGGATAGGTGTCAAGTTTATCTCAGGGCTCATTAGAGAAGAGAACCATTCATTAAAATCCACACCTATGGACATTTAGAGTCCAGTTAACCTGAACTGGTGTCTTTGGACTATGGGAGGAAGCCGGAGAACCTGGAGGGAACTCAAGCTGAAACGGTGAGAACGCAGAGGGAACCCACGCTGACACAGGGAGAACGTGAAGGGAATCACGCTGACATGGGGAGAACGTGGAGGGAACCCATGCTGACAGAGAGAACATGCAAACTCTCCACAGGACCGAAAGTTTTAAATGGAAATATTAAATAAAAGTATCATGAAATAATTTGATCTATACATTTATTTGTAGATCCAGGGCCACATTATGCCCCGGACCCGAACTGCTGGTGCGACTGCAGATGTCTGGCTGGTCTCTAGTGATGCGGTTTCGTCTCTGTGCTTTTGCTTGTCTCCTTATTTCACGTTGAAGTCTCTTGACTTGTTAGTGAATTTCTACATGTAGGCTGTTGTTGCTGCTTGAAACGAGTCGTATAATTTGCCGTATCCGGAACGGAGTCAGTTTGCACCTGGAGCAGTCATGATGGAGCTTGTGATGCTGGAGTAATAACATTTGGCTGCTTGCTTTTCTACAGTGGCATCTGCAGTTGTCACGTGATTCACTTCCCTAACTTGAACCCAGTGAGCTCTGTGTTTATCCTCGCGGATCTCGCTCGGGCTATATGCCGAGGCAGAAAGCCCTCTGTCGGCCTGCCATTCGAACTCAGCCCGCTGGCTCTTGCTGCGGCCATTTTCTGCTGACGAACACACACGAACCAGGAGAAGGATCGGGCTGAACTTCAACTTGGCCGGCCGTCCTGCGGGCGGACAGGCCGGCGGCGGGCTTTGAGAAAGACACCAGAACCTGAACACCTGCACGCGCTCTTGTACATGCACTGCAATTCCGGTTGTCTGGTAACTGACGTGCCGCCAGGGGTCGGAAACCACCCCTGCTCTCCTGCAGGGAGGCGATGTTACTCCAAACTTCATTCAAAACTGCAGGAGTTTAAAATCTACGTGGTTTAATGTCTGGCATACTGGTCGCCTCGTGTGTGACATGACATAATCTCGTCTTTGGTGGTCTTTGAGCAATTTCGGCTGACATTAAATGCTCAAAAATGGCTTGATGTCAACAACAGCGCCTGCAGCGCGTGACGGAATGACGAGCTGCCTCGAGGAGTTTAAATGTGTGTGAAGAGTTCCGTGTGTGTAAAGTAAAGCATGCAGAGTGTGTGTGCCGAATGGAAGAGTGGATCCTGACAATTTAACATGGTTTCAAGTTGTGTTGTGCAAAGTGTGCACATTTGCCTGCGTGCCAGGGATATTTTAATTGGCAGATTGTTTAATGGAATTCAGCGTCCCGTTTCAGACTCCGCTACTCTACTGCTACACTATAGGCGGAGGTAAACAGACAGCCCGCTGCAGGTGAGGCACACGATGAAGCTCACGCGCAGCTGCGCAGCTCGTTCTTCGCGCAGCTCCTCGCATTGCGTCTTTTTAGGAAAACACGAAACAGCACGCCAATAGGAAGGAGCTCTCTACTACATTACTGTACCGGAACCGCTTTGGTCCTACCATGTTGAAGCTGAGCCGCCACCGGGGGATGTTAAAGCTGATCTGATCTCACGCTGTCGCTCGTTATAATTCCATATTCATTTATATCATCATGCGCGTGCCAGAGACAGAAACGTCCCGCGTCAAGCTTCAGGCTCCACGGCATTACACCCCCCCACCACCCTCCCCAACACACACACACACACACACACACACACACACACACACACACACACACACCCCGCCCGGTAGGTTGCGGCAGAATAGAATAGTGCTACATTCCCCTTCTACTTCATTCCATCTCTCTCTCTCTCTCTCTCTCTCTCTCTCTCTCTCTCTCTCTCTCTCTAGCCCTTTTAATCCTCACTTTACCTTCCTCACTCACTACATTGTTCTCCTCACTGTCTCCCATCTCTTCCATGTAGGACTGGGGACTATTTTGAGTGATTAATTAATCAACAAAACTGTCGTTGATTAATTCATTACCTGACTTTTATTTTTAAAAAGCGTATTCCTTGTGTTCTTTTACAACATAGTGGGGATATACATATATTTAAATACAAACAAATTATTGTTCAACTCCACTTTGATTTGTACGTTCATATCATGCTCGTATTGAACGCCTCCGACACCATTCAGATGTTGACTCCCCATGAGCTAAGCAGAGGCTTTGTACCCCACGTAAACATTGCATCATAACAAATGTTTAATCCTTTTCTGTCCCTCTTCCTCTTCAATAGCTTTCTTTTGTGCTGTGTTTTTTTCATATGCCAATATATTGACAGAAACCATCCCTGTCTACCTCTAAGTGTCAGAATGTGATGCAATGTCCCACTGGGTTCAACTCTGACTTGGAAATCCAAAATGTACTTCTTGCCAAATATTTAGCACTAAAATGTTCCTTTTGGAACCCCAGATCCTTTGCCGCAGATTCCTAATTTCCCTGTTGTAATTGTGTTATTGAAATGCCATGATTACAGTTATTACATCCATCCACACAGACAGATACAAGATCAAATCCAAGTATGTAATAAAAAATATTGTTATGTTGGAAGGAATAGCAGAATAGTAAAAAAGCAACAATACGTTGAGTCAGCCCACTCCACTGAGTTTGAGTTGACTTAGACCTCTGGCATCATGACATGAAACAACTGTTTCTCCAATAAAAAGTACCCGACCAATGGGAATGAACAAATAGCCAATCAGCGCCAGGGGTGGGACTAAGGCCCGGCTGTGCACCCAGGAATAGTAATAACAACAATGGAGATGCAGTATAGACACAATTCACACTGCTATCGAGGCAAGCAGCACCTTTTATACTGGCTTTGATCGCCTCAACAAAGAGTCAGCTGTCAAGTATGCCCCGCCTCTAGAGGACCTGCCACTGTCAGTATCGAGAGCAGATGTGACAAAAACCCTGATGAGATTGCATATGAGTAAAGCTGCTGGGATTGAAGACTGAAGACACAATCCTGAGTGTCTCACTCTGCAACTAGTTTTTAGACTTCCTCACAAACAGACCTCAGGCAGTTCGGATTGGCAGCCAAACCTCCTCCACTTTGGTGTTGAACATCAGTGCCCCCCCTCTTCACGCTGTTTATCCTCGAAGTTTGCCAATGGTGCTACCATCATCGGCCAGATTACAAACAAGAAAGAGACTTCATATAGGGGCGAGCGCTTCACGAGGCTGCCCACTGCTCCTTAATTACTAAGGATGGGTTAAAATTCAGAGAATACATTTTCCCTTGTGGGACTAAGGGAATAAACTAAACTAAATAAATAAGGGATTAAAAATAAAAAATACTGCTCAACATCAGTAAAACCAAGAAGCTTATGATTTTAGAAAACAGGAGGCGAAGTTACACCCTCCTGTCACCATGAGTGGAGCTGAGGTGTGGCAAGTTAACAGCTTTAAATTCCTGGGAATCACTGTCAAAAACAACCTGACATGGTCCTGTTACATCTCCCTCCTGGGAAAGAACAGACAGACAGACATATACTGCTGGGGGACATCTTAGGATACAATGAGCTCCTCTCTTCTCTTCTCTCTCTCCTTCTGGATTAATCCATGTCTATTCAATGCACATTACTCGACGGACTGCTGACGGGAGGTGCAGCTGTTGGTGTACAGGGAGAAGAGCAGAGGGGAAAGAACGCAGCCTTGGGGGGAACCGGTGCTGATGGACCGAGAGTGTTTCCCCAGCCTCACGTGCTGCTTCCTGTCAGACAGGAAGTCTGTGATCCACTTGCAGGTGGAGTCGGGTAAGTGCAGCTGGGAGAGCTTGTCCTGCAGCAGAGACGGGATGATGGTGTTGAAGGCAGAGCTGAAGTCCACAAACAGGATCCTGGCGTAGGTTCCTGGGGTGTCCAGATGCTGGAGGATGGAGTGGAGGGTCATGTTGACTGCATCGTCCACAGACCTGTTGGCTCTGTAGGCGAACTGCAGGGGGTCCAGGAGTGGGTTGGTGAGGGTTTGAGGTGGGACAGGACCAGGCGCTCAAAAGGATCACAGACTTCCTGTCTGACAGGAAGCAGCACGTGAGGCTGGGGAAACACGTCTCATCCTCTCGGTCCATCAGCACTGGTTCCCCCCAAGGCTGTGTTCTTTCCCCACTGCTCTTCTCCCTGTACACCAACAGCTGCACCTCCAGTCACCAGTCCGTCAAGCTCCTGAAGTTTGCGGATGACACCACCCTCATTGGACTCATCTCTGGTGGGGACGAGTCCGCCTACAGGTGGGAGACTGACCACCTGGTGACCTGGTGCAGCCAAAACAACCTGGAGCTCAACGCTCTGAAGACAGTGGAGATGGTTGTGGACTTCAGAAAGATCTCAGCCCCACCAGCCCCTCTCACCCTGTGTGACTCCCCCGTCAAAGCTGTGGAGTCTTTCCGCTTCCTGGGCTCCATCATTACCCAGGACCTCAAGTGGGAGCTAAACATCAGCTCCATTTCCAAGAAGGCGCAGCAGAGGATGTTCTTCCTGAGGCAGCTGAGGAAATTCAACCTGCCAAAGACAATGATGGTGCACTTCTACACTGCCATCATCGAGTCCATCCTCTGTTCCTCCATCACCGTCTGGTACGCTGCAGCCACTGCCAAGGACAAGGCCAGGCTGCAGCGCATCATTCGCTCTGCTGAGAGGGTGATTGGCTGTAATCTGCCGTCCCTCCAGGACTTGTTTGATTCAAGGACCCTGAAGAGGAAGATTGTAGCTGATCCCTCTCACCCTGGACACAAACTGTTGGTGTCCCTCCCCTCTGGCAGGAGGCTGCGGTCCATCAGGACCAAGACCTCACGCCACACCAACAGTTTTTTCCCGTCTGCAGTCGGGCTCATCAACAGAGCCCGGGTCCCCCACTGACTCTAATGACTCTGTCACCCCCAGACAATTCCCACCGGACACTCCCCTGCACATAGCCTTATACTTGAATACACTTGACACTTTAACTTTACACTTGCCACTTTCACACAACACTTACATTCCATGCACATTCCATGCACTTTATCTTATTTTTGATATTTGATATTCTACTGTTCAATTGTAAATACTCATTCATCCATTCATTCATTCTCATTTATTGCATTGTGTTTATTGTTAAATGTGTATTGTTAAATGTTAAATGTATGCACCTTCCGCCAGGACAAATTCCTTGCATGTGAAAACAAACAAGGCAATAAATGGTTCTGATTCTGATTTTGAGGACTTCATGACCGCAGAGGTCAGGGCGACGGGCCTGTAGTCATTGAGTCCTGTGATCCTAGGTTTTTTGGGGACAGGGATGATGGTGGAGGCCTTGAAGCAGGCTGGTACATGGCATGTCTCCAGTTAGGTGGATTCTGTACACATGACATCTATTGAGTCTGTCCATCCGGGGTGAGGGATCCTCCTCTGTTGCTCTCCTGAAGGTAAAAGTTTTTTTCCTGTTTTTTTGGGGAGTTTTCCCAGAGGTCCCGGGACAGAAATGTCTTATGTGTTCAGATTGTAAAGCCTTCCGAGGCAAATTTGTGATTTTGGGCTAAACAAAATAAACTGAATTGAATTGAACGTTGGGTGATTTTCATCCACGTGACCACAATTGCGTGAAATATATGACGTGAAATATATGACGTGATATATATGACGTGATATATATGACGTGATATATATGACGGAATAAATATGACAGAATAAATATGACGGAATAAATATGTAAATATGTTGATACGACCGGCATAAAGACAATTATAAAGTGCATCAAAATACAGCTCCCCATTACGCCAAATTAGTGGGAGCCCTGAGCTTGTTTCTCTGCTACGAGCCGGTCACATCTCAGGGTGATGTGACGTGTGACGTGTGTGTTCTTAATGTCCAGTCTACTTTGTAACTTAAAACCTGTTTAGCTCCAGTTGAGCCCCAGCCATTTTTCTCAAAAATGTTCGAATGGTTTTGCATACCCACTACTAAATACAGAATATCTTGTCAACCACAAGGGCTATTTGAATAATTTCAAAAGGTATAACATACAGAAAAACGTGTGAAACTAGTTAAGAGGTTCATATAGCAGTGTATGTGTTACTGGTTTATTGGTTGATGATAGAACACAGGGGAAAAAAAATAAAAATCAGAAAAAAAGAAAACTTCCAGGATGTATTTCCTCTTTTTAATTATGCATATCATGGCATTTTATCTAATATAAAAAAGCAATATATGTTAACAGTATCTCTGCAAAGTTTGACTTTGATTAAGTGAAGTCAAATATTCGTAGTAATTATTTTAGTGTACATTTCGTGAACCGTAGGTTTAGGTCCGATGAAAGTAAAAATGCCCTAGCTTTCTTTCTGGACCTTGAATGCCTCTGGTTCCACAACAGAGGGGCTCTTCTCAAGCAGATGCATTAATACATACAAAGCAAGTATCGTTTCATCCATAAGTAAGTCATAGTTCAGTTTTTTGGCTGGAAAAAAATGCATTTTGTTTGATATCTGTCTGAGGCTTTGTATGACGTGGTTTGGGTGCAATTGGCGGATTCTGTAGGTCAAAGGTGTCAAACTCATTTTCACCGCGGGCCACATCAGCATCATGGTCGCCCTCAAAGGGCCGGTTGTAACTGTAACACTGTATATATTTAACTACTACCGAACATATTGTTAAATAACTGTCTTTGTATTGTATATTCAAGTGTAAATATATTGTACATGCATTTATATATATATATATATACTCTGATCAAAGACAGAATAAACTTAAAACAGAAGAAAATAACAATGACAAAGATCAAACGCTCGTTGTTATATTAACTTTGTTCAAAGCTTTTTTGTCACAGTTGAGAAGGACATAACTAGCCAATAAGAACATGCATGTGGTCTGGGGCAGTGGTTCTACTGGTCTGGCTGCACCATCACCCCTGAATGAACCGAGATCCAAAGCAAGGAACATGCTCAACTTCTCAAATGGATTTAATGAAAAGATGGTGCAGTTTGAGCCTGAAATGGTACAGAATCTCACATGCCAACACAAAAAACTAAACTTAAACTAAAACTCGAAATATTCCCTTTTACACTCAATTAAAAACCCAAAAGTGCATCTTAAGGACACAAAGTAATACAACACACATAATCATTTTATAACTTCAGCCTTTTTTAACAGACTCAAGTTTTCATGCACAAATTTAAAAAAAAGGTCAGGAATGAAGTGAACTATCACAAATAGTCCGGTGTGTAAACTCACGCCAGTAAAGTGTGTTGTGAACGTAGCACTGAGGAGTGTGAATAGACGCACTCTGCTGCATTCAAAATTACCTTAAAAAAAAAAGCACAGGATTTTTATATTGCCCATGCAAAGGCCCGCGACCCACTGAAAACGGGTCCACGGTGGTGATCATGCCTTTCAAGTCGTAAGTCGTAAAATGACGTGGCGGGCAGCATCCGGCCTGCGGGCCTTGAGTTTGACACCACTGCTGTGGGTTGTAAGCTTCATGGGAGTACGAGGACTTGGAGAGTGCGGAAGAGCTCCTGATGAAGAATTCTGGGGTTCATATGTCAGTCCAGTCTACTCTGTAACTTAAACCTTTAGTCCAGTCTACTCCTTAAGTTAAACCTTTAGTCCAGTCTACTCCGTAACTTAAACCTTTAGTCCAGTCTACTCTGTATCTTAAACCTTTATGTCGTCTACTCCGAAACTTAAACCTTTAGTCCAGTCTACTCCGTAACTTAAACATTTAGTCCAGTCTACTCCGTAACTTAAACCTTTAGTCCAGTCTACTCCATAACTAAAACCTTTAGACCAGTCTACTCCGTATCTTAAACCTTTATGTCGTCTACTCCGAAACTTAAACCTTTAGTCCAGTCTACTCCGTAACTAAAACCTTTAGTCCAGTCTACTCCATAACTAAAACCTTTAGACCAGTCTACTCTGTAACTTAAACCTTTAGTCCAGTCTACTCTGTAACTTAAACCTTTAGTCCAGTCTACTCCGTAACTTAAACCTTTAGTCCAGTCTACTCCGTAACTTAAACCTTTAGTCCAGTCTACTCCGTAACTTAAACCTTTAGTCCAGTCTACTCCGTATCTTAAATCTTTATGTCGTCTACCCCTCGAAACTTAAACCTTTAGTCCAGTCTACTCTGTAACTTAAACCTTTAGTCCAGTCTACTCCGTAACTAAAACCTTTAGTCCAGTCTACTCCGTAACTAAAGACTCTTGGGAAGGGGGGTGCAAGAGGAGTGCTCCTTTATGAGGTCTCCTCATGTGTTCTACTGTACATAAGTACCATGAATCAATCCCAGACCTATTGTTTTATTATCTCTAATTAACCAAGAAAAGCCCAAAACGATTCCTGGATGGTCTGCTCACGGGTTCGTCAAACTTCAGGTCTCTATACTTTATTGGAATCTCAGTTGTCAACTCGGATTGCCTCAGGGCACTCCCAAAAAAAGAATCCTCCTCGAACAAAACCTGGGTAAAACATGTATTGTACTGTAGTCACTACGAACTTGCCTTAAAGTCCCCCAAATAGGTGTGTGTGTGTGTGTGTGTGTGTGTGTGTGTGTGTGTGTGTGTGTGTGCGTGTGCGTGTGCGTGTGTGTGCGTGTGCGTGTGCGTGTGTGTGTGTGTCCAAGAAAACAAAAAACGTAGGTTAATACACACACACACACACACACACACACACACACAGTGCCTGAAGCTCTAAAGTGAAGTTAAAGGTGGTTTTAGTGCAGTGCTGAGAATAAAAACAATAGTAAGAAATACAGTATTAACATGAAGTTAGCAGACAGAAAGAGAGAAGGGCTCTGCATGACTACATGGTGAACAGGTACAGTTGGGGTGCACTGAACATTATATAGATGGCTGAGGTTATTCATGTAATAATTGTCTGCCCAGAAATTAAAATCCTGTTTTAAATCCTCTCCCCTGTTATTACCAATAATTGTGGTTTTGTAGTCATCAAACTGTAAAATCATTATAGACAAAGACATGTGTTTGGCAGCATGTGCCTTGTTTAACAGCACCATACAATATATATCAATATGTCCACTTACGCCTGCTCCATCTTTCCCTCTCTCTCTTCCACAGTATGTAATGTGTCTATATTTTATATTTTGGGGGGTCTGTGATGTGTCTCTCTAAGCATCCACAAGACATGTTGGTGCACAAATGATCTGCGTTAAGACTCGTCAGCTGGGCTTACAGAGCTCAGCCTCTTTTTGCTGGATCCACACATCTCACAGTACAACCATTTGATGAGGTTTTCTCACTGTCTTGGTCTGTGATATACAGTTAAAGCAATATAATGATTAGTAATGTCCAGAAGTATGGTGGTAAGAAAAATCTAAGAATGGTGGTGTTTCAAATGAGCTCGTCATATCTACATGATATGCACCACCATGCTTCTACTGGAGCCCAGAACAGACAAACCAAACACTGTCTCTAGAGAGACTTTCTCATTTGAATGCTATCTGAAGGCCACAACATTTCTCTGGTGTTGTTGATGAGGATTCTTACATGTAACATGTTGAAGAAGGCAAAATGCAGAAACTGGACTCTGATATTTTACTTGACACAACTAAACGATACAACAGTGAACGTGTCAATGTATTAGCCTTTCTATGCAGCCCCTCATTGGCTTTAACTGTAACCTGTGAGACCCATTCATACACTGATGGGAGGAGCTACCATGAAGGTACCACCTGTCCATCAGGACTAACTAACATTCATACACTGATGGGAGGAGCTACCATGAAGGTACCACCTGCTCATCATGACTAACTAACATTCATACACTGATGGGAGGAGCTACCATTCATACACCACAGACACACTGTACGCACAGCTAGGGGAGCAACTTAGGGTTAAGTGTCTTGCCCATGGACGATCGGCATGGACTAGCGGAGCTGGGGATCGAACGCCGATCCTCTGTATTAAGGACAAATCTGCTCACCACTGAGCCACAGTCGCCCAAGTTCCTTCCTATATTGCACATGATCCTAAGAACAAGCATGCACTAACTGGACCACTTTGGTGTTCTACACTTATCTCCAAGTGGCTCCTACAGGAGTACTTTTACAATGTAATAGTGCTACTTGTACTGAAGTGAAGGACCTGAATCCTTCTTCCACCACTGCTGGCTATGCAAACCCTACCTCAACTTCTTTTTAATTGACTTAAAGAAATACTCTGTTATAGCTGCTCCTAAAACAACCAAAAAAACAAGCAAAAAGCCTCCCAGCAGAATTGGGAACAGTTGAGAGGATTAAGAATGGGCAGAGGGCTGAGTATAAATGGCATCTATTCAAACTTTAGATCCTCTGTGACATTTACAGATTAAACATAACAAGAAAAAGACATTTCTTCTGAACCATTGATAAATAGCATCACAACGAGGCTTGAACGTTATGTACGTTACAACTGGCATTCACTTACATTCTCAGTTCACCTTCCAGGAGTGTTTCAATACCGAACAACGCAATCTGCTGATTTTCCTTTCAGGACAATGTAAAATAGGCTGAATATTGCTTCTTGGGGGTCAACTGAAAACATTTGCTCATATTCTAATTGAAACCAGGAAACCTGATCACAACAATTGAGTTTTAGCAACATTGGTCAGTCGGTGTCAGAACAGATGTTCAAATTAAAGAGAGGCCTGGCACATCAGTGCTACTCTGACAATTATCTCCCATGAACCTCTGGGCATCAGCCACTGGCCTTCCTTACATGCCTACAACTAAAAGCTGTTGACTTGATCTTTTTAGCCACTTCACTCTCAGCAAACATCCTGCTGACCTGAAAAGCCTTTTGGATAGCAGCTGGACTTTCATCTGCACTGTATCTCTATATCTTACATACAGTATATCTATCAATCTATCTATTTGTCGGTCTGTCCATCCTTCGTCTATCTTATCTGGTTTGGTTGTGTTTCTTTCCCTTACTCGTGTGGAACCAGAATGACACAAACTCGTTTATAAGGGTGGTTTGCTGGAAAATCAATCTCTTTTTTTGCACGTCATGTTGTTGGTAACTAAGTACATTTACTGTAAAAAGTAATTTCGTTTCAGTTTTTTTTAAAGATTGTAGCAGCAGTAAAGAAATGTGTATTGGGTCAGTGCTGCTTTCTCTCTTCATGCAGGTCGCAATTTGTGAGATCCCTTCATATTAGAGATCATTACTGCCTGCTGCCCTCCTACACAGCCCTGGCCACCTAGTGAGTTTAAATGTAAACTGGATGTGACTGGAGGCACAGGCATTTCAGTTTATAAGTTGAACAATAAATACTAGAATTATCATGCTCTCACTGTCATCTCACTGACAAGAATAACAAAAAATGCTTTTGCAGTTGTGTAGCATAGCCAACACTGCACATTTCAGTACGTCATAACACTGACAGTGTTATGAAGTACTGAAATGTGTCTGACCAAATCCACACAATAATTATGGTCAAAATTCAACAACATGAAAGCAGCATGCAGCATCATACTAAGAGGATTACAAATTAATTTAGTAACTGTTATTGTATACTGTTGTCCCTGAAATTATGAAGATAATAATATGATAAAAACCAACAAAATAAAATTCATGAAATGAAAATAAAAAAATAACTCAATACAACAAGGGGTTCATTGTTGTAGCTTGGGTCATTGGTTGTATTGCTTGTGATAGCATTGCTAACAATAGTTTAAAAGAACAAGCCAACAGCCAATCCAGATGATCAAATCCACTTAATGCAGAGATCACTCTGAAATATCGCTCATATTCCCTCATTGTGCAGGAATATTGTGTACACAATTAAAGTATAGTTGGTTGAAGTTGAAGGAAGAGTTTGGCATTTTTTTCCAAATATCTTTGGTTTCATTTATTAGCTTATCAGAACCTGTGTTAACTGTGCTGCCCGAACAGTATTTTTATTTCGGAAACTGTAACAGGACAAATAATCCAGCTGTTAATTGTTTTAGCAAATAAAATAGTGATATTGTAACACAGCTCAGTGTGACTGTTAGAACGAGAATGTGTTTCATTTGTTCATATCATTAAACTGCTGATGAAAACAATCCCTGCAGTCCAGTGTGCTTTTTAGTGTGTATATTAATATCGATTAAACAGTCATAAATCTGATCAAAACATTCTATTAGGATTTTAGCAGATATGAGAGCACAGATTCCCACTACAGCAAGATCCCTCGAAGTCAAGATCAGAGGTCAAACTCACCATCCACCATGTCTTGGCAGTGACATCATAACATAGCTGCCACTTCACTGAGCCGTCTGCCTCACCACAACCTCCTGGTGGAGCTGACATCGCTATGACGACAGAGACGGCTTTGGTGAAAAAAACGCGTGGTGAATCCCACGAGTCGTAGTACGGGTTGTGCTTTCGCTCTCCTCAGTATTGCTGTTTCTGTCCGGTTTGAGTTCAGTTCCAGTTCCTGATGATCCCAGTCCCTGATGATCCCAGTCCCTGATATTCCCAGTCTCTGATGATCCCAGCCCTGGGAGATCCCAGTCCCTGTTGATCCCACTCCTTGATGATGCCAGTTGTAGCTTGGTGGAGATTATGTGATAATGTAGTACGTTACCATTTTAAGATGCATCTGAAGTCTGTGCTCTTGGTTCAACACATTAATCCAGTCTCAGGAACTCCGACAACAGATTATTCACTCAGAGAAGCCACACATCCTTCACAACCTAAAACATACCTTTGAACAGCAGAGCAGCCGATGAAGCTCTGTTCCTCCCATCAAACCAAAACCACAAGTCCCAGTCTACCATGTGTTCCACTTCTAGCAGTTCTTCTTTTTTCACCAAGCCGCTTACCTGCCACTCCAAACTGTGGTCCTTCTATCTCCAACAGCCTTGGGTGAAAGATTCATACAGGAGCTAAAATAAAAGTCTCCTGAAATATTTCTATTCAAGCAAAACTCCACAAGACGTACAGCTTTTGTTAATTAGGCCTCCTCCGGCAACGCCCACACACGGCTCTGTAACCCAATGTTGTTTGTCCGGCGTCTTTCAGCACCTTCCCAACGATTTACACAGGGACTCCCACTTTATAAAGTCCAATCAAGTTCCAGTCCTTCCATCGGATTCAAAGTGGGGGAAAAGCACCAGCAACCAACCAACACCCCCACCCCCACCACCTCCCACTGAGTAGGCTGTCACACTGGAGAGGCGGATTAGGAATTAATCGACACACAGAAGTACACACACTCACACATAAAATGCTTCTTAAGGAATCCTACAGCTGGTATAATATTTAAATACTAGATGGTTTTTAACATGACATGATCTGTCCGTCTATCCTCTGTGACTCAGTGCCCATTTGTGTTTTGCATTACATTACATTTTGCTGATGCTTTTATCCAAAGCGACTTACATGCTATACAGTAGACCGTAGACACAGCAACGGTGAGCAATTAGGGTCGCTCTTGTTTTCTCTCCTTTCCATATTCCTCACACCCTCTTAACCAAAAGGGTTCTACAGGGGACCTCACATCATTTTGTGAATTTGTACTGGAACCCTCCATGGTGTTGTTGAGAACCCAAAGAAAGCCCTAGATGTTCTAAGTGAGCAGAGCTTTTCAGAATACTGGATTGTAATAAGGACATCCTTCCTTCAGTTGTTACAATACAGACATGGTATCGATCCAATGACAATTTCCAAAGGTCATCTTCAATTCTCTACCTCTGTATGTACGTGGCGAGGTAGCAGTAGCACATAACATAGTCAAACACATCAACAAATGTTTTTTTTATCAAAAAGTAGCTCCAACTTGAGCAAACCAATGCAGCAGTTGGATTGCTGTAGCAGCAAGAGATCCGTTTACTGGCAGGCTTCCAGTGACACATCACACTATAAGGTTCATTCCCATGCTGAGCCTGCAGTGATTGTTTTAAGAAATCTTGTAAGCCATTGTTGATTTTTAAGTAAGAGAAATAACTAGATAAAATAACGTGATGCCGTTGGTTGATTTTCATGCTGTCCTCACCAGCCGCCACTGATCTTTACATAGATAACGTTTGTTTGCTGTTTTATTAGTGTTCTGGACCACCATGAACTTAATATTTATTTTTAAACCAACCTTTTCACAGTGCTAATTTCCTCAGCAGAGAACCTTTTTGTGGAGGGCCGCTTGTTTTTCAGGGTGTGGCAACAGTGTGGTCAGTTTAGTGTCTATGTCAGCCCGCAGAGCTCGAGGGCTTGAGCTCTCTGGATCAGACTAACCACGGCCTGCTGTTGAGAAGGTCAGCACTACTCCACCAAATGTCAAAGTGCTGTTTTAGGCTCGCCTTTAACTGGCATCATTATTTATAGAAGCATTGCTCTTTATTGTTCTTTTCAGTGGATTTTTACATTCAATTTACGGCTGCAGCAGAGGAGAGAACAGAAACTTTAACGTAAGGATTTATCAATGTGAGACTGCCCCCTGCCACTACACACATGTACATACTGTCAACAAACAATCAATCAACTCCTGCCCCCCCCCCCACCCCACACACACAGTTAATTAGCAATTAACCTCCCTCAGAAGTGTAAACATCCAGCAAATCAGGCTTAAATATATAGCAGCCTAAAGTCAATCACAGTCCAAAAGAACAACAGAGAGAACATAAAGAGAGAAAATGACAGGATAGAATGCACACACACAAACACACACAGTCTCCATTACCCAAACCCCTGACCCAAACAGACCTCACATTTACAGAATGACAGAGCAGAACAGCACTCTCTTCTCGCTCCTCTCTGTCTTCAGAATCTGCTGTGCTTTTTTTATTCAGGGCTACGCTCTCAGCCTCATACATGTGTTTTATAAAACTGTGTTTTTAAAGAGTTTAATTGGAACAGATACAAATACAAAATCAACCTGATGATTGAAATCAGGCTAACTCGGTTTCCCAAAGGCTGATCCGAGCTCAAACGGTCTCATTAATTCGAATCAGACTTCAGTAATCAGGATGATTGCGCGTGCCCGTCCTACTTAAAAAGGGGGAAGCGCCAATCACCGAAACCATGATTTTATAACAGTACAACAGCAAATAAACAAAAAAGAAGAGCCTCTTTTTTCTCCGCTGCCGAGCAGGAGATGATCATGAACGCATATGAGGAATTCAAGACCATAACTTTGGCAAAATCTAACAGCACCACTGCGGAGGGCTCGACAAGAAACAGGGCAAAATATCAGAAGTTAGATGTGTAAGTGTTGGAAAAATGTATCGGTTAATTTTAATAACTGGCCAGGAATGTAAAGAACACATCCAGAAGTTTCTTAAGCACCAAATAAACTTTACGAGCAGCGCGGCATGCAGTGACTTTCCCGATGTTCTCGGCATCGCTGAAACTGTACAGAAATGTACCACTCGCAAAAAAGGGCAAGGCTATGGATAGAGTCTGTGAAACAGTCAATGCTCGGCTGCGCCGTGTGGTGTTCAATGTATGGCTCGAGAAGGTCTTGTAAATAAATGACTCCTTGTCAGCAGAATCGATAGCGCTCATACAGGAAGTCATGATGTGATAACGGATCTTGACGATCTCGTAGAACTCTCTCCTATAAACCGCTAATCTAACTAATATCACTGCTTCAACGGGATCTCTGATGAAGGAACTGCCATTTGTTTTCGGGGTTTGGCAAGCTTATCCTGCTTGCTTAAGTAAGCCTGCGCTGGAGCAGGATCAAGTTTATGGATGTGTTGCTATGGTGATTTTGCCAAACTTGCTTGAGTTATGTAATCTTATCCTGAAAATGATCCTGCTAACTCAGTAAGCCAGGTACGAGGAACAGAGCCCAGAACCTGAAACAAAGATCTGAACCTGAAAAAAAGATTTAAACCCGAAAAAAAGGATTTGACACCCTGTGGACCCACCACCCGCAAGGACAGACATCGGGGTCAGGTGCAATGTAGACCGGGCGGGGTTGCGGGGTGTAAGGCTCTGACTGTTGTTTGTGCTTATGCACCGAACAGCATTTCGGAGTATCCGGCCTTCTTGGAGTCGGTGGCAGGAGTCCTGGAAAGGGTGCCGCCTGCCGACTCCATAGTTCTCCTGGGAGACTTCAACGCTCACGTGGGCAATGACAGAGAAACCTGGCGGGGGGTGATTGGGAGGAACGGCTGGCCTGATCTGAACCCGAGCAGTGTTTTGTTGTTGGACTTCTGTGCTAGCCACAGTTTGTCCATAACAAACACCATGTTTGAACATAAGGTGGCTCATAAGTGTACCTGGTACCAGAGCACCTTAGGCCAGAGATCAATGATCGACTTCGTAATCGTATCATCTGATCTGCAGCGTATGTTTTGGACACTCAGTGAAGGAGCAGAGCTGTCAACTGATCACCACCTGGTGGTGAGTTGGATCAGATGGAGGGGGAGCCGGCTAGAGAGACCATGTAGTGGGGTTGAACTGGGAACGTCTGGCGGAGGATCCTGTCCGGAAGGTCTTCAACTCCCACCTCCGGAAGAACTTCTCACACATCCCGAGGGAGGTTGGGGACATGGAATCCGAGTGGATCATGTTCAAAGCCTCTATTGTGGACGCGGCCGCTAGGAGCTGTGGTCAGAAGGTCATCGGTGTCTGTCGTGGCGGCAACCTGAGAACCCGGTGGTGGACACCGGGGGTGAGGGAAACCGTCAGGCTGAAGAAGGAGGCCTTTTGGGCTTGGTTGGCCCAGGGGTCTCCTGAAGCAGCTGACAGGTACAGGCAGGCCAGAAGGACTGCAGCTGCAGTGGTCGCGGATGCTAAAACTCGGGCATGGGAGGAGTTTGGGGAGGCCATGGAGAAGGACTTTCGGTTGGCCTCAAGGAGGTTCTGGCAAACCATCCGACGACTCAGGAAGGGAAAGCAGGGCCTTCCCCAGGCTGTTATCAGCAGGGGAGGGGGGCTGCTGACCCAGACAGAGGATATCGTCGGGCGGTGGAAGGAGCACTTTGAGGAACTCCTAAACCCGGTCAACATGTCCCCTGAACAGGGGGCAGCGCCTGAAGACTTTGGGGTGGATGAACCCATATCCCTGGCAGAGGCCACTAAGGTAGTCAAAAAGCTCCTTGGTGGCAAGGCGCCGGGGGTGGATGAAATCCACCCTGAGATGCTGAAGGCGTTGGACGTTGTTGGGCTGTCTTGGCTGACACGCCTCTTCAATGTCGCATGGGGGTCGGGAACAGTGCCCATGGACTGGCAGACCGGGATGGTGGTTCCCATCTTCAAGAAGGGGGACCGGAGAGTGTGCTCAAACTATCGAGGTATCACACTACTCAGCTTATGCCAGGGTGCTGGAAGGGAGGCTCCGACCGTTTGTCAAACCTTGGATTCAAAACGAACAGTGCGTGTTTCGTCCTGGCCGCGGAACAGTGGACCAGCTCTTTACCCTTGCAAGGATACTGGAGGGGTCCTGGGAGTTTGCCCAACCAGTCTACATGTGCTTTGTGGACTTGGAGAAGGTTTTCGACCGGGTCCCTCGGGGCTTTTTGTGGGGGGTGCTGCGGGAGTATGGTGTGCCGGACCCGTTGCAACGGGCCATCCGGTCTCTGTACGCCTGCAGTAGGAGCTGTGTTCATATTCTCGGTAGTAAGTCAGATACGTTCCTGGTGGGTGTTGGCCTCCGCCAGGGCTGCCCTTTATCACCGGTCCTGTTTGTGACTTTTATGGACATGATATCTAGGCTCAACCGGAAGGCGGAGAACGTCAGGTTCGGGGATCTCGGGATAGCCTCTCTGCTGTTTGCAGATGATGTGGTCCTGTTTGCCTCCTCGGACCATGACCTCCAGCATTCACTGGGGCGTTTTGCAGCCGAGTGTGAAGCGGCGGGGATGAGAGTCAGCACCACGAAATCTGAGGCCATGGTGTTCTGCCGGAAACCGGTGGATTGCTCCCTCCGGGTGGGGACAGAGTGCCTACCACAAGCGAAGGAGTTCAAGTATCTCAGGGTCTTGTTCACGAGTGAGGGTAAAATGGAGCGAGAGATCGACAGGTGTATCGGTGCGGCTGCAGCAGTAAAACAGGCGTTGCACCGGGCCGTCTTGGTGAAGAAGGAGCTGAGCCGGAAGGTGAAGCTCTCAATTTACTGGTCGGTCTACGTCCCAACCCTCACCTATTGTCACAAACTTTGGGTCGTGACCGAAAGAACGAGGTCTCGGATTCAAGCGGCCGAAATGAGTTTCCTACGTAGAGTGGCCGGGCTCAGCCTTAGAGATAGGGTAAGGAGCTCGGACATCAGGAGGGAGCTTGGAGTCGAGCCGCTACTCCTTCGTGTCGAAAGGAGTCAGCTGAGGTGGTTCGGGCATCTAATTAGGATGCCTCCAGGACGCCTCCCTTTAGAGGTTTTCCAGGCACGTCCAAATGGTAGGAGGCCCCGGGGAAGACCCAGGACACGCTGGAGGGATTATATCTCCCAGCTGGCCTGGGAACGCCTCGGGATCCCCCAGAATGAGCTGGTAGATGTTGAGGGTGAGCGAGAAGCCTGGGTCAGCCTGCTGGACCTGCTGCCACCGCGACCCAACCCGATAGAGGACGAAAATGGATGGATGGATGGAAAAAGGATTTGAAACTGTAAAAAAAAAGATTGAAAGTTGAAAACATAAAATCTGTGACTGAAATCTGAAAAAAATATGTTTTATTTGAAATGATTATTTTCATACACTTATTTTTATTTAGAATACATTGTTTAATTTTTCAAAGTTCAACAACAAAACTTGATTTTTCAGGTTCAAACCTTTTTTTCAAATGAACAAAACATATGCCCTTGATTTAGCTCCACAGTCTTGCCCTGCTGGGATTCTCGCTTGCTGCTGTTAAATACAATCCTATCCGGTTTCACTCCCAGTCACTAGGTGGCGGGGAGGAGTTGTAGTTTGCTAACGCCACATATTTCTGAAGAAGAAGAAGAGCATTCAGTTTCCGTTTCTGGGGCGAGTCAGTTGGCGGCTGAAAAGCGCCAAATCAAAATCCTGAAGGAATAACAACTAAACAGTGAACCTCCGCGGGATGGGAGCCGCCTCTCAAAACTACCGAGTCAGTCTCTGTTTCCAGTGAAAGACTTGTTCGGTTGGATATAACATGGAGGAACTGTTCAGCAAAGCGTTACAAGTGTACGTGAGGTGCAGGGATTGCGAGGAGAGGTAAGACTGCGACAGACCTGAGTGCACCTGTTGAACAGCTAGCTAGCTCACGTGTCTTCCCTTAGACTCAGCCCCAGTAATAATAATAATAATAATACATTTAATTTATATAGCGCTTTTCATAATACTCAAAGATACTTTACACAACATTTTAAAATCATGCTATAAGCTAAACAATAAAACAAATAAAAAACATACAAACAATAAGAGCAGGTCGGTGAGGTAGGAGGGGCCTGATGGAGTGTGGTGCTGGAGCAGGTCGGTGAGGTAGGAGGGGCCTGATGGAGTGTGGTGCTGGAGCAGGTCGGTGAGGTAGGAGGGGCCTGATGGAGTGTGGTGCTGGAGCAGGTCGGTGAGGTAGGAGGGGCCTGATGGAGTGTGGTGCTGGAGCAGGTCGGTGAGGTAGGAGGGGCCTGATGGAGTGTGGTGCTGGAGCAGGTCGGTGAGGTAGGAGGGGCCTGATGGAGTGTGGTGGTGGAGCAGGTCGGTGAGGTAGGAGGGGCCTGATGGAGTGTGGTGGTGGAGCAGGTCGGTGAGGTAGGAGGGGCCTGATGGAGTGTGGTGCTGGAGCAGGTCGGTGAGGTAGGAGGGGCCTGATGGAGTGTGGTGCTGGAGCAGGTCGGTGAGGTAGGAGGGGCCTGATGGAGTGTGGTGCTGGAGCAGGTCGGTGAGGTAGGAGGGGCCTGATGAAGTGTGGTGGTGGAGCAGGTCGGTGAGGTAGGAGGGGCCTGATGGAGTGTGGTGGTGGAGCAGGTCGGTGAGGTAGGAGGGGCCTGATGGAGTGTGGTGGTGGAGCAGGTCGGTGAGGTAGGAGGGGCCTGATGGAGTGTGGTGGTGGAGCAGGTCGGTGAGGTAGGAGGGGCCTGATGGAGTGTGGTGCTGGAGCAGGTCGGTGAGGTAGGAGGGGCCTGATGGAGTGTGGTGCTGGAGCAGGTCGGTGAGGTAGGAGGGGCCTGATGAAGTGTGGTGGTGGAGCAGGTCGGTGAGGTAGGAGGGGCCTGATGGAGTCTGGTGGTGGAGCAGGTCGGTGAGGTAGGAGGGGCCTGATGGAGTGTGGTGGTGGAGCAGGTCGGTGAGGTAGGAGGGGCCTGATGGAGTGTGGTGGTGGAAGTAAGAGCTCTCATGTTTATGTTGGCGACCAAAACATGGATATATATATATATTAAGGATGCACCGGTATCGGGGGTCGATACTGCGTTAAAATACTCGTACTCGTATCGATTTCAATTGCCGATACCAAGAACCGATACCACTCAACAGTATTTCACTACAACAAACTGGTCGCGCTTTGTGGAGAAAAAGATTTGTTGTCCTACCTGACTTCAACGTCTAGGGCAGGGGTCGGCAACCCGTGATCCAGAGCCGCATACGGCTCTTTCGTCGCTCTCTTGCGGCTCTTGCAGCAAGGTGTGTAGAGTAATGCTGCGTTCACACCCAACGCGGCGGAAAATTACCGCCGTTCCGCCGGTTTGAATCAAACTGTTGCTGATCCACCTGAAGTAGCGCTGGCAGCGGCCTCATTCAGACGCTGTTGTGCGGCTACGGATGATATTATTGTAGCCGAGTGTCTGTTGTGTGTCTATATTTGTAATTATAATAAAATGAAAACACGCTCCAGGGTAACTTGAACCACTTTTTTATCTCCTTCACACACGTATATCCCACAATTCCACTCTTTTCCTTTCCGTTTCTCCCTCCACAATAAAAGCACCGGAAACATAACTTGGAACACAGCTTCCTATATAATTGCTCGATCCCTAATATTATCGCTTACATTATGAACCCGGACACGGGGGCGTTTTATGGTCCGACATTAGAGGGACTTCCACGAGAAGTTTAAAGCTTGGGATAGCCTTCTGTTAATTTTGTACTATAGGCTTGACATAATCTGCAGAGGATAAAATAAAATCTGCCTCCAAATTAATTGCACTTTCATGGAGACCAAATCTAAGAAGTATCGGTATCGGTACTCAGTATCGGCAAGTACACAAATAAAAATACTCGTACTCGTATCGGTTTGTAAAAAATGGTATCGTTGCATCCCTAATATATATATATATATATATATATATATATATATATATATATATATATATATATAATTACACACACACATGACGTGCTGAAGAATGGGGAAGAAATGGGATTTACGTTAAGTGACTTTGAACATGGCATGGTTGTATTTAGAAAACTGCTGAACTACTGGAATTTCAACGCACAACCATCTCTAGGGTTTACAGAGAACAGAAGATGAAGTCAGAGGAGACTGGGCAGAGTGGTTTGAGATGATAGAACATAGCTCAAATAACCACTCATTACAACCACACCGGGGGCCTCTCCTGTCAGCTAACAGGAACCTGAGGTTCCAGCAGCAGAAGACCACAACGGGGGCCAGGCTGCGACATTCAGATGGTAGGGTCAGAATTTGGCGTAAACAACATGAAAGGGTGTGCTGGAACGGGAGATTTGCATCATGGATGTGCAGCCGACAAATCTGCAGCAACTGCTTGATGCTATCATGTTCATATGGACCAAAATCTCTGAGGAATGTTTCCAACGCCTTGTTGAATCTATGCTGTGAGGCAGTTCTGAAGGTGTGCGTGTGGTAGGGCCACATGGTAGACCCAGAACATGTTGGAGGGTTGATATATCTTCTTTGGGTTCCCCAGGAGGGAGAGGGACGTCTGGGATGCTTTTGTTACTCTGCTGCGACGGAGAGAAGTGAAAGATAAATGGGGTGACAGTGGTTAGCAGGTCTGTCTTTCAATCAGAGGATCGGCGGTTCGATCCCAGCCTCCGGTAGTCCATGTCGTTGTGTCCTTGAGCAAGACACTTAACCCTCATTGCTCACCGTTGCTGTGTCTTAAGTCGCTTTGAATAAAAGCGTCAGCTAAATGAAATGTGAAGTAATAATTGATGGATATATAAAGCCAGATTGTTTGTTTGATTTATATGAAGCTGTTTATCAGTTTTACCTTCTTCATTTTATAGGAAAGCAAACATCTGCGTCACCATTGAGCTTCAGTTGACGAACAGTCCAGTACACAAAAGGGTGAGTAGGTGTTCTGCACAACAATAGGAAGTCTTATCTGTAGTTTTTAGTAGTCCGCTAATTAGACAGACACTTTGAGGCTTACACCTATTCCTTTCACTTCAGTTCTCAGTGTAACCTTTTATGTTATTAACAGTTTTTCTTCCTGCTCACTTAACCTCCAGTTGTTTTTGTTTTGAATTAGGATCTTCTAGTGAGACTAACCGATGATACTGATCCATATTTTCTCTTCAACCTCTCAATATCAGAAGAAGATTTCCAAAGGTAATTACTGGTAGAACTCTATACATTACCATACTTATTGTTTGAACTCAGGATGTCAACAAAGTTCTTCAAGCTTCTCTAATGTTGTCTTTCTTTTTTATTGTTTGTCTAGCTTGAAAGCCCAACAGAGGCTACTGATAGACTTTGCGTCATTTCCTCAGAAGTTTATTGACCTGCTTAATCTGTGTTATTCTGAGCAAGAGTCGGAAAATCCAAGGTAGGAAGAACACCACAACATCACTCTGTTCTACTAAATATACCCAGCTTCACATTATATAAGGATTTGTATCGGTCCTAATAATTCCATTGCAATTAATTTCTTTTACATACATTTTGTGAGATATAGAGAAAAAGATTAGTCTATTTAGATGATGCTGAAGTTCTCTCCAGGAATATACAAACAATGTTAACGTGGTTGCTTTTATCAGTTGAAGTTGTATCTGTGGTGTATACCAAATATTCAAGATGTAAACAATAGTCCAGTTTAAAAAAAAAAAGCAGAATCTCCATGACTGTTTTTTAAATCTTTTCCATAGGTTTCTGCTGCAGTTGTCCAGTCAGTCTCTGGTGCTCGAAGGCCCTGCCAACTTCAGTGTTGTCGAGACGAATGCCTTCAAACACCTGAACCACTTGTCTTTAAGGCTTGTGCATGGCTCTGACAAAGACATTAAAGACTATCTGGCGCTGTGTCTCTCCTCTCTCAAGGTTGGCTCATTCACCAGAATACTGTAGAACTCAAGTGATCAAACTGAGGTTTGTCTTGTGGATATTTTAATGGGAACAATCCCAAGAGTTTGTATGTCTGAGTTTTTGGTGAAGTGATTGACTGACTGTTATTGCTTGTAGTTGAGTGACTTGATACTCATGTAAGAAATCACAGTAAAAGCAAATCAATGCACCACAAAGAGAATATCAACAGTTATGCAAACCTTCACATGGATGTATTTTGAAAATAATATATAAACAAAGTAGTAGTTTCAGTGGAATCATCCAATCAAAGCATCCTTAATGTCAAACCCTTTTGTCCTCGAGTCATGTTGGTGACATGTGTTCTCAATGTTTCAGGCAGAGAAGCAGACCCTCGAGATGAGGCTTCAGAAGACGGATGAGGATCTGTCCAGGCAGCTGAGTTACGCCCAACAGGTTTGGCTTTATCTACTTTCACATCCCATTAACACTTTTCTTAATATTCAACATTGTTTTGAAGTTTCATTAAAATGGAAGTTGATGAGAAAAAAGGTCAAACGTGCTTATGGCACTTGGGACTTCACTCAAGAAGCAGACATTAAAACTTGCACAGCATGTGTCCTCCCTCATGATGATGATGATGGATGGATGGATCTTTGAGCTAGAAACAAGAGTGAGAGCTGCGCCTCAGCCTCATCTCTGAAATGAACACTTAACCAGGGGTCACTTGGCATCACCATGGCACCCTTTGGTTGCAGGGTGCAGCTTATTGGTACAGTCTAACACACGGGTCTCAGGCATCTTTTCAAGTCTTCTCTACTTATACATACTGTCAGCAAATATTACTCATCTTTAATACATTATGGATACTATTTAACTTTGAATGCTAGCAATCCGGTTGAGCATTAGCTTTTCAACATACAGCATTCCCATTGCCATTTCTTCAGAAGTGTTTTATAGGCCAGTCTGTTTTTTTTTGTTTGATAGTCGTGCCACTCACTTGAAGCGTTGCTGTAAACATGTCGGAAGGAACCAACTCTCACGCCATATATTCGCCAAAAAGAGCCATAAATCAGCAGTGAGGGAGCATTTGGGATATATAAACTTACCAGGGATCATGTGAACCGTGGATTAAGAACACTGTTTAACCATCATTACATTACATAACATTTAATTTAGCTGACTCTTTTACCCAAAGCGACTTAATGGTGACAGATGTTTGCTTTCCTATAAAATGAAGAAGGTAAAACTGTTAAACAGCTTCATATAAATCAAACAAACAATATGGCTTTATATATACATCAATTATTACATTTCATTTAGCTGAGGCTTTTATCCAAAGCGACTTACATGATATACAGTAGACCGTAGACACAGCAACGGTGAGCAATGAGGGTTAAGTGTCTTGCTCAAGGACACAACAACATGGACTAGCTGAGCCGGAGTTTGAACCACCGACCCTCTGATTGAAAGTCAGACCTGCTAACCACTGAGCCACAGTCGCCCAGTAGTGTGAGAAGGTTTTACTGTTGATCATCATCATCGGTTTATATTAAATAGAAATATGCAATCTGGAGATCGTCCGTAATGCTTTCTAGTCTCTGTTTTGATCATGATTAACAGTGTTGTTAAAATTGTCAGGAGAGTTGGTAATGTTCTAAAGTACGGAGCAGGCTCATGCTGGTTACATTGTGGTGCGTTTAAGCTCCATTCAGTAAAAAAAAAGTCAATTATAAAGTTATCATGATGTGTTCAAATGTGATCTTGTAAAATGTAGTTTTGGTGAGAAACTTGAATAAATTAATTTGTTTGAAGGAGAAGTTTTCACAACATTATAAATAAGATATTAGAGATGAATTATGAGCTGTTTATTTTCCTAACACTAATTTTGAGCAGTTTTATGATACAAAATTAAAATGACTAATGTCAGATTTCCTATGAATAAAAAAAAAACTATCTTTTATTTCCTAATCATGTTTGGTTTCATGCAAATCACCACTATAGATAACTTAAACATAGTAAAAGGAAACATCCATCCATCCATTTTCCACCGCTTATCCGGGGTCGGGTCGCGGAGGCAGCAGGTCCAGCAGGCTGACCCAGACTTCTCTCTCACCCGCAACATCTACCAGCTCATTCTGGGGGATCCCGAGGCGTTCCCAGGCCAGCTGGGAGATATAATCCCTCCAGCGTGTCCTGGGTCTTCCCCGGGGCCTCCTACCAGATGGACGTGCCTGGAAAACCTCTAAAGGGAGGCGTCCTGGAGGCATCCTAATTAGATGCTCGAACCACCTCAGCTGACTCCTTTCGACACGAAGGAGTAGCGGCTCGACTTCAAGCTCCCTCCTGATGTCCGAGCTCCTCACCCTATCTCTAAGGCTGAGCCCGGCCACTCTACGGAGGAAACTCATTTCAGCCGATTGTATCCGCGACCTCGTTCTTTCGGACACGATCCAAAGCTCGTGACCATAGGTGAGGGTTGGGACGTAGACCGACCAGTAAATTGAGAGCTTCGCCTTCCGGCTCAGCTCCTTCTTCACCAAGACGGCCCGGTGCAACGCCTGTTTTACTGCTGCAGCCGCACCGATACGCCTGTCGATCTCCCGCTCCATTTTACCCTCACTCGTGAACAAGACCCCGAGATACTTGAACTCTTTCGCTTGTGGTAGGCACTCTGTCCCCACCCGGAGGGAGCAATCCACCGGTTTCCGGCAGAGCACCATGGCCTCAGATTTCGTGGTGCTGACTCTCATCCCCGCCGCTTCACACTCGGCTGCAAAACGCCCCAGTGAATGCTGAAAAAGGAAACTGTTTATGATAATACAAATTTTAGGCCTAATAGAAATATTCTGGTTAATAATCGTAAATACCGTAACACTGTGATATGTCCTCTCACAACAATCATGATATCAAAACTTATTTTGATGTCATCTGTAATTGCAAATAGAAATTAAACCTTTTGGTAATAATTGTTTTTTTTTTTTGTCCTCCATAGTTCGGTAGGCAGGTAATGGTAATAAATGGCAATGTTTGATATCGCAATCATAGCTACTGATATCATTATCCAAGTATGAAATGACTTATGTCGGGATGGAAGATGGCCATATCACCCTGCCCTATGATTATTGTATAGCAGCCTTGTGTCATTTTAATATGATTTATTAAAATCAAAACAGTAAGGGTGCTGTGTTGTGCGGGGCACTTCTCAAATCAGAGCAACATATCTGTTCCACTGCCTTTTTGAATTGCTGAAGGATTCTGAGCCTATATTATATAGTAACTATCAGCAACCAAACCCAATCAGCCTGATTGTAATGATTAGACTGATTACCAACCTGTCTGCCTGCCTGTCATCTGACTGCCTACTTGCCGGTTTACCTTGCTATCCACCTGCTGCTCTTCCTGTCTGCCTGCCGCCTGTCTATCTGTCTACACTTTACGTAGACAAAAATGTGATACAAGTATTGTCCATTTATGTGAGTGAAATGCTTTTATTCATAACGCGTGTATTTCTCTTACAGACGCTGTCCGAGAAGACCAAAGAGTTGGACAAACTGCGTTCAGAGTGGACCGGTCAGACCAGCTCTCTGTCCAGCCGTCATTGTCAGGAGTTACAATCGGAGAGGGAGAAGGCTGTAGAGGTAAGACTCATCTGCACACCATGTTTCTGATCGTCATTAGAGGAGTTATAACAGTAGCACGCGCTACTGTGCATTGTTATTGACCGATATTCAGTAAAAATATGCAATCTGGAGATCAGCACTAGAGTTTTCTATCCGCCAACCCCTGATAATGTTACTAATGGTATTTTGAAAAACAAATCTGTGTTAAAATTGGCAGGACGAGTAACGTTAGCAGCAATAGCTAACAGCAACCCTAACTCTTCTGTTCCAATGAGTTACATTTTGGTTTGTTCAAGATCCAAGCAGTAAAAATGAGAATTGGACAAAGGTCATTTATATTGCAATCATGGACTGTCTGACAACTAACATTCATACACTGATGGGAGGAGCTACCATGAAGGTGCCACCTGTCCATCAGGACTAACTAACATTAGGCTCGTTGGAAAGAGCTGTGCCTCACCTGGAATCCAGACGAGAGCAGGCAGCAGCAGCAGGGGGCGGAGACAAGAAACTGCGGTCAAGTCGGACAGTTTTCAGATGACTTCAAAGTTTACACAGGAAGTCAAAGAAAAAACTGCGTGCAGCAGCAGCACTTTGGCTCGTTTCTGCACTTGCACTCGGAGCAGGAGAGCGCCTTGTCCCATCTTCACTACCTTGGGAGCGTTTAAAAAACGCAGATATATCTGTTTTCTTTCCACGCGACATATTATTCGCCGCTCTCTGCGCACCTGTGTGCATCGCATCGGGGCGGAACTCCGCCGTGCACGTTACCGAGAGAAAAGTAGACGCGCGACCACGTAGAGACAGAAATGACATGCTGTCGGGTAGATACGATCAATAACATAAGAACATTTATTTAGTTTAATAAAAGAACAAGGTGTTGACCTGTTTATAGGAAAGGGAACCTTAAATTACTTCTGTTGTGATCTGGCGCTATAGAGAAAATTACAGGGGGACGCAGGGTTTCTTCAGGGGGCGCCCCGCCCCCCTATTATAACGGTAGGGGAAACACTGAGTGTGTCAAACACACACGATATGTTTTCAGATTAAACATGAGACTAATAGTCAACAATCCAGCATTACAACTACACATAAAATAAGACTTTTCCACAACACGTGGTGTTTGCTGTCAAATCTAACAGCCAATCAGCTCTCTGATGTGGCGAGAGCCAAGCGTTTCCCATCATGGCTCTAAAATCGACGGCTGCCTCGCTCTCGTGAGATTATTTGGAGGAAGAATTGAAGTACACAGCATTTGACCATGAGTGTAACTAGTGTGAGTACATCATTACATTACATTTAGCTGACGCTTTTATCCAAAGCGACTTACAATAAGTGCATTCTACAGTTACATACAAGAATCAAGAAGGTACAATTTCGTTAAAAAGTTCAACTACAAAGTGCTATCAGTAAGAGCCATTCCAGTGCTACTAAAGTGCTACTTCCTTTATTCAAGGTATAGTCGGAAAAGATGTGTTTTTAGTTTGCGACGGAAGATGTAGAGACTTTCTGCTGTTCTGATGTCAATGGGGAGCTCATTCCACCATCGAGGAGCCAGGACAGAGAACAGTCGAGACTTTGTTGAGTGTTTAGCTCTCAGTGACGGAGCTACAAGCTGATTGGCAGAAGCAGTGACGGAGCTACAAGCCGATTGGCTGAAGCCGAGCGGAGTGCACGAGTTGGGGTGTAAGGTTTTACCATGTCCTGGATGTAGACTGGACCAGATCTGTTCGTAGCACGGTACGCCAGTACCAGTGTTTTGAATCGGATGCAGGCGGCCACCGGTAACCAGTGAAGGTCGTGGAGGAGCGGAGTAGTGTGGGTGAATTTCGGGAGGTTAAAGACCAGTCGAGCTGCTGCATTCTGGATGAGCTGCAAAGGTCGGATGGCACCAGCAGGTAGACCCGCCAGGAGGGAGTTACAGTAGTGTAGGTGCGAGATGACCAGAGCCTGGACGAGAACCTGTGCCGCCTTCTGGGTGAGAAGTGGACGTATTCTCCTGATGTTGTGCAGCATGAATCTACAGGAACGAGTTGTTGCGGTAATGTTGGCAGTCAGGGAGAGTTGACTGTCAAGGGTCACACCGAGGTTCCTGGCAGTCGGGGTCGGGGCCAAGACTGAGTTGTTGAAAGTAATCGTCAGGTCGTGAGTGGGAGAGCCTTTTCCTGGAAGGAAAAGTAATTCCGTCTTGTCAGGGTTAATCTTCAGGTGGTGTGTGGACATCCATTGTGAGATGTCAGTCAGACAGGCAGAGATTCATGCTGCTACCTGTGTTTCCAATTGGGGAAATGAGAGGATCAGTTGGGTGTCATCAGCATAGCTATGGTAGGAAAAGCCATGCATGACAGAGCCTAGATAGTTGGTGTACAGAGAGAAGAGGAGAGGACCGAGGACCGAGCCTTGAGGGACCCCAGTAGTGAGAGGACAAGGCTCAGACACAGATCCTCTCCAGGTTACCCGGTAGGTGCGATCGCTGAGGTAGGATGAGAGGAGGGAGAGCGCAGTGCCTGAGATACCCAGGACCTGGAGGGAGGAGATGAGGATCTGGTGGTTCACTGTGTCAAAGGCAGCAGAAAGGTCCAGAAGGATAAGGACAGAGGAGAGAGAGGCTTCTCTAGCAGTGTGAAGCTGCTCAGAGACAGCAAGGAGGGCAGTCTCTGTTGAGTGGCCTGCCTTGAATCCAGACTGGTGAGGGTCCAGAAGGTTGTTCTGGTGGAGGAAGGAGGAGACTTGGTTAAAGATAGCTCGCTCCAGGGTTTTGGAAAGAAAGGGAAGGAGAGAGACAGGTCTGTAGTTGTTGACTTCTGACGGGTTGAGAGTGGGTTTCTTCAGGAGAGGGTTAACTCTTGCCTCCTTCAGAGAGTTAGGGAAACAACCAGTTGAGAGGGAGGTGTTAATAAGATGGGTGAGAAAGGGAAGAAGGCCAGGAGCAATAGACTGGAGGATCAAAAGCTTATAAACTGAAACAACGTGCAAATAGTGACCGACTTCAACTCGGTGAGGGCTGCTAACAGTATTTTAACATGTATGTTATGCTTGTACTGCTACAATGCTGCTACAGTGAGCCACTAATATTACAGTGCATCTAACTTTACACTCTGTCCAGCTGCAATTTTATATTTGGTATTTCCAGGCCTGGAAAAGTCATTGAAAAAAAATAAAACTCCCAAAGTTTAGTAAAAGTCATGTAAATGTGTTATATTCATGTGTTCATGTGGTTCATTTACGCTGAGTTTGAAATAATTAATATGCTTTTAAAAGAAAGACTCAAAATATAAGCAGGCATACGCTGAGTATATCTATAAATGTTTATTCTTTTAATCAAACTATTGTCTCTCATTCATTTGTGTCCTTTAAGGAATACTGTATGCTTTGGAATCCTCATTGTTAGTTTAAATACTATATTGTCTCTTTTTCATGTATAGATTTTTCAGCCAGATTTCACAAAATGTTCATGGAAATTTGGTTAAAAGTCCTTGAAATTCATTAGTCAAATCGTGTATGAACCCTGTTTTAGGTATTCAGCCTGACAGAAGTATTCACTGCAGTCTTTAAGTTGGTTCTCTGTGGTCGAGAAGCACCAACAAGACGTTTACAGACTTTACTAATCATTTCTCCTCCGCTCTGATTAACAGCTGTCTCCTCTGAGCTGGGGTAATATTTTTAAAGCCAAGAAATGTTCGCACATACAAGAAATATTGCTGCATAACAATACAAAAACTGCAAAAATAGAAAAACAAAATATCTATTATTTTAGTTGGTGTCTCTTTCAAGGGAGCTCAGCTACCTGGTCCCACCGGCCTCAGCCAGTTAGTGCCCGATACTAACTAAACAGAGCTGACGTTCACCTTCATGGTAGCTCCTCCCATCAGTGTATGAATGTTAGTCAGTCCTGATGGACAGGTGGCACCTTAGCTCCTCCCACACGGGTGAATGATGTCATGTAATGTTAAACAATCTCTTATTGTATAATCATTTGAACTGTGTTTTTATGTAAATTACCACTGGGTATAAATATTTTAGTTTATTAGCAAGGCCTATTAGAAATAATGTGATTAATAACAATAGTCTGACAATAGTTATATCATACCATTTCCCTAGCATCCCTATGTGGAACTAACCAACGACCAAGAGATGGGGTTTGTAAGAGCGGTGTGTGGCGTGTCTTTAGTTACAGAGCAGACTTCAGCAGCAGATGGAGCAGCTCCGCCAGGAGCTGGAGAGTTCTCATAAGAGGAGCAGCGAGCAGCTCCACAGCAGACTGACGGAGCTGGAGGCCTCCTGCAGAGAGCTGACCGAGAGGAAATACAAGAACGAGGCTGTCATCAGAGACCTCAAAATTAAGCTTCTGGGTGCAGAGGAGGTAAGTGGATGAGGGGGGTGTACAAACAGTTTATTTATTTAAGTTTATTTTATTTATTCTGTTATTTTGTCCACCGGTGTCGATGATGCAGATTATTTAAAGAAAGATCATTGACGATGGGACTACTTTTCTGCTGTTATGTGTGTAGGAGTGCCAGCGCTCAAAGCAGCAGATCCTGTCTCTCAGGAGGGAAAACAGCTGTCTGGACACGGAGGTCCATGACAAGGAGCGTTTGGGAAGCCAGCTGCAGATGAGAGTGGCTGTTCTGGAACAGGAGATCAAAGATAAGGATCAGCTCATGCACCGCTCAAAAGAGGTGCTGGAAGCTACTCAGCAGCAGAAGGTAAGAGCGACACCTGTACCGCCGAAACAACAGCTTAAGTAACCCTGAGACTCAATATCACATAGAGACACAGTTTGATTAGGAGGGCCAAGTTTAGTCCCTTTAATCCCACTGTGTGATTTAAGTTGGGTTCACTCCAAATCAGTAGGCTGTAGGAGCGTCACTTAAATGGATTGGTCAAATCTGCATGCTACTCTAGATTAAATTAATTCAGATTGATTTAGATGAGGACAGACTCAAACCTCCTCTGGTCCCACCAGAGTCCTGCTGTCTGCCCGTCAAGTGCAGCTTGATCCTGGACCACGATAGAGCCAGGTCTCTGTGCTGATGTGGGCTCAACAGTAAGCGACCTTCCGTTGTTGGGTTCGCCTGAAGTCTTATTTGTCTGCAACCGGACTGAAAATCCGACATCCAGGAGCAGGCTAGCTAGCCTTAGGTCCTAGTTAGGTTAGCTTAGCTTCCATTTCCGCTCCCCTCCCTTGGGCAGTTTGGCGGCTGCTATGTGCAGTTCTCAAAGTGTTCCTATTTATCTAAATGATATTTTAGGATTATCAACTAGGGGTGGGAATCACCAGAGGTCCCAGGATACAATATTATCACGATACTGCGATATGCTGAGTATTGCGATTTATTATCGTATTGGGTTATAAGCTGCTATTTTCTTTTTTTTTCAACTTTTCAACCTGTGCAACTTAAATATTAGTGCGGCTAATTTGTGGATTTTTATGATTCTAAATTTAGCAGCAGTTGCAGAGACATACAATATTCACGTCAACACACTTTTCTGATGAGTGTAGAATTACTCAGCATACTGCCTTGATTCCGACTGGGGAGATGACCTGAAACATAACCTGCCTCCAGGGTTGCGTAATCCACCAGGGCTGCATCCCAAGTCTCTTAATTGCAGCCCTGTTTCCCTCACTTGCGTTGGAAACCAAGCGAGGAGAGAGGACACGAGTAAATATGTTTTAAGAGACATGAGATGTTGTTTCCTCTGAAGCGTCATCGGTTTCTGATGACTGCAGCGCAGATCACAGCTGGATCAGCTGTCAGTCAGCTTTAACAGCTGAAGAGACTTTTGATGGAGTTTTTTTTAATGTGTTTTCTGGTCCGGACTGTTTATAGCGAACATTCCAAAAAAAATCCATTTAAAATATTGATAAGCATGATCGTATAATGTTTTCAGATGAGTTAATGGTGGTAAACTGCTACTTATATTAATAAATACAGTTATCATCACTGTCAGAGTGGAGACGTTTTCTCTTTAGTCTGTTAAACAAACTGCATTTGATATACAGTATTGATTTACAGTGTGTGGTATTTATTGTGTGTCCTGCTTATATGCAGTTTTCTTTACCGGCGAAATGCGTCTTATTTATTAATTATTTACATCTGTATGTTTTGAAATTCTGATTGTGACATCATTATAAAAAAAAATATTATTATGGGTTCTCTTCAACGCTGGAATTAATTAATTTAGGCTCAATGTTCAGGCCAAACTTAAATTATATAACTATTCAAAACCCGACTCTCAGGAATGATCAGCCTCACGTGACTGAAAGGCAAAATTACACAAAAGTGTTTCCTCCGCGTAACCGAGGCAGCCCCGGGGCCACTGTCTCCCAGGTGAGCAGAGGCAGGAGACGGACCGTCCACTCCACCGCAAGCCAGGCGCACGCCACCGCCTCAAACGCCGTCCGCCGCCGTCATTTTATATAGTGCCAACCTGGCCAAGGTGGGGGGATTCGGTGCCGGTGTCTGCCTCTCTGCGCTGGCTGGAGTGCCTCCAGGAACCGTTGGTTCGCCTCTGCCTGGTCTCGCTGCATCGCGGCAATTCCCCCCAGCATCTGCCCCGGCGACATAATCGGCTGGTTTGGCAGACCCAGGTGGTGGTCTTTGCTCTCCATGTGCTTTTTCTTCTTTAAAGGGCCCCACGTTGGGTGCCAGTGTAACAACCTCCCGTTACCCCTGTGAGTTTCCCCTCCTCACAATGACGCCTGCACACCAGGTTCCACGGTTCGTAACCGTTGTATTTGGTCCGGCTCTGACGGATCGTCTGGCGTCGCTTACCTCGCTCTCTCGAGCATCTCTCCTACTCCTTATGTTGGGGACAAAACACACACTTAGTACAGCTGAGGCCAATCAGCTGTACTGAAAAGTGTGTGTGTGTGTGTGTGTGTGTGTGTGTGTGTGTGTGTGTGTGTGTGTGTGTGTGTGTGTGTGTGTGTGTGTGTGTGTGTGTGTGTGTGTGTGTGTGTGTGTGTGTGTGTGTGTGTGTGTGTGTGTGTGTGTGTGTGTGTGTGTGTGTGTGTGTGTGTGTGTGTGTGTGTGTGTGTGTGTGTGTGTGTGTGTGTGTGTGTGTGTGTGTGTGTGTGTGTGTGTGTGTGTGTGTGTGTGTGTTTTAACCTACGTTTTTTGTTTTCTAGGAATCAATGGAAGAAAATGCTGAAAGTAAAGAACTTCAGATTAAAAAACTTGAGGCGACGGTGAAATCCCTGTCTGAGGAGCTGATAAAGGTTTGTTGTGGTTTAACCCCACAAGTGAAGAGATGACCGTTACCCATCAACACCCCTCTTACTGTGTCCATACAAACTGGCTTTGTGGCCTCTTTTCATATATTTGGTTAATGCATCCCATTTCAAAGAAAGGTTGTTGTTTATCCTAACTGCATTGATATAAATAATGGAAGCACCTGTTGGTCCGTATGTTTCATACAGTCATTCCAGTGCTTTACTTTTCTTTTCCTTTTGAATCCAGGCAAACGGTATCATTAAGAAGTTGCAGGGAGAGGTTCGAGGCCTAGTTGGAAAAATAAAAGTGAAAAACACTGTGACTGTGTCACAGGAGAAGCTCCTCCAAGACACATCAGGAAAACTTGAGGGAGTTGAAAAGGATTTGCAGAGCACTCAGCAGCAGCTTGTCACGCGGGATGAGCAGGTACGTCTGCTTTATGTAGCTTTCTTTATCTTAAGCCTTTGTTTACATTTTGCTTTTGTAAGATTTGTATTATCAGTCATATATTATCTACAACATCACTAATTATCACTTAATTTCCATATTGGTGTAACTTTATTGCACATCCATTTTTGGGGGCTTGGGGTTCAGAGGGTATGGGATTTTGGGGTTCAGATCCTATCAATAAAAACCAGCTCTAAAAAATAAAATGGCACATCCTGGCCTCACAAGTCCATTTTTTTCTTTTCTGTGTACTATCATAAACCAATATAACACTAACACATATATGGCCTAATTATCTATATTCACATGGGTTTTCTGTATTATACTTTTTTAACATTTTTCAAATAAACCTTGTGAATGAGGAGATAATCAGGATTTAGTATGAGATGCAAACCATTTGCAATTTTCGCCCAAAATGTCTCTGCTGCAAAAGGTTAAGTATCTAATCCTAATAATCTGGGTCATTACATTATATTTAGCTGACGCTTTTATCCAAAGTGACTTACAATAAGTGCATTCTACGGTTACAAACAAGAATCAGAACAACAAGAATCAAGAAGGTACAATTTCATCAATAAAGTTAAACTACAAAGTGCTATCAGTAAGAGCCATTCCAGTGCTACTATAGTGCTACTTCCTTTATTCAAGATATAGTCGGAAAAGATGTGTTTTTAGCTTGCGACGGAAGATGTAGAACAGGGGTGTCAAACTCATTTTCACCGCGGGCCACATCAGCATCATGGTCGCCCTCAAAGGGCCGGTTGGTTGTAACTGTAACACTGTATACCTTTAACTAGTACCGAACATATTGTTAAATAACTGTCTTTGTATTGTTTATTCAAGTGTAACAATATTGTACATGCATGTGTGTGTGTGTATATATATATATATATATATATATATATATATATATATATATATATATATATATATATATATATAAATAAATAAACCCACATTACTCTATCAAAGATCAAACTTAAAACAGAAGAAAATAACAAAAATCAAACAATCGTTGTTATATTAACTTTGTTCAAAGCTTTTTTTGTCACAGTTGAGAAGGACATAACTAGCCAATAAGAACATGCATGTGGTCTGGGGCAGTGGTTCTACTGGTCTGGCTGCACCATCACCCCTGAATGAACCGAGATCCAAAGCAAGGAACATGCTCAACTTCTCAAATGGATTTAATGAAAAGATGGTGCAGTTTGAGCCTGAAATGGTACAGAATCTCACATGCCAACACAAAAAAACTAGTTTGAAATATTCCCTTTTACACTCAATTAAAAACCCCAAAGTGCATCTTAAGGACACAAAGTAATACAACACACATAATCATTTTATAACTTCAGCCTTTTTTAACTCAGCAGTGCTTTCATGCACAAACATAATAAAAAGGTCTGGAATGAAGTGAACTATCACAAATAGTGCGTGTGTAAACTCATGCAAGTGTGTTGTGAACGCAGCACTGAGGAGTGTGAATAGACGCACTCTACTGCATTCAAAATTCCCTTCAAAATAAAAGCACAATATGTTTATATTGCCCATGCAAAGGTCCGCAACCCACTGAAAACGAGTCCGCGACGAACCGGAAACGCCTTCAAGCCGTCGCGGGCCACATAAAATGACGTGGCGGGCCAGATGTGGCCCGCGGGCCTTGAGTTTGACACATGTGATGTAGAGACTTTCTGCTGTTCTGATGTCACTGGGGTCATATCGTCGTTAACAGGAAAGAAGCGGTTTGATCTGAACTGGATTTGTGTATTACAGGTTTCAAAACTGAAGGAGCAGTTGGAGACAACGGTACAGAAGCTAAATGAAAGCAGAGAGGTGTTGAAGACAAATGAGAATGGTGAGGAAGCTTGTCGTCCTTCAACTACAAGGTGAAGGACGACTGTTCAATCTCCGGCTCTGTCCTCACGTCGTGTCCTTGAGCGACTGCTCACAATTCATGTGTGTGACGATAAGAATAATGTTTAAGTTTTAAACTGACTGACTTTAGAGGACCCATCCCTTATTCCCTCAGTGTGTTATGCTGCGTTAACACCAACTCGCGCCACGTGACTCGGGAATGGTTGCGTATGACGCAAATTTCCTAACTTGCGTGAGTTTACTCGCTCGACTGGAAGTCTGAATGACGGACCAGCAGCAGTTTGATTCAGCACCGGCAAGATGGCAGTGATGACGTGCGAAGCATCTCAACGCTGATTGGCTTTTGCCACGCAAAGTTTGAGGCAAATTATTTTGCGTTATTTGCGTCATTTGCAACCATTCAATGCGTCTGTGCATTGACTTTGCATTTAATCTAGGGGCGACTGTGGGTCAGTGGTTAGCAGGTCTGACTTTCAATCAGAGGGTCGGTGGTCAAACCCCGGCTCAGCCAGTCCATGTTGTTGTGTCCTTGAGCAAGACACTTAACCCTAATTGCTCTACTGTATATCATGTACGTCGCTTTGGATAAAAGCGTCAGCTAAATGTAATGTAATCTACTCGCGCGAATAATTCGCGCTGCGTTTGGTGTGAACGCAGCTTAAAGATCCCACATGTTGTAAGACACCCAGATGCACACACCCTGACTACTGTCTGTCCACAGATGTGTGCTGCACTAGAATGTGACCAGCATTCAGTGCCGATTATCAATACTTGGCCATTTCCATACCTGATACACACATTTAGCTCAGAGTAATTTATTTTGGTTTGATTCCTAATTTATCAGTAGAATGACGTAACAGTTTAAAGATATGTCACAATGATGAACTGCAGTTTTTCACTACTTATATAAGACCTCTCACTGATGACGCATTAAAGTTATTATGATACTTAAAAGATCAAAGCACCCTGTCTCTTGTTTAGCCCGCTCATCTTCTGTGCCATTGCTCTTTTACTAGTTATAAATTGGCTGAACAAGCAGCTAAATGAAAAGCAGCTCTCCAGAAAGCCACAGTCTCCTGAACCTTTGGACAGGCCTTCCCTTCTCTCCACCGCAACAGGACTGAAGGTACACAAGTTCACATAAGCAGTACTGTCACACTTCACTTTAGCACAGCAACAAACCTTAATGCTGCGCGCTTCCCTCAGGCAGCATCTCCTACTGATCAGCATTCAGTGCAGCAAACCATCAGACACACGTGAGTATATTCCTTCTTTCCACAATGTACACTTGTGTATACACTGTGCACTACTATTTTCGTCTTCAAGCTTTAAATGAGAATTGAGTTCCAAAGTCTGCTCCCTGTTTCATCATGTCGGTCACGTTTTAGGGGCATTTAGTTTAACTTTGGGCATGCAAGTCATTTTCACTGTTCTTCTCGTCCTCAGTGGAGACTCTGCAGGTCTAGATTCTAAGTACTTTGAGAGGAGAGACGATAGCATCCCAGTCTATGGTCTGTCATCTAATGTGTTTCACAAAGGTAAACCGCTCATCACAATGACATTGTGTCTTCCAGCATTAGCACTGCCCTCCCTTCCCCAATGCTAATTTGGAAGACATTTGATTGAAACGTCCATTTCCTTTTTTTCTTTCTTTTTTTTTTTGTAGAGTTCCCTCCACGAACAAAGCCCTCCGTAGCTTCTGCTTACTTCTCTGCATGAAGAGGAAGCAGCTGCCTTAATGAAATCACACAGAATTTCAACTTCAGGTGGAAGTGAAACCATCACAGGCCTCTGTACTAATCTGTAACTGACCCGCTGTGTTAGATTCACTTTTAAGGAGCATCTGTTGCTGTTTTAATTTGTCTATCTTCTGATGTGTGGACCCAGTAAATGGTTTCTGAATGGTGGATTCCAGTGATCATGGAGAATGTAGTCTTTAAATTCAAATACACTATTTCTCCTAAAACAGTATATGAAGTTTGCCATCTTTTTGTGTTAATATTGTGTTTTGTTTGCTTTTGTATTTAATAAAAAGTGTTTCCATCCTTATTGCTGCTCACAGGAATTCTATGGTATCTATTGCTTTAAAATCTACATTTAATTAATTTCATCTCACTTCAAATGTTGAATGTGTGAAATGAAAATATTGGTGCTGTCAAGTTGGCCATAGAATCATCTGATGACAGAATTTGGGACTTAATTTCATTTGTAGGTGGCACACTGCTCACACAGCTTTAAACTACATAACACAGACACACTGTATGGTGAGGTGGAGTATAGACACACAGGTAAATGGAATAAGTACAATTATCTTTTTAATTTCATTGACTAACATCATAATTGGCTCCTATATGATTATAGAATTTGTAGCGTATGAAGACATTTGATATGATCAGAACAACGCTGAGCCGTGTTGTCTGCACACGGCAGGTCAATGGAAGAAGTTTGTATCACAAAGAGTGACATGAGTATTCTGTTTAGAACATTAAAGACGGTTCTAGAGGTCAATTCAGTCACCAGGTTGCATGCTTTATGCCAAACATTATTAGATTAAGCAACCAGACTTGAGGAGAGCTCATTAATGCAGCTAGTGCTGGGGCCAGCAGGGGGAATAACTACTTCACATTTGGAGTAATTTAGTTCCAGGAAATGTTTGCACATCCAATTTCTAATGTCGGCACAGTGCTGAAGCCAGTCTTGATCGGGATGCACACCTGGGCCTTGTTCCTCGTACCTGGCTAACTGAGTTAGCCGGATTATTTTCAGGATAGGATTACATAAATCAGGCTTTTCGGTTCCACAAGGCAAGTTTGGCAAAATCCCCATTGCAACACATCCATAAAAACTTAAGTTAGCTAGCTAAGCTTGCCACTCCCCAGGAAACAAATGGCAGCTCCCTTTCTCTGAGAAAGGGAGCTGCCATTTGTTGAAGCTGCCTTCAATGATGAAGCAGCGATATTAATTAGATTAGCGTTTTATAGGGAGAGAGTTCTTTGAGATCACGAAGATCTGTTATCACATAGTGATGACTTCCTGTTATCACATGACTTCCTGTTATCACATAATGACTTCCTGTACGAGCATCACATCATGATGACTTCCTGTACGAGCATCACATCATGATGACTTCCTGTACAAGCTTGAGGCTGGGGAAAGTACCACAGCTATGGAAGACATCCTGCGTGGTGCCAGTACCAAAGACCCCGTGGCCCAAGGACCTCAACAGCTACAGGCCGGTGGCACTAACATCCCACCTGATGAAGACCCTGGAGAGGCTGGTCCTTGCCCATCTCCGCCCCCTGGTGAGCTCATCCCTGGACCCACTTCAGTTTGCCTACCAGTCTGGCATCGGGGTGGATGACGCCGTCATCTACCTGCTACAGAGATGCCTCTCTCACCTGGAAAAGGCTGGAAGCACTGTGAGAGGCATGTTTTTCCACTTCTCCAGTGCCTTCAACACCATTCAGCCTTTGCTTCTGAAGGACAAGCTGGAGCAGACCGGGGTGGACTACCACCTCACTGCATGGATCCTGGAATACCTCACTGACTTCCTGTTATCACATCATGATGACTTCCTGTACGAGCGTTATCGGTTCTGCCTTCAAGGAATCATTTATTTACGAGACCTTCTCGAGACACACCTGAACACCACATGAGCAGCCGAGCATTGACTGTCCCACAGACTGTGTGCATAGCATATATATATGTTTATATATTGTATATGTGCATGGCTTTGTGGTACATTTCTGTACAGTGTCAGCGATGCGGAGAACATGGGGAAAGCCGGTGTATGAAGTGCAGCTTGTAAAGTTTATTTGGCGCTTAAGAAACTTTTGTATGTGTTCATTACATTCCGTGGCCATGTCTGAGTAAATGCAATCAAAGAGGGCTAATAATGACAGTGTTATTCATATCATGCATATCATTATTGTAGAGAATGATTAAGGTGGACTGATGATAAGAATAGAGAGAATCACACAATTTATTTTCACTGCTTTAAATGATCGAATTTCTAATCATGAATAATACATGCATACATATCCACACATACACCGATTCGCACACACATATTAAAACTATTAAAATTAGTTCTATATGTAATCTACACATACATGTATATACAGTACACATATATAGTACATGATACAAGAGCGCATACAGTACATATATCCTCATAAGTATCTATTAATTCGTATCAAGTAGATACTCTTTGGGCTTGTTTTTATCTACTTATTCTGAAAGATTGAGATCATTATTTTTGCTATAAGATGATGCATTCCATTAAGCCTACTGCCAGCAGGCACATTTAAAGAAATATAATCTGATTGATTGGGGTGATGAGGCACTTAAAATTAGCCTATACATTTCCCAACACTTTTTAACTTGTCTGATACCATGCTTCTTGTCTAGGCCTCGCAGCGGTGGCACTGTTATATTTTGCCACGATTATGGTCTTGAAGTCCTCATATGTGTGATCATGAGAAAAAAGAGGCTCTTTCTTTGAGTTTATTTGCCATTGTACGGTTAGAAAATCATGGTTCCGGTGATCGACACTTCCCCCTTTTGAAGTAGGACGGGCACGCGAGGTTATCCTGATTACTGAAGTCTGATCCTAATTAACAAGATCGTTTGATCACCCTTTGAGAACCTGAGATAGCCTGACTTCAAACATCGGGTTAATTTAAGCTGGCTAGTAGGACATTTGATCGATTTAGTTGAACCACGTACGAGGAACGGGGCCCAGGATGTCATCTGCGTAGCAATAAAGCTCCGTATTATGTTGACGTCTGATCAACGTATGTCCTAGTGGTTACATGTATATGGTAAACAGGAGGGGACCCAATATAGAACCCGAAGATAAGCAGATGAAGAGGCATCTCCAAGCATTACAGAAAAGGACCTGTTCGACAGATAAGACCTCAACCAGTCCAGCTGCCAACAGAGTTCACTAGATGGCTGATTAAGACACTAGAGAGTTCATAGTACCATATTACCCCACTAGAGAGCTCACAGTTGTATATTACCTCACTAGAGAGCTCATAGTACCATATTACCACACTAGAGAGCTCATAGTACCATATTACCTCACTAGAGCGCTCACAGTACCATATTACCCCACTAGAGCGCTCACAGTATCAAATTACCCCACCAGAGAGCTCACAGTATCATATTACCTCACTAGAGAGCTCATAGTATCATATTACCCCACCAGAGAGCTCACAGTATCATATTACCCCACTAGAGAGCTCATAGTATCATATTACCCCACTAGAGCGCTCACAGTATCAAATTACCCCACTAGAGAGCTCACAGTACCATATTACCCCACTAGAGCGCTCACAGTATCAAATTACCCCACTAGAGAGCTCACAGTATCATATTACCCCACTAGAGAGCTCATAGTATCATATTACCCCACCAGAGAGCTCACAGTATCATATTACCCCACTAGAGAGCTCATAGTATCATATTACCCCACCAGAGAGCTCACAGTATCATATTACCCCACCAGAGAGCTCACAGTATCATATTACCCCACTAGAGAGCTCATAGTATCATATTACCCCACCAGAGAGCTCACAGTACCATATTACCCCACTAGAGAGCTCATAGTATCATATTACCCCACCAGAGAGCTCACAGTATCATATTACCCACTAGAGAGCTTATAGTACCATATTACCCCACTAGATAGCTTACAGTACCATATTACCCCACTAGATAGCTTACAGTACCATATTACCCCACTAGAGAGCTCACAGTACCATATGTATGATGTTGAGTAGAACAGTATCAATCCTACAAAATCCAGACAGGGAGAAAATCATCTTTATTGTACATTAAGTGTAGTATATGTATGTAAATATGATATATATATTACACGTAACTTAATTTCTGGATGTATTTGTTTGGTTTTCTTTGTATGTATGGATTAATGTCGGTAACAATTGTGTTACCGACATCTGGTGAAAGTCATGTCAAAAATATATATGTAGCATTTGTATTGGAAAAAATAATCAGTGTTCAACAATTCAGATAGACCTCATTAGTTTAACTTTCTTCTATTCTTTAAGTTGTTTTATCAGTAATAGTAGTCTATTCACTCTCACACATTAGAATACTGATTATGTAGAAACATTTTAATAATTCCTATTTTACGATAGCCCTGAAAGCTCAACACACTGCAAGTATGAAAACATATTCAGCAATTGCAACACCAAGAATAAAAAAAAACTGTAAAGAGAGAAAATGTGCTTCAGGCAGAAAACACACCAAATACAGAAACACTACCACAAACAAACGTGCTGGAAGTAGCAGGTGACGCAAGTGATGGAGAGCAAGCCATTCACATGGCTTGTTATTGAACTCGGCAATCCTTCAGTAGTGTTGGAAAATAAGCTAAAAAGTGGTTACTTTTTGTTTAGTTTATTTGAACATTGTGATCACATGCGTCAGATATTATTGCAGATATGTGCTATTACTTAGTGTTGGCCTTATTTTTCCTTATTTGCCTAGAAATTCAATTAATCTGATGAAATACATGTAATTCACAAGTAATTGTAAAATATTAGCTGCGGCTATAGTTACTTTCAGAACTGTCCAAGATAGTTCAAGGCAAAAAGTTGGGTTAGGTCATGATGGCGTGAATGATAATTAAAATTGTATACCTTTCTGTAATTCAATTACATTTTATTTGTATAGTTCACAAATTTGCCTTTTTGTTGTATGTACAACTTACAACATCCACTATCCTTGGACCCTGGCATCGGATAACATATTTAACAAGGAAAAACAGTTAAGGACCCACAGAGGAGGACCCTCTATCAGGATGGACAAGAGATGCAATGTGCACACCATGAACAACATTCTTAATGATTAACGGGTAGCAGTTAAATCATGTTCGTGTTGATGTGTCTACTTGCAATGTGTTTCAGCATTTGGTTGTGTTTTATCGATGTAGCTATGTGTTGTGAAATTGGTTAGAATGTTTTCAGAATTTGTCTATTTGCATGTATTTTCTTAATTTGCAGTGTTTGGCCCTCAGAGCCACCATACTAAATAATGATCCCATCAACTTAATATTTAAATAATATTTATTTCTTTATATTTGTATTCTGCTTCAGTTGAGTGATTATATCCTAAAGGTTTCCCCCTGCTGTATACTTGTCACTGCCATAGCACCACTGTGTTAACATTCTAGTTTAATGACGGGAGATTAAGACTCAATTTAAGAGAACAGGAATCGTCCTTTAAGATCTGGTGAATTAACGTTCCAAACTTTTATATAAGTAGGTGTAAAATTCCGCTGTTGTGGAAATGAATCACTTTAATTTCAAATCTGGTCTGGTTGAGAATGTGCTTCCCTGTGGATGTACCACTGCTGGGCATCATGACTGCACAGGACGCTGATGCTGAAACATACTGCATTCAGATGCTCAACAACTACAAAGTGTGAGAATAAATTAAAACATGTCCAGACATTAACAACAGTTATAAAATACACTACGGTTCCTACATGCTCGTGAAATGGAAGATTCTATGATTTCCCCATTTGCAAACTTGAGTCTTCAGAGTTCTTGAAAGGAAAGATATTAACTTTCAAGACCTTGATGGATTGATTCATGTACAGTTCGGTTGACTGCAGCTCAGTATATACCTGAGTCCAGTTCAATTTGTCTTTGAGTGTCAGGCATTTCAATGGCAATTTACTTGTTTTGGCGTGCAAGTTTACACAGCTTGTCCATTGAAAAGTCCTTTGGTGCTATTGATTTGATAAACCCAATTGTGCGCCAGGTATGTAAACCATCACTGTGGATTAGACATGTAGAAAGTAAACCCTTCCACACGGATGTGTACTTGCGTCATTTCCTGGTAGATTCCAGCAGTGACCCTGACTTTAAGATGGACCACTGTTTTACACACAGACCCCCTGTAAGGAATGGAGTATCCCCCATTAGCAATGGATCTCATAGGCTATCTGGGAGTCCAAGAAGAGGCCTGTGTGGTTAAGAAACATCCCTTCTGCCTCTGATGTGATCACAGGCTTGGCTTCCCCTCCCTCCCCCGCCATCCTCCTCATGGTCCGTATGTCGCCCTCCTGCTGCTGCTGTAGCTTTTTGTTGGGGGCCAGAGTGGGACTCATGGTCTGGCAGGGCCCTGAGGAGAGGGTGTGGCTGGAGGTGTCTAATGGAACGGGGCAACCCAGGTTAGTGGTGGAAACAGCTGTGGGTGGAGCAGGAGGCAGCACAGGCTTGGCCCTGTTGAGGACGTACATCTCATGGCCGCGCTCATCACGGTACTCCTCCAGCTGGGCGAAGGTGGTGGGGCCATCAGAGTAGTCATTCACGTACAGGATGCTCTCCTCCTGCAGTTTAACATTTACAGCAATAATGGAAAAGAACGGCACACATGTTCAGTCTAGTCAGTGCAGTAAGATGGCGCCGCAGATGGCAGCCTCTGTGTCGAGTGCTCGGGGACTTTTCTAGTCTTCTGCTTCCCCTCTCCAATTACAGCCCCCTACTCACGGTCTGGGAGCAGGTTCTTTTAGAGATTAAGCCCATAATGGGTCAATCCCCTCCTGTAGGCCTGGGGAAACCCAAAGTTCAATCAATCAGTCAAAATAGAAAAATTTGAATCTCTTTAAAATACCAAAAAATATTAGACTCATTCTAGAATTACCCTGACTATATTATTAGGGCCCATGCACTGACCAGAGCTGAGGGCCTCTTGAAACTGAAGGAATTATTTGGACCCGAGCACTGACCAGCGTCCCGCAGAGGCGCTATTGTATTTTTTTTATTATGCAGGCCCGCCGCCAGCAAAAGCACTTTTGAAACAAGGGAATTTATTATTAGGGCCTGCGCACTGACCGGGTTGATAAGGCCCTATCAAACTATATTTTTCCTCCAAATGAATTGCAATTTGGCTAAAGTTGCTCAGATGTGGAACAATTACATATGTTCTGTCTCTCAGGCAAAATGGAGTAAAATGCTTCCCTTACAACAATTTAACGAAACAGCTCGATGTATTCAATTTGGTAGGCAGATTTAACATCTGGAGACAAGAAATGCAAAGGCGTCTTGGAGGTTGACCATAAACCCAACAGTCAGAAGTCAGCCATTTTGTATTTATTGTACTATTTTAGGGCAATTAAAAAAATGTCCAGGAAGTGTACTTTTGACAATTTAACAGATTAACCTTGAATTCAGTACAATCTTAAAACCTTTTCAGTTTTCATGGAACTATGTTGCGGTGGTGGCAAAAAAGTGCCTTTTGCCATGAAATAGAAAGTTGTTGTAACTTGAGCGTACATTCTTATGCATGTTTAGGGTCTAACGTGAGGACATTTACATGCAAATATTCACTCATAGTCATTGCGCCACCTACTGACAACAGGAAATAACATGTTTTTTTTATTTACTCTAGAGCAGCGGTGTCAAATTAATTTTCGTTAAGGGGCCACATACTGCCCATTTTGATCTCAAGTGGGCCAGACCAGTAAAACCATAGCATAATAACGCACACGTAACGACATTTTACTCTATGTTTACAGGTGAAGGTTTTTAGATGATAAACCCTATTTTAAGGTCTTTCTACAATAAACTAGAAACATAAAGACCAAAAATTCAGACATCCGCCCACTGTTTATCTGCCTGGGCTCTCCTCTGCAGATTCCCTCACTTTGTGATGAGTTTGTGACACGTTTGACGACAAACGCGTCACAAGCAGTTTGGACAACCACTTTCATGACGTGATCCATTTTTAACGACTTGTAACACAATGCCTCCGGGTGAAAAATACAGTAAAATGTCCCAAAACATTGCCCTCCATTTGCAGCTTGTACTTTCTCCCTGAATTTCCTCACAACGTCTGTTTTTCTCCCGATCATTGATGGGGCGCAGTCTATGGTGTAGCCTCACTGACAGCACGGGCCCAGCTCTTCAATGAGAGCGCTAAAAATGTAATTCGTTGTTGTAGTGTCTGTCATAGTTACCAACTCAAGGAACTCCTCGGTCACCGCCAAAGTCTCATCAACACCACGAATGAATATGGCCAGTTGAGCAACATCTGTAATGTCAGTGCTCTCAACAATTGCTACAAATGAGTTGACTTTAAACTTCTTTTGGCTCTCCAAATCTGCTGAAAGATCGGCAATCCTATCCGTCACTGTATTCCTCGTTAGGCTAATGTTTGCAAAAGCCTGTCGCTTTTTTAATTTTTCATCCAGCGTGCCAAGCTAGACCCCCTGGCGGGCCGGATCCAATATGAAATGGTATCCTATATGAAAATACCTTCCTTAGTACCCCCTAACAGTTCTCCTAGAAAAGCCCCGACCTTCATGAACATGACATTTGGGAGCTATATGCTATAGCTATATGTAGCATGTGGAGACGTTCAAAAAGTCTTGAAACAAGAAACAAATTGTTGAACTTGTACAACAACTACAACTGTTGAAACAAGAGATGAGGAGTTTTGTTTTGAAACAGAATTTTGAACTGAGCCATGTTGGTTTTGAAAAAGCTGACTTTTCAGAATGAAAGGATAACTTTGTAGTAATGTACATCTATTCTAATAAAAGCCATTGTACAGTGAAACGGCTCATTAAATCAGTTATCAGTCTCTATTGTGTCGCTATGTGTTCACATCTACATACCGATAGAGAGTCATTGCCCCACCCCAACATTTTGTATGCCTCATATTATGTTTTTCTCTTTTGGGAGGCATCCTTGCACTCAGAAGAGAGTTCATGTTTCTTGTGTGGTTAAAACTTTGTAACTGAAGCATTATGTAACTCTGGTTTTGAAAAGTGTTTTTCAAAGTTTAACTTGAATTACTAGTCTGCAAATCTGCAGGAACATTTTAATTCGCACACTATTAATAGTGTAGTGTGTACTGGCTGCCATTAGATGTTGCTTTCGTGCCCATATTATTTGTTCTTTGAAATCTATAAGGCTTATTCTTCTTCTTAACAGCAGTTTCTTGTCTGATAATAATTATGACAGTTCCAATGGGAAGGTTACGAGTTTTAACTTAAGAAGGCTATGCAATGCCAAACCTGCTTCCATCGGTGTGTCAGAAAACAATTGTTTTGTGTGTTGTTCTAATAACAAGAAGTTCTTCTCAGTTATCAGGTTGAACAATTTTGTATTTAATCTACACACACCTTCTCAGCTCCATCAGCTTCCTTCTCTCTTTGGCGATGTCGGCTGTAGATCATGGCGACCAGCAGCAGAGCGGTCAGAGCCAGCAGGGAGATGCCGACAGCTATAGCAGTTTGGGTGGCAGCTCCCAACGCGCTGAAGGCCATGCTGCCTAGTGCGTACAGGGGCTCCCGGCTAACATCGGAGCCCATTGCAGCCCCGTGGCTCCTCAGCCTGGGCCAGGAGGGGGAGTATGGCGAGGACCACGAGGCCCAGATGGAGGAAGAAGAGGAAGTGGATGAGTTGATGGCGAGCTGAAAAGTCACCCTGGCCACACCCCCTGCGTTCCAGGCTTCACATTCGTAGAAACCTGCATGAGCTACAGTCACATTGCTAAGAAACAGCATGCCACTGCCAGTGTCAGGGTCAAAGCGCTCGCCGTCAGTCTTTTGTAGACTGACTCTGCCTTGCTCTGAGGGTTCTTCTCCTCCACCCAGACCACCTCCTCCTGCACCCAGCTCCTGAACCAGACCTCTGGGAGAAAGCACCACTTTACCCTGGGACGCCTTCCTCCAGGTGACCTGAAAAATCAGTCATTGTTATATAAACAGTTGTTTTATGTCACATAAATAAATCTTCATGAAAACTATTTAGGATTCTAATTGACTTGACACATAGACGGAAGACAAACTTCACTGTCACAACTTTAGCCAAACAGGCTTGAGAGACAAAGATGATGACCTCAAAAACGGGAGGAGACATTCGATCATTAGATCGTAAACGTCCCAGAGAAATCTAAGGGCCTAATGGTCGGGTACTTTGAATGACTTAAGTGATACAACTTAAGTAATAAACTTCTTCCAGAAAGTGCTCTCAGGAGTCTGAGGTCACTAAGTGTACCACTTTACAACACAAGACACAACACAAGACACAACATAATACACAGGGACACAACCAATTGTGAATAAAACAACTTAAATAAATGGATTTTATATTGGTTCTAATCTTTGTTCTGCAGTCATACAAAACACACACACACACATATATATATATACATACATACACATACATGTATATGCACAAAACATATATACACATACACAGATATGTGTATATATATATGTATATATATACATATATATATATACATATATATATATACATATACATACATACATACATACATACATACATACATACATACATACATACAATGTCTATGTTGTATAGTTGTTTTGTAATTGATCAGGTTTTATTCAGTGATATATATATTAAATATGCATTGTATATATTTGGTACGGTTCTGCAGCTGAGATAGGCCAGCATGAAGGTGATGGCCAGCTGGACGTTTTCATAAGGAACGGACATCCCTTCACCTCCTACTCACAAAGCTGGAAATCACCTTGACTATATTTTCACCAGAAACTGGTCAACATCTAACCTCACTGTAACTCCACTTCACGTCTCCGACCACTTCTTTATCTCCTACTCTCTCCCACTCTTGGGAACTGAGAACCCTCCCACAGCAACGGACTCTGCACCTGTCCGTCGCAACATTCGCTCCCTCTCTCTCTCCCTCTCCCTCTCTCTCTCCCTCCTCTCTCCCTCCTCTCTCCCTCTCTCTCTCCCTCCTCTCTCCCTCTCTCCCTCCTCTCTGGCCTCGTCTGTTCTGTCAGCCCTTCCTTCACTCATGCATCCTAACTGTGCCACAGACACTCTCCTCTCTACTCTGTCCTCCTCTCTTGATTCTCTCTGTCCTCTTACGACACGTAAGGTTCGCAACTCCTCTCCAGCTCCGTGGTTGTCTTGACTCGGTGCTTGCCCAGAGAGCCACTATGCGAGCATCGGAAAGGAAATGGCAAAAATCAAAACACGCCGACGACCTGCACGCCTATCACTCTCTTCTCGCCTCCTTCTCTGCCTCTATCTCTGCAGCCAAAAGCCTGTTCTACCAATCCAGAATTGAATCTTCTTTCTCTAACCCCAAAAAACTCTTCTCCATTTATTCCAACCTCTCGCACCTACACTACTGTAACTCCCTCCTGGTGGGTCTACCTGCTGGTGCCATCCGACCTTTGCAGCTCATCCAGAATGCTGCAGCTCGACTGGTCTTCAACCTCCCGAAATTCACCCACACTACTCCGCTCCTCCGTGACCTTCACTGGTTACCGGTGGCCGCCCGCATCCCCTTCAAAACACTGGTACTGGCGTACCGTGCTACGAACAGATCTGGTCCAGTCTACATCCAGGACATGGTAACACCTTACACCCCAACTCGTGCGCTCCGCTCGGCTTCTGCCAATCGGCTTGTAGCTCCGTCACTGCTTCAGCCAATCGGCTTGTAGCTCCGTCACTGCTTCAGCCAATCGCCTTGTAGCTCCGTCACTGCTTCAGCCAATCAGCTTGTAGCTCCGTCACTGCTTCAGCCAATCGGCTTGTAGCTCCGTCACTGCTTCTGCCAATCAGCTTGTAGCTCCGTCACTGCTTCAGCCAATCGGCTTGTAGCTCCGTCACTGCTTCAGCCAATCAGCTTGTAGCTCCGTCACTGCTTCAGCCAATCAGCTTGTAGCTCCGTCACAGAGCTAAACACTCCACAAAGTCTCGACTGTTCTCTGTCCTGGCTCCTTGATGGTGGAATGAGCTCCCCATTGACATCAGACAGCAGAAAGTCTCTACATCTTCCATCTCAAACTAAAAACATATCTTTTCTGACTATATCTTGAATAAAGGATGTAGCACTATAGTAGCACTGGAATGGCTCTTACTGATAGCACTTTGTAGCTGAACTTTATTGATGAAATTGTACCTTCTTGATTCTTGTTGTTCTGATTCTTGTTTGTAACCGTGGAATGCACTTATTGTAAGTCGCTTTGGATAAAAGCATCAGCTAAAGGAAATGTAATGTAATGTAATGAAGGTGATGGCCATCTGGACGTTTCTGTAAGGAGAGAACATCCAGCCAACCTTCCCCTGGTTTCTAATATGCTTCCAACATGAATAATAACTTTGAATCCTGGATGCCAGATCTCTCCCTTGTGGCTCAAAGTCGGACCAACCACCACACTTCTTAAATTAGAACTAATGTGAAATCGCACAATCTTCCCTGGTGCTTCTCAAACTCTCAATGGCTGAACAGTGCATCGATCTTTTGAACCAAATTTAACGTATAGACGTGAAATGACAAATTGAATTGATAAACATGAATCGATGCGAGTCATTGATTCTACCTGGTCACATGCAATCCTTTTCATTTATATGTGGTTCATTGTCATTCATTGTACATCATGACAATCATTCATTCCATTAATTTAGTTTATTTGATCGTTTATTCATTTATTTTCTGTTTAGTAGTTATGTAATTAGTCCAATAAGTATTACATATTTTAAATAACCTGATCATTAGATGTATGTGTGTATGACACACAAATAAAACAATGTTGTCTAACAGTCCTGGAGGATCCAGGACAAAACATTATTAAATATGCAGTTGGCATGACCATCCTTGGCCTCTTCAGGGGGGCGGACGAGGCGGACGACCCCTCATCATCACAGGGAGGGCTGACAGTTGCACATTTCAGGGTCATGAACAAAGGTCACTGGAGCAACAGTGAAGAAAGTATCGGTGGCTTCTCTTCAAAAGGTAGGACTCTTCATGGAGAGCATCCTCACCAGTGGAAGGACACACAAACCAGGCTGAGAGGTAAGTCTTCAACAAGTCCTTCAGACTGCAGAGTCATCAGCTTTGACCTCATTGACACACACTGTACATCCAACCAGCTCACGGTGTCTCTTTTAATGCTGTTTTTCTAAATCTTTTTTTCTAAATGCAAGATGCATGTACTGTCCTGTATCTGTGCAAATACGTATAGTACTTATCTGAATCAGGTTTTTTGTTCTTTTGCACATCATAACCAAAAAAGCAAACTGCTGCCGGACTACTCTGGATACTGACACAAACTAGTATCGTGGAAACTTCTGGAAGTTATACTTATTTGCTTGAAGTATCCCTACCTGTGGCCGTGGGTAACCAGAGGCATGGCAGGACACCCTGAGGCTCTCTCCCAGGCGCACCGCTAGTCTCCTGGGCTCCAGCTGCACCAGTGGAGGGATACACACCAAGCTATTGAGGGGGACCTCCACCAGGCTGAGGTGGGAGAGGCGCGGCGGCTCAGTGCAGACCAGTCGACGTTCTGCAGAGCTGAGCAGCCTCTGGCCCTCCTCATCAATCCAGCTCCTCAGCCAGTGCAGAGCACAGTCACAGCGCCATGGGTTGTCTACAGCAGAGCAGAGCAGAGAAGGTTAGCTGTGAACCACTCACAATACATGTCCTCAGGAGGCTAAGACATACAAAAATGTATATGTACTGACAGGAGGGTCATCAATGGAAAATAAGGAAACTGCATTATGACATGACTGGATTAAATATTTGGAAGTAACCATACAAAGTGAGAGAAATGTATTAACTGCATAAGGTGTAACTTCAGGAAGAATGTGAAATAAACTGATTCAATGGCATTGTTGTTATTTTTTATTTTAATTAGATAATCAGTATTCAGTCAGGCAGGCCATGGTGCTCTGCCGGAAACCGGTGGATTGCTCCCTCCGGGTGGGGACAGAGTGCCTACCACAAGCGAAGGAGTTCAAGTATCTCGGGGTCTTGTTTACGAGTGAGGGTAAAATGGAGCGGGAGATCGACAGGCGTATCGGTGCGGCTGCAGCAGTAAAACAGGCGTTGCACCGGGCCGTCTTGGTGAAGAAGGAGCTGAGCCGGAAGGCGAAGCTCTCAATTTACTGGTCGGTCTACGTCCCAACCCTCACCTATGGTCACGAGCTTTGGATCGTGTCCGAAAGAACAAGGTCGCGGATACAAGCGGCCGAAATGAGTTTCCTCCGTAGAGTGGCCGGGCTCAGCCTTAGAGATAGGGTGAGGAGCTCGGACATCAGGAGGGAGCTTGGAGTTGAGACGCTACTCCTTCGTGTCGAAAGGAGTCAGCTGAGGTGGTTCTGGCATCTAATTAGGATGCCTCCAGGACGCCTCCCTTTAGAGGTTTTCCAGGCACGTCCATCTGGTAGGAGGCCCCGGGGAAGACCCAGGACACGCTGGAGGGATTATATCTCCCAGCTGGCCTGGGAACGCCTCGGGATCCCCCAGAATGAGCTGGTAGATGTTGAGGGTGAGAGAGAAGCCTGGGTCAGCCTGCTGGACCTGCTGCCACCAAGACCGGATATGCGTATGAAAATGGATGGATGGATGGAGTATTCAGTCAAAAGGGGTCTGCCTGCCTGGTTCCGTCTATTTGTAGAAAACAGTCTGGTAATGGAAAAACTACAGGTTGCATTTGAAAGAAAAGTAGAAAAACAAAAAGGATGTTCCCCAAACATCATGAATGTCTGTAATCAGAATCAGAATCAGCTTTATTGGCCATGTGTGTTTACACACACATGGAATTTAACTCTGGTTACACGTAGCTCTAAATATATACACATTTACAATAAACAAGATAAATATAAAAAGACATTAAAGACAACAGTAGTCCGATTAGTGCAAATAGTGCAGATGGAGGAGTGATTAATTGTTCAGCCTCACCTGTGATGCGCAGCACCTGTAGACTGACCAGAGGCCGCAAGGATGCAGGGCCAATGGTGTGTAGATGGTTCCTACTCAGGTCCAGCAGAGCCAGAGAAGTCAGACCCACTAGAGCTTGGTCTGCTAACATCTCGATATTGTTGTGCTGCAAATGGAGCTCCTGCAGGCGCTGCAGAGACATGGAACATCCTATTGTTCAGTCAAAAGGCTCTGCCTGCCTGGTTCAGTCTATGGAGCCTCATCGAGGAATGAAGGAAACTGCAGCACTGAACAGGACATGGAGATTGCATCTGGCATAGATAGCTACATATTGAGTTTATTGTTAAAATGTGTGAAATATCATGGACACCATACATGTGCTCTAAGCACTCCGTAGCGGACCTCCACCCAAAAGGTCTATGACACAATCTGAACTAATATACTTCTTTCAAGAACTGGTCTCACGGCCCAGAGGGCACCACCTCGTGAGACTCAGCGTCCATGTGCCTGAACAAACTGCAGACCGGAGTCGGCCAGGTTTTATGACCTGTGATCTTTGTCACATAGCGACATATAAACCCTTCCTGCAAGTTGTATCTCAACCTCTCTCAGACCAACAGAGAAGGGCTAGTATGATGTCAGATCGGTCTCAAAATTCACAAATGCACACAGAACAATTCACAAATGCACACAATCTTTAACTGATCAAATAATGACCAAAGTATTTGGTATAATTTTGCCCTGGTGCATAAATGTTTGGAGTTCAATAAAACTTTGAATGACAAATGTACAGACATCAAGCAAGGATATGAGTCGCTGATTCTACCTGGTCACATGTAACCCTTTTCATTTAGCTGTAATTCATCGTTACTCTTTGAACTGTTCATCATATTCTTCCTTCATGCCATTCATTTACTATATTTTATTGTTTATTCATTTGTTTTCTGTCTAGTAGTTTAGCTATGTAGTTAGTCCAATACGTAATTAATTTATAAAGAACTTGATCGTTTGATTTGTGTGTATATGAAATAATAAGTCCCTATACACCTGAAGAAGAACTACGTAGCAAACCTGAGATTAAGATTGATTTGGTTAATTTGGTTTTCCATATTTTTCCCAAATTGGGTGGCATCCAAAATGTTATCTCCTGTTAAATTCTGTTAGTTAAACTAATGAGGTATGGCGTAAGCTGAGTGCCATCATTATTTTGTACTAATGCATAGGTTTATAAGTCATAATTGAATCAGTTATAATCGTTAAAATTATAATTATTTATTAAATCTGCTACCAGTAACAACGCTACAATGCCTCACCTGTAAACCACGGAAGGTGTAGTCCAGTAGGCGTGTGATGTCGTTTCCTGCCAGGTAAAGAATGCGGAGATGTTCAAGTCCCTGGAACATGTCAGCTGTCACCAGGTGGACCCGGTTCCCGTTCAGAGCCAGCTCCAGCAACTGCCCCTGGTTCTGGAAAGAGCCGGGCTCCACTGATGCGATGGTGTTGTTCTGGAGGAAGAGGAGCATCAGAGGGTAGCTTCTACTGCTCATACTATCTGCACAATATTTCAATCAATTCCTTAACGACTTCTTGTTTTGCTCCTTTCCTGCTGGAACAGACATCTGACTGTTCCATCTCAGTTTAGAATTTATTTTTCACCCACATCATTACCAGGGATTTGGTTTTCTTCTTAAAGGTGCTGCAACAATGTGATTAATTTGTATTAATCCTTTAGTGTGTCCAGAGGGAACTGTGTAAAGTCTAATACATGTTCTTACTTCAGTCATCATTGGTTGGGGCTGAAGATTAATTCAATTCAATTCAATTAAATTCAATTCAGTTTATTTTGTATAGCCCCAAATCCCAAATACAGATTTGCCTCTGAGGGCTTTACAATCTGTACACATACAACATCCCTGTCCCGGGACCTCACATTGATTCAGGAAAAACTCCCCAAAAAATAGTAAAAAACCTTTTACAGGGGAAAAAAAGGGAAGAAACCTTCAGGAGAGCAACAGAGGAGGATCCCTCTCCCCGGATGGACAGAAGCAATAATGGGGTGACTGTGGCTCAGTGGTTAGCAAGTCTGTAGATGCAAAGTCTTGGAGCGAGCCAGTGATCTCGGTTAACACAAAGAAGGAAAAGACAAACTAGAATGTAGTTCCTACAGACACAGCAATACTTAGAAGACTGGAAAAGATCCTCCCCGACTTACATACCAGACAAACTCACCAGATGATTGTTGGGCATAACAAACCATATGAAACGGAACAATCTTGAAGCTTTTCTAGTCATCCTGGATGCTGAGAGGGCCTTTGATTCAATGAAATGGCCTTTCCTATGATTTCATTAAGGGCTTTTTATGCTAAACCATTAGCCCTGATATATGTTATTAAATGCCTTAGGTAGGACTGTGTGCAGTGTGTTGCAAAACATGTCTAAATGTATATACTGTATATGTACATATACATATATATATAAATACATATTTTTCTATATGTTTTTTTCAGCGGGGATATCTTTCAGACTTTTCCCTTAAATAAACTGCTTGTTTTCTTAGCATTTTTTTAGCAAGTTCTCTATGCCCACCACTGTAAGAGTGTGCATGTGTGCGCTCTACCTGCAGGTACAAGTAGTGCAGGTGCCGCAGTAGAATGAGGTCCTGTCGGCGGATCTGACCAATCACATTGTCCTGGAGGAAGATGGTCTGGAGAAGACAAGAAGAAGACGGACACAGGAAGAGGGTTGCTTACCATTGTTAGATGTTTCAGAGTTGTGATTTGGTTCTATGTATGTATGTGTGCACTGGACCGTGCATTTGAGTCCTGTTTTTACTGTGGTTCCACATCTCGTATCAGCCTTACATACTATTATTGAGGTGCTGATTATGCCAATCATAATTCTCATGAAGGCTCCTTCAAGCAAAGGTGGAAGTCATAATGTTTATCTGAAGTTAGGAGTGTTTGCTGAATCTGACGTGGCTCATTCCTACGAGCTCAACGTATGAACAAATTAAGTTGAAATGAGAATATCAAAATGTTGATGCATGAGGCCTACCTGTGTGGATGGGGGGATGTGTTTGGGGACGTCCCTCAGGCTAGTGGAGCCACACTCTACGGTGAGGCTGTAGCAGCGGCAGCGCACAGGGCAGGATGGAGACGCTCCACCCGGAGGGTGCAGGGACAGGAGAAGCACCGAGAGAGGAAGCCCCCAAAGCACAGCCATCACATCAACGGACCGCCTGAGGAGGAAGACACCACAGTGAAGACATTGTCATAGGGACTGATAAGCTGCATTAACAACTGAGCTTGGCTTTCTGCTTGTTCACCAACAAGCAGAGGGCTCGGTCCAAAGGCCCGGTTGTGATCAATACTGGGAGCAGGATTACAGCAACGTTAACATTACATTTCATTTAGCTGACGCTTTTATCCAAAAATATACATTAGACCGTAGACACAGCAACAGTGAGCAATGAGGGTTAAGTGTCTTGCTCAAGGACACAACAACATGGACTGGCTGAGCCGGGGTTTGAACCACCAACCCTCTGATTGAAAGACAGACCTGCTAACCACTGAGCCACAATCGCCCCATTACATTAACATTACAGCAACATTAACATTACAGCAACATTACTACTTTTAGTCATTATTACTACTAGAGAGCCCTGACATCTTTATTCTTTTATGTAAAATGCACAATATGTACACACTGTTGCTCACATTCTTTATAAACCACATTTAAGGGATCCTTAACAATGTTTTATTGTCTGTGTATGTCAATGGTATGAATAATGGCCAATATATTGTTACTAAATTATCTAAAAAAATACTCAGATATCAGTGTTGACCTTAAACACATGTTTGAAGCAGAGCTATTCATTCTAATGAAAGTATGTATGGATATGTATTCCATACATCTGTATGTAAGGCTTTTGAACACTCATAGTAGATGTCAAAAATTAGTAACTAGTAACAATTATATTTCACATATTTACAAGTCAGAATTACATTTTAGATTTAAAAAAAAGGGATTTCCACAGGTTAAAGTTAAACAAAATCTGTGAAGTCATCTACTGTTGAGACAAGTCTTTCCCTCTGCCCAGAGGCTTCTTGGCTTTGCAGTGGAGCGCTCTGCTGAAAAGGGTCATACAATGTGAACATCAATCAATCAGAATCAGCTTTACTGGCCATGTGTGTTTACACATACATGGCATTTGACTCCGGTTTCATGTAGCTCTTTGTGCTTATATACATAACAATATACAATAAACAAGATAAATATAATAAGACATTAAAGACAACAGTAGTCCGATTAGTGCAAGTAGTGCAGATGGAGGAGTCAGATTAATTGTTCATCAGAGTGACGGCCAGTGGAAAGAAGCTGTTCCTGTGTCTGGTGGTTTTTGCGTACAGAGCTCTGTAGCGCCCCCTAGAGGGCAGGAATTGGAACAGCTTGTGTCCAGGGTGTGAGGGGTCTGCAGTGATCTTTCCAGCCCACTTCCTGACTCTGGAGGTGTACAAGTCCAGGATGGAGGGCAGGCTGGAACCAATAGTTCTCTCTGCAGACCTGACTATCCGCTGTAGTCTGCCTCTGTCCTGTTTGGTGGCCGATCCAAACCACACAGTGATGGAGGAGCAGAGGACAGACTGATGATGGAAGAACAGACAGTCTCCACAGTTTTGAGCTTGTTCAGCTCCAGGTTGTTCTGACCACACTAGAGGACCAGCTGTTCAACCTCCCATCTGTACGCAGACTCATCACCGCTCCTGATGAGGCCGATGACCGTTGTGTCGTCTGTGAACTTCAGGAGTCTAACAGACGGGTCCCCTGAGGTGCAGTCGTTGGTGTAGAGGGAGAAGAGCAGTGGGGAGAGCACACATCCCTGGGGGGCACCGGTGCTTATAGTCCAGGTGCTGGATGTGATTTTTCCCATCCTCACCTGCTGCGTCCTGTCTGTCAGGAAGTTTGTAATCCAGTGACAGGTGGGGGCCGGCACGGTGAGCTGGGAGAGTTTGGGTTGGAGTACCTCCGAGATGATGGTGTTGAATGCCGAGCTGAAGTCCACAAACAGGACCCTTGCATATGTCCCTGTGGAGTCGAGGTGTTGCAGAATATGGTGCAGTCCCATATTGACAGCATCAACCACCGATCTGTTGGCGTGGTAGGCAAAGTGCAGGGGGTCCAGCAGGGGCCCTGTGATGTTCTTCAGTCTCTCAAAGGATTTCATGACCACAGACGTCAGGGCAACGGGTCTGTAGTCATTTAATCCTGTGATGGAGGATTTCTTGTGGACCGGGATGATCGTGGAACGCTTGAAGCAGGAGGGTACTTCACATAGCTCCAGTGATCGGTTGAAGGTCTGCGTGAAGATGGGGGCCAGCTGGTCAGCACAGACCTTCAGACAGGAGGGGGACACACCATCTGGGCCCGGAGCCTTCCTGATCTTCTGTCTGTGAAAGAGCAGACTCACATCCTCTTTGCAGATCTTCAGTGCCGGTGGAGGGTTGGTTGGGAGAGCTTAGAAGGAGGCAGAGGGTGTAGGTGGTTGTTTGATGATGGGGCAGTTGGGCAGGGAAGTGGGCTTGTCGAACCTACAATCAAGTGTTTGAACTCTCATTTCCTGGACATGGAACTACTGGATACAGGTGTTCATACCCACCATCAACTCAATAACTGTGATGCCAGATTAGCCCTCCAGTGCTCAATAAGAACTATCCATCCATCCATTCATCCATCCATCCATTTTCACCCGCTTATCCGGGGTTGGGTCACGGTGGCAGCAGGTCCAGCTGGGAGATATAATCCCTCCAGCGTGTCCTGGGTCTTCCCCGGGGCCTCCTACCAGTTGGACGTGCCTGGAAAACCTCTAAAGGGAGGCGTCCTGGAGGCATCCTAATTAGATGCCCGAACCACCTCAGCTGACTCCTTTCGACACGAAGGAGTAGCGGCTCGACTTCAAGCTCCCTCCTGATGTCCGAGCTCCTCACCCTATCTCTAAGGCTGAGCCCGGCCACTCTACGGAGGAAACTCATTTTGGTCGCTTGTATCAATAAGAACTAATACGGCTTATATGCACTTTTGCCTGTCATGGTTCTCAGTGGAAACTCAACTTCACTATAGCCTTCACACAGCCTTCTCACGTTTTTCAGAAAGCTAGTATTTAATCAGACACCTGAATATTTCTTCAATCAGTTACAATATACATGTAACAGGTATAACCATCACACAAGGAACACTAGCTTAGGTCACTTAATACCACCAACCCCTAGAACAAACCTCCTCAAACGTACAGTTATTTTCCGTGCAATAACTACCTGGAATTTACTACCTCCTCATATAACTCATACTGATAATAATCTGTCATTTAAACAACAATTAAAGGTCCACCTCAGGACATTAACCACTTGATGTTTTCCAATAGGTATCTGACTGTACTATTTTTATTTTTATTCTATTTGTACTATTTTTTAACCGTTTGTTTCACGTTATGTTTTGCACATTTTTGTATGTATTACATTTTGTCCTTTCTGTGGACCCCAGGAAGAGTAGTGGCCGCTAAGGTCAAATCAATCAAATGAACTTTATTGTCCCGCTCAGGGAAATTTGTCTTGGACTCTGCGGTGCGTCATGAATGCCTTTAACAGTCACAATGATAACAACAATACATCCTCAGCCATACAGCATCAACAATTACATAACAGTATTACACATATCCCATAACATAACACATACAAACACCTCATAATAATACATGCTAAAAGATCACCGTAATAAAAGGCACTATAAAATTGATTACATAGAGTTCAGCCTCAAGCAGCATTGTTAAGAAGTTTAATTGAAGTTGGAACAAATGAGTTTTTAAAACGGTTGAGCTTGCAGTAAGGGACTCTATATCGCCTCCCCGAGGGTAGGAGGTCATACTCTGAATGGAGAATGTGAGAAGGGTCCCTTACTATTCTTTGAGCTCGCCCAAGAACAGATTGTTCATAAATAGACTGCAAGGTCTGGTAGCTGCTTTTACCAATGACCTTCATGGCCGTGTGCACCAGACGAGCGAGTTTAGTTTTTAGTTTTGCGGTGAGGTTGCCATACCAGGATGACATCCCATATCTGATTAAGCTCTCCAGCACTGCCTGGTAAAATAAAGCCATGATGCTTTTGTTCACCCCATATACTCTTAGTCTACGTAGAAAATACAATCTCTGCTGTAGACGAGAACACAAGATATCAACATGCACATTCCAACTAAAAGTGTCATCTAAGTGAACTCCAAGATATTTATAGGAGCTGACCTGCTCAATGGGTGAGTCGTGTATAATGACAGGGCTATGATCCCCTACTGATCTTGGGTCTAAGACCAACTCTTTAGTTTTGTTAACATTCAGAGTGAGGTAGTGAGCATCACACCATTGCACAAAGTTTTCTATTTCAGAAAAATAGGCTGATGTACTGGAATCTTTGTGCAGTAGACTGAGGATGGCGGTATCATCAGAAAATTTAAAAAGGAGGTTCCCTTGGTGACTTTTTGTACAGTCATTAGTATAAAGTGTAAAAAGAACCGGGGAGCTGACACAACCCTGTGGGGCACCTGTGCTGATTGATTTGCATTCTGAGAGGGTGTTATTGACTCTAACCTGCTGACTCCGATTGGTTAAAAAGGAAAAATACCACTGTGGGCGGGGGCGTGGTTAGCGCACCTGCGACACAGAGAGGGAAGGGAGAAAGCACTCGAATCAGCTGTGGCTTATTAGCCACAGCTGATTCTACTGAGTGGGCCAGGCTATTTAAGCCCGGCTGGGTAATCAGTCGGGGGTAGACCGGTGACAGGTAGCAAGAGAGTGTTGCTGTGTGTGGAAAACCCGAATAAAGAACGGATGGAACCGGTACGAGACGTGTCCTATGCGTGTGTGCTTCCCTCCACTGCTACAGTGGCGCCCAACGTGGGGCCTGAGAGGACCCCGGTGGCGGAGGAGGGAAGGCCGTTTTTGCGGTACCACTCGGGGGCCGAGTGGTGTGAGTATCTCGAGCTGAAAGCGGCGGCGCGGGAGAGCCGGGGAGACGCCCGGCTGGTAGGCGCCGCCACGGCGCTCGGGCCCGGGGAGGTCTCGGAGGGTCGGCCGACGAAAGCCCGGAGGAGACGGGGAGCCGGGGCAACGGGGACCCCAGCGGCTGCGACGAGCGCACCCGGGGCCCCGGCAGACGGAGCGGCACCGGCGGAGGACCGGCGGGGGAAGATGACCGAGGACCTCCGCCGGGGGCTACGCGAGATGCGGCTGGAGCCCGGAGGCCCGATCAACGCCTTCGCCGAGGAGGTGTGGCACCAGGCGGGGCGGTGGCTCCGGACCGGGGGTCCCGGCCAGCTGGAGGCCGCAGTAGAGCGGGTGAGCATGGAGCAGTTCCTGCAGGGCCTGCCGGGACAGATGGCCGACTGGGTCCGCGGACAGCAGCCAAGGACGCTGGGGATCACGGTGATGCTGGCGGAGGAGTACCGAGAACGGAGACTGCCCGAAGGGCCGCCCGGGGAGCCGGCGGCCCCAACGCGGCCGGTCCCGGCCCCGCGGAAGGGGACGGGGGCCCAGACGGACCGGGTGGGCTGGAAGGAGAAGTCCACCCAGACCGGCCCAGTGGCGCGGCGCGAGGCCGCGACGCAGACTTCGGACGCGGCCGAGCGGCCGGCAGCGCCAACGCGGAAGGACGCGGGGGTGGACACCGACAAGCCCATCCGGGCCTGGGCGGCGACCCAGACCGCCGACGCGACCGAGCGGCCGGCCCCGCCGACGCGGAGGGATGCGACGGCGGGCAGCGACGAGCCCACCCGGGCCGAGGCAGGGGCGCAGACGGAGCCGGCGAGCGCGAGACCAGCGCGCCGGAAGGCGCCGGGCCCGGCGGCCGCGAAGCCACCGGCGGCCCGGACGAGGACGTCCGCACCTCCAGCGGAGCGAGTCCCGGGGAGAGGAGCAGAGCGGGGGCGGAGGCAGCGGAAGGCGCCACCGGAACCCGTGGCGTGGGACCCGCCGGCGACGAGGAGGTGGGACATCGGCGCCCGCGACGACTGGTGGCCGGCCCGCGGACCCGGCCTGCGGGAGCGGGGGGCTAACCCCGACAGCGACAACGCCGGGCCGGATCCAGGGGGGCCCCCGCGGCTGGCGGGGCCCGTTTGCTGGACGTGCGGGGAGCCGGGGCACCGGCAAGTGGATTGCCCGGTAATGGAGGTGGATCAGGGGGTCCGGGTCTGGGACCCCTCCGCCCCAGGCCGGAGATGGTGGCGGCGGGCCGCCGAGAGGGGCCCCGCCCCCAGCCGGCACACCGGCAAGGGACAAGGGCGGGAGACTGGGCGGCTCCGGCAGGAGCTGCGGTGGGCCGCGCAGGACCGGCGCCGGGATAAGGCGACGATCAGGCGGCTGAGCCGGCAGCTGCGGGCCGAACAGGCGGCTCGGGCCCGTGCCGAGGGGCAACGGGCCGAGGGGGCATGGGGGTGGTACATGCCAGAATAGTGTGCCTAATTTTCTCTCTCTCTCTCTTGTGTTGCAGGCTGCCGCGTCGGACGGAGGGGGAGAGCCGGTTTGGTCCCGGGGGGGGGCCGGCGGGGAGAGTGAGGAGCCGGCCCCCGGGACGCTCGATCGCCCTCTGTCCGGGCCATGTCCCGCGCCCGGGCCCCCACGGATGGAGGATGCCAACGCCCGGACCACCCGTTGGCATCTGGCGGAAACGCAAGTTAATTCCATGGTGGTCCATAGGTCGGGGGTGCAGATGGTCGGGGCTGACTCCCGCTCCCGCTCCCAGTGGGAGGGAGGGGGGGGGGAGTTGGTTAGGCCGGTGGCTCCCCGGCCTAAGTCGGGCGGTGGGGGTATGTGGGCGGGGGCGTGGTTAGCGCACCTGCGACACAGAGAGGGAAGGGAGAAAGCACTCGAATCAGCTGTGGCTTATTAGCCACAGCTGATTCTACTGAGTGGGCCAGGCTATTTAAGCCCGGCTGGGTAATCAGTCGGGGGTAGACCGGTGACAGGTAGCAAGAGAGTGTTGCTGTGTGTGGAAAACCCGAATAAAGAACGGATGGAACCGGTACGAGACGTGTCCTATGCGTGTGTGCTTCCCTCCACTGCTACAACCACTTAATTAAAAAAGGGTTAACACTCATCTTCCTCAGTTTAGAGATGAGCAGATGAGGTTGAAGTGTGTTAAAGGCCGAGCTAAAATCAATAAATAAAATCCGTGCATATGCTTTTGGGCATTCCAAGTGCTTGACAGTGGAGTGGGTGATGCTGTTAATGGCATCATCAGTACCTCTCCCCTGCCTATAAGCAAACTGGTATGGATCAAGTACCAAGTTGACCTCTGCCTTAAGCACAGATAACATGTATTTCTCAAAACATTTCATTACAATCGAAGTCAGGGCCACAGGTCTAAAATCATTGTTATCAACTGGACACGGTTTCTTAGCTACAGGTACTATGATGGATTGTTTCCATAGAGCAGGAACAGTGTGTGAATCCACAGACCGCTGAAAGATGGGGCACCAAGCTGGAGTGAGCTCTTCTGCACATGCCTTTAAAAGCAGTGCAGAAATGCCATCTGGGCCGGAGGATTTCTTAGTGCACACATGTTTGAAAATAGACTGAATCCTGAGTGGATCGATCATAATCCTGCAGCTAACATCAGTTAAAATAGTGTCTAGGACATTGTTAGATTCCACAGAAAAGTCATGGTTATCAAATCTGAGAAAAAAGTAATTCAGATCATTTGCCTTCCCCAGATTATCCTCAGTACTGAGGCATTTCTTGGTGGTATTCATATTTGTAATGGCCTTCATGGAGTCCCACAGCTTTTTTGAATCCGTTGACAAAAAAGTCTGCTCTATAGTGTCCTTGTGATGTTTTCTGGCTTCCCTCAGCCTCTGTTTGAGTTCCCTTTGCACTATTTTCAGTCCTGCTCTATCATTATTTTTGAAGGCTAGCTTTTTCCTATTAATACAGTCCTTTACACTCTTGGATATGTAGGACTTATTGTTGGGATACTCAGTAATTGTCTTTTTCGTAACCACATTGTCTGCACAGAAATGTATGTAGTCTGTTATAACTTCAGTAGCCTCATCAATCTCCAGATTTGAGAATATGTCCCAGTCTGTGCAGAGGAAGGATCCTTTGAGCGTTTCTATGCTGTCCTTGTCCCACACTGTCACTGTCTTAGTTTGTGGTTTACTCCTTTTAACAACGGCCTTATAAATTGGGATTAACTGGACAGTATTATGATCAGAGTTTGATAGTGGGGGCAATGGTTTTGCTCTGTATGCATTTTTTATGTTTCCGTAACATTTATCCAAAACTCTGGTTAGGTGTCAGCTAATGGGGATCCAGTAAATAAACCATAAACCATAAACCATGGTTCATGTGTTCACATTCCTCCCAGTTTTCTCTCTTAATGGGATTCCAATGGACACATTGGTTGAGAGGCCTTTTTACTTGAGAAACAGGAAACAAACAGACTAGCGGACAGCAAGCAGTGAACGGGGCACACTGCACTAAAGAGCAGGTCAGTGGGGAAAAGGCTCATCTTGCTGTTCACGTCTCTCCCAAATAAAGCAGCCAGTCTGTTGTTGTGTTCCTCGCCTCAGATATGAACTTGATGAGTACATGTGTATCATTCCTGATGTTCCTGACCAATACCCAAAGTTAAAGTAAACTATATTCACACAAATGTATGAAGTTTACATGCAAAAGATGGATCTGAAACCCCCAATTAATAAACCAAAGTACCCTCATACAACGGTTAGCATGATATCCTAAAAAAAATGACTTCTCAATTTCTGTGATATAGGTTGTATATAAGTGTTGCTGGCTTAGAAAGCCAGCAACACTTATATCGGCTCATTACATGCAAACGGTCTTTTCAAAATAAATGTCCGTCTTCACAGGAAACATTTTAAGATTTAGGAATAGATTGTAAAATACTTGGTTATGTTTGGAATAGATTGTGAAATATGTTCAGGCAACAATACTACTTTGTTATGTTGAGGAAAATATAGTTGTTTGGATTAAAATAACTACATAAGTGACGTTACTGAGGTACACAAGTTCCGTGACAAATACATCAATGCTGACTTCCTGTTTCGCAGCGGTCTCCAGGGTGGTGGATGGCTTTTTGTTTGACCCTTCAGCCATCCTGTCTGGTACATATTACAGGATTATATACAATTGTGGTATATCTAAAAATGACATGGCAATAGCTTTTGTAGAGCAACAAACGCTGGATGAGAACCCCTGAATAAGGTGACAGAGCTCACACTTGCGTGTCTGTTTGGCTCACAGTGAGGAGGACTACAGTCATTGTACCAATCGGGGTAACAACACTGCCGATTTAAGCCCTTTTGGATATTCATCTCAGGCTCTGAATCCCCCCCCCCCACCCCCCCCACCCCATACCATTAGACTTGGTTCCCATCATCAAGGCCCTGAGAATCATTTCTAGAGGGACGGTTGCATTGTTTGACTCAAGTGAGTCAAATTCATCAAACACTCAAACATTTGATTATGTTCCCGTATTTCTTCTATCTGACATAAGCTAAAGCTTAATGGCAAAAGCTGCAGTAAATCCTACAAATATAACATAAAACTGGATGAGCAATATGAAATACAATGGAAATCAGACATGTCAGCACTAACAGCCCGTAATTACAGCTGAGAAACTGCTTTTAAAACATGTATGAAAACATAACATTTATAAAAATGAGAATGTAAACTCATTGTTTTAGCACTGCGGTCACAGTGGTGGTCTTCATGGGCTACATTATATTTAGAGTGGTTTCTAATATTCTGCCCTCTCATATAAAGAAGGGTAAAAAATAGAAACGTGTGGCAGTATAAGGTCGTCCAACGCCACGGTTAGAAAATAAATATATTTCCACAACTCGGAAAAGCCTTTGTACTGAATTGCAATAGATTGTTATGTTTGGAATAGATATTTTCAGGCAACAGTACTACTTTGTCATGTTGAGGAAAACAATAACAATAACTACACAAGGGATGTTCCGGAGGTACACAGGTCATGGTGACGTATGTTTGATAGGCAATATGTATTTTCAATACATTTCAAATGTCTCTCATTTTGTCATCATTTTAGCTATTACTTAATTAATATTCTGTTTTAACACTATTTCTATTTTTGCCAATCATTTAAAAAAGCTCCATGTGGTTCATGGGCCATGAAGGCTGAGCATCCCTGCAGGAGAATACATTCACATGAACTGATATGAACAATAAAGGGCGTCAGAAGGCTCCTGCTTGTTCAGGCCCGCTCGAACCACAACAGAGACCACGTTGGCTCCAGGACTGGACAGGTCCCGCATGCTTCTGACCTCACAGCCGAACAACAGCCGATATGCACAAATAAACAATGAGAAATTATTATTATTGTGAATTATTATTGTGCTTTATACCTCGCTGCTAGAGGATGGAGGTCCGCACGACGCCTTCTCACTCCTCCTCCTCAGGGTCGGATCGGGATCATCCCGAGTGTCTCAGTGTTGGAGATGTGAACGCAGAACCTCAGCAGCTGGATGCGCCCCCAGTGCGCAGCGCACCGCGGGCCCGTCGCATCCTCCGAGCAGAAGGAGCGAGAAGGCGTCGAGCAGCGCCGCACCGGGAGAGCCGCAGCACCGAGTACGCCCGCTGAGACCGGATCAGGGGTCTCTGTGCATCCGCATCAGATGCTCACTCGTCTGCTCTCCGGACACGGTCCCCCTCATGCATTAGTGCAAGCTGCTGCTCCAGAGTACCACAGTCAAGCCTCGGCTCCACCAGGAGCAACACGAAGACCACTTCCGGCGCGAATTCTTCAGAATAAAAGCATCACCAAGGCGATCCAATGTATATCTGCACCAAATGGGTGGTGTCGACGTGCAGTCAGAAATATTGTTACACTTAGATTGTTATGTAAAAGCATAACATAACCGTCTATTGGTAATATGTGGGCTATTTATTAAAAAATAAAAAAGCTCACAGTAGCTATTGTGGTTTGCGTCGTGATTTATTTTATCCACCACTGTGCTGGCCGGATTTTGGATCATCCCCCCCTCCTTGTAATATAGTGCCTGTACCACAAACTGGTCGGTTAATGTCTGTTTCTTCCTCTGCTGAACATGTGCTACTCATTTCACATGTTGCAGCATCTTCTTTATGTCAGGTGGGGTTTTAAGGAGGACCCAAACACCAAGCAACTGTCCAAAAAAGATACATGTATTAATCAAAAAACAAGGCAAGGCTAGAAACGGACATACTCACAACGTAACTTGGACATAGCAGGGAACAATCAACACACCGGGCAGACAATCAACAGACAATCACAGGAAGTTCAGGGACACACATAGGAAACACAAGACAGGACTACAAAATCAAACAGGAAACAAGAAAACCTCCACGTCATGACCCCCCGGTGACATTTTGAGCGTGATTGAAACGTCATAAATGTTCATGGAAGCATTATCTAGTGTGCATCTTCTACACATTTTTCTGTTTCGCGCCTAGTACCTGGTCACCTTTTATGAAAACCCTTTTGCAGTTTTATCAAATAACACTTGTGGTCCGGGAGAGTGAGTGGCAGTACAAAGCAACTTCTAGTTTCTTCAACAAGCCAAGCAAACTTGCTAGCAGCGTTAGCTAAAAAGAGACAGAGCAGACTCTTTCTGCTGAGGAGACTGAGGTCTTTTGGGGTGCAGGGAGCACTCCTGATGACCTTCTTTGACTCTGTGGTGGCATCAGCCATCTTCTATGGAGTGGTCTTCTGGTGCAGCAGCATCACGGCAGCTGACAGGAGGAGACTGGACAAACTGTTAAAGAAGGCCAGCAGCGTGCTGGGGTGTCCTCTGGATACTGTGGAGGTGGTGGGAGACAGGAGGATGATGGCCAAGCTCTCATCCCTGATGAACCACGCCTCCCACCCCATGCAGGACACCCTGGCAGCTCTGCACAGCTCCTTCAGCCACCGGCTGATTCACCCCCGGTGTGTGAAGGAGAGGTACCGCAAGTCCTTCCTCCCTGCTGCTGTCAGGCTGCACAACATTACAAACTGAGCTGCAGTAGACTGCTAACAATGTAATAACCACTTTGGCCACTTTAATGTGCAATATAAATACATTTAAATACCTGTATATACTCCGTCTGTATATTTAATATCGCTTTTGTATTCTTACTGTTTTTTTTATTATTACCGTTTTAATGTTTATATATAATACTTGATTTTTTGTAATCCTACCGAGTTAGAGTAAGTTTACAGTCTTTTGGATGTCTTTGTATGCAAATTACTTGTTTTGCAATAGATTGTGCAGAGGTTTTGGGAAAGGGAGCTGTTGTGGCTAATGAGTCTGGAAAGCCTCTACTCTTTGCTTCAATAAAGGACAAACCTCAGCAACATTTGTGTTGAATACTTGTATTTTCAAACTTACCACACAAGGTATTATTGGAAATTTTGGTCAAAGGAAAGCTGACTTTTGTACATGCAGTAAAATGCCAGAGGAGAGGGAAGCGTGCTCCAAGGCTGCGTTCTTTCCCCTCTGCTCTTCTCCCTGTACACCAACAGCTGCACCTCCAGTCACCAGTCCATCAAGCTCCTGAAGTTTGCGGATGACACCACCCTCATTGGACTCATCTCTGGTGGGGACGAGTCCGCCTACAGGTGGGAGACTGACCACCTGGTGACCTGGTGCAGCCAAAACAACCTGGAGCTCAACGCTCTGAAGACAGTGGAGATGGTTGTGGACTTCAGAAAGATCTCAGCCCCACCCGGCCCCATCACCCGCCCCCATCCAGGAGGACTCCCTAGTGTACACAGTGGAGTTGTGATAGTTTATTATGACTTACACTTGTAAAAAGAATGTCTATGTTTAAATTACAATACTTATGAAGGATGATAATAATACTTAATATGAAATATTAATGAACCATTATGAAGATGTGTATTGTAACATAGTAGAAAGTCACTGTAGGTTTTTATCACTGAGAAGTAGTTCCGGTATGAATGGAATGCATTTGCATGCCTTCACCTTTGACCTATTTTTTAATTAAATCCGTTATACTTTAAATTCCTGCATCCGGGATTTCTCTTCGCACAATCGCCCACAAGTCCTTCAGCCTCCTGGGCACCATTATCACCCAAGATCTCAAGAAGTCTCAGCAAATGAGGCAGCTGAAGATCAACCTAACTAAGATGGAGAACTTCCACACTGCTATCACTGAGTCCATCCTCACCCCCTAAAACACCAGTTGGTACCCTACTGGACCCGGGCATAACGCAGTGCCATTTGCTCTGCTGCAAAAGGGCAATCTGCCGTCACTCCACCACTGGTGTGCCTCCAGGATTCGGAGGCGGGCAAGAATTTTGAGGCTGACCCCTCTCCCTCTTGACCAAATCTGTTTGAGTTGATCAGGACCAAAACTTCATCCCATGAAAACCTTTTCTCCCCAACCAGGACCATCACCGACTCCAACACCTAAATCCCCAGGACCATTACTTACATTAAGAAGTACATATACAGTCTTTTCGGCACGTGTAACAAATAAGAGTGGCATGACAGTTGGGATTATCACAAACCATGTCTGGACTATAAATGTAAAAGTTAATTAAATGTAGTTATTTCAGATAACTGCTGCTGTGGCAAATTCTATCAGATTCAGCACTGATTTGTTACGTATCATGTTGTCATATGAACAGGACTTGGTTTATACCGTGTTTATAATATTTAACACTCATCAATCGTTAATATACTGTATATGTCCCTCTTTACTTGTATAGTACTTTGCATACAAACATTTGTAGTGCTTCACAAAATAAAATAAATACTAGCTATTGATGTGGTCATTTCTGCTTAAAGTTAATAGTTTAAGTAATATTCAGATATCCCAATTGATCATTTAGTATACTTTATATAATTATTTAAATAGATAATAATAATTATCTTTAATATTTGTTTATAACCAGACCTGTGCATGATTACATCCCAACTGTAGACATCTTGTAGGGAAAATCGGGAAAATCTCAATTGATTCACAAAAACTAAAAATCACAGGTTGATTAGTAAAGATAAAAGCAATCGGCAGAGTGGATTTTATGATTTAATTTTTTTCTCCAAACATCTGGCCAAGATTAATAAAAAATAATATAATAAATCTGTGAAAGGGTCCCTCCAAGCCCTATACAATGAGAGCTGTGTGTAAAGAGGCTGCCTGGCAGCAAGATTGTCAGCTCAACCTCAGTTAATGACGACATCGCATCCTGTGATGTCCAGTGTTCATCATCACCATGACTTCACTGCGTATGTCCATCTTTGGCTGCATGGTTTCAGTTCAGTGAGGTCGTCTTCTCTCACACGACGGTCCTGTGAATGATCAGTCAGCTGTTCCCTGGATGATTCTGAAGAGATCATCTTGTGCCAAACTGTACGTGTACTAAAACTACAACCATGACACTCTTATCCGTCTGATCCGGTAACAAACCAGAAGAAATCAGTCTTAGTCCATCTTGCCCTGGTTTTACTGCTGTAGTGAAGCCGGTTAAGACTGGTCCTTTGGGAAGACGATGGGGTAGATCTGGCTGTAGTGGTCCACAAAGTGGACCTCTAGGCCCTGGCTGATGTAGTCGGGCAGGTCAGAGAAGTCCTTCCTGTTCTCACCTGGCATGATAATGCAGGTCACACCAGCACGACGGGCCTAATAGGGACAAGATCCAGTTCAAATTATTGAGTAATTACACACATTAGTTAAATTGCTAAATTACTTTTTCAAAAACAACTGTATTTTAGCCGTGACAGCAGTGGGATATAAGGCTTGTAATGTCAGTTAGTCAATTCGTCCATGTTGGCCAACAGAAATATGTAAATAACTACTCCTATTAACCCCCGGAACAGCAAACAACAATAAAAGATTTGAAACTTGAAATTAAACTTGATTATAACCCTCTTACTTGTAGTTATCCATGAGCTTTCCTCTAGAACAGAACTGGACATTATCACATTACATTTCATTTAGCTGAGGCTTTTATCCAAAGCGACTTACATGATATACAGTAGACCATAAACACAGCAACGGTGAGCAATGAGGGTTAAGTGTCTTGCTCAAGGACACAACAACACGGACTAGTGGAGCCTGGGATCGAACCACCGACCCTCTGATTGAAAGACGGACCTGCTAACCACAGATCCACAGTCACCCCATCATACAGTTCGAAAACAAACCATACAACTTTACTCATGTCGGGGCAAAAAACTACTTTTTAGCTCGCTCCATCCATTTATAAATGAAGTTACTTGTAATAAAATGGAATGACACAGGGAAAAGTATTGAACACGCTGACGGAAATGTTTTTAATACTTGGTACAAAATCCTTTGTTGGTTCAAGACGCCTTCTGTGGTCTATTGCTCAGGTGTGATTTTGGCTGGTGTGAGTCCTCTATCAAAGAGGCCTACACTTGTGCAAATTATCAGTAGGCAAACGCATGCTCATTATTGGAGGTAAGCATTAGCCATCCAGTCCTATAGAAGGCTCTGACTGGATGATAAGGGTTGCCATATCCTAAGCTTCACTCTGCTCGGCTGTCAGGCTCACACAGTAGAAGTCCATTGCAGGGCACTAGGGGGCATGTCAACTAGAAGCATGTCGAATGCTCAGTCTGAAGAAAATGGTGGGTGCAGCGCTTTTTCTTTAGGCCGCCTAATCCAAATGAAGCGAAAAGAGGCCGACACAGAAAAACACTGTATGATACTCATTGGACATTTTTCAATGGCTTTGGGAGGGCTTTCATAAATTTATGCATCCAGCTAATGGAGACCTGTTTTAATCTTTACAAGATAATACAGATTGCAAAAGGTGGCCGGGCTGGCTCTGTCTCGGTCTTGTCAACTTTACTTGACTTGAAGTGTTTGTCATAAATGATGAGATGGTGTAACTAGGTAGAGAGAAGGTATAGATGTCATACGTACTCGCTTGATAAGAGTTGAGAGGAGTTACAGCCTACCGAAGGAAACACCCTCTGAAAAAACCTAGAACTTATTTTAGAAAACGATTTAGCACGGGGCGAGATAAAAGACGAAGGCGCTGTACCCATATCGGTGAGGATTGTCATTTCCTCCGGGATCACTAGGATACAGCCCACAGAGTGCCACCGGGTTAGTCCTGCCTCTCCTACTTCCCCCCCTCCCCCTCCTCGGCCCCTGGCAGGACCACCGTTCACGCTACACCCCTCTCCCTGCAGGTAGTGACAATGCTCACTGTTCCCAGCATGCCTGTTAACCAGGAGACTGTCCGCAGTGTGTGGTCTGTGGCGATGCAACCTACCACTAACAGACTCAGATCCTGCAGGAGACCCAGGTTGTCTGACTGCACAGAACAGGGGTCCCTGCTGCAGTAAAATGACAGATTCTCTAAAGGGAAGTGCTCGGAAACACTACCACTGTCTTGTACTCACAGCGATAGTTTTCTCTTTAATTCCGCCGACTGGAAGTATTTTGCCAGTCAGCGACACTTCACCAGTCATGGCTACGTTCTGACGCACTGGCCGGTTGGTTGCCAGGGACAACAGTGCAGTGACAATAGTGCAGCCAGCGCTTGGTCCGTCCTTGGGAGTTGCCCCCTAGGAAAAAAGTGACGTTATTGACAAACAGAAATGAGCATTGCTATCAGCCACAGTGTATTTCTGATACTATAATAGTATAGTACTAAAGCAGGATATGATCAAATCTACACAAAATGAATAAAATAAAAAGAGTGGCTACATTTTACACCAGTAGGTGCTGAGAACTGTCGTTGCCACAAATGCAATAAAACCTCACAAGTAAGGCCGGTAACTACAGCAATGTATCATAACATTTGGTGAGCAATGCTGCTGGTTGTCAAGCAGCCGTTCATCATCGTATAGTGCAAGTAACGTTAACAACGCCATAGAGAGTTTGATCAATAGAACAGGCAAGTCAACGGAAGATAGTCACTTACATAATTGTTTAGCTAGCTGCAAATTAATAAAAAAAGGTTGTAACTTCTCAAGAACGATTTGTTTACATACAAGAAATAAAGCAATGTAGATCATTTCCTGTCTTTCTCACGATAAGAGTATAAGGAACTGAATAGATAAGCAGCAATTTTGAAATCCCTACTAGCTAGAAAAGAATAAGTCAAAGGAACAAATTGAGCAATACTAGTCAGGAAATCATTACTATACATGACTGTATAGCCATGGTTACCTCAGGGACATGCAGGTGCAGGTGAGAGTTGATCAGAAAGAGATTTTCTGGTTCCTGGGTCATCAGGAAGACTCTTGCAAAGGTTGAAGCAATCTTTGCACTTTCCTTCATTACATCACCCAGCTGACCTGCAGAGGAGCACAACACCTTTAACCTCCTAACCCTCCAAAACATACATATTGAATAAGGAATAGCTCCTCAACCATAAAGCGTATATGGATAGACCTGGTCTCCTTTGAAAGGTAGGAGGAAAAGAAATATGAATCCATTCTAAGTAAACTAGACTGTATTATCAATCCAGAGAACATGGAGACGCAATGAAGGAAAAAAATAGATTTCTATCCTCCTGTATACAACTTATATGATAGAATATATAAATAAATACTCAGGTGGATTAGGGTTATTTTCAGTTTCTGCTAAATATATCAGACTGGAGCTTGACAGTGTTTAATTAAACGCCGCCGGCCCTCCTGACTGACCTGTGACCTCCAGTGACCCGTCTCCTTTAGGGTCGACTCCTCCACCAGAAGGGCGGCGTAGAGAAGTCTCGATAAACAACGTTGAGCCGCCTACAAAGTGAACAAACATCTTTTATTGGTTTGTTTGTTTGTTTTTGTTTCTGTGTGTGTGTGTGTGTGTGTGTGTCTCTCACCAAGAGCAGTCCATGCCAGCCCCATAACCACTCCTGGTGGCGTGACATCGTACATTCGGTCCACGGTGAAGATGGGTTTCCCCACATAGGCCTGCAGGTTGTCAGGTGTAACCGTCACTGAGCTTCGTTCCCCGCTGACGATACAGAACGCCACTTTACGGAAAACCTGACAGACAAACGAAAAAGGGATTACATTGGAGGATGTGCTGCGTTCTGGTGTGACACACTGTGCCATGAAAATGAGAAATAATGTTGTCTTTGTCACAGTTCAGTTATTGAAGTTACGGATTTCCAAATCAATAAAAGTGATTTTCAGATTTAAGTTTAGCATTTAGGTTTTCTGTTGCCCCCCCACCGCACACCAGTAATCCCTGCTGGTCCTTTTAAAGGATTACATTACATTACATTTCATTTAGCTGACGCTTTTATCCAAAGTGACTTACATGATATACAGTAGACCGTAGACACAGCAACGGTGAGCAATGAGGGTTAAGTGTCTTGCTCAAGGACACAACGACATGGACTGGCTGAGCCGGGGTTTGAACCACCGACCCTCTGATTGAAAGACTGGCTTGCTAACCACTGAGCCACAGTCGCTCAGTGGTAGTGGTAGAATATGAAGTAGTAGTAGAATATATATATCTAGGATTTATTGTTGATTAAGAATGAAATATGTGTTCCGAGTAGTCTGAAGCATGCCAGCTCTGGTTCAGTCAAAACAGAGCATTACAGTATTTTACCTTTTCAATTTGTTTCTGCAGGTTTCGGACTCCCGATTCCCTGCAGTACTGCCTGATGAGCAGACTGAGGGCATCAGAGGAGATGGAGGCCTTCTCCTCAGTCAGACCACAGTGAGAGCGGAGCTGAGGGACCAGGTAATGCTGGAGACGGACAGAGGAATAGAAATGATGTAAGAGCAACGCATATTCATGTTTTACTTTGCAAAACTGTGAAAAAAAATATGCCACTATCATTACAAATGTACAACAATAACCATAATACTTTTAAAGGTCAAAATACATCACACCTCAGCAATAGCCAGTTTCTCCTGGGCAACATATCCAGACACATTGATCATCTCCATCCTGTCTCTGAGAGGCTCGGGGATGGTGTCAAGCACATTGGCCGTGCAGATAAACAAAATCTTTATTGGAACAGAAGAAATGTATTAATGTTAATCTCCATGAAGCCCTGACGTAATGAACATAAGGAGCACACACTCCTACCTTTGACAGATCTACAGGAACATCCAGGTAGTGGTCCAGGAAGTTGGCGTTCTGTTCAGGGTCCAGAAGTTCCAGCAGTGCGGAGGATGGATCTCCCTGATAACCACGACCCATCTTATCCACCTGGTAATGACCAGTTAGTGAAAAACACATTATAATATACAGTATATTTATTCAATTCAGTTCATTTTGTATAGCCCAAAATCACTAATTTCAAATTTGCCAAAAACCCAAAAACCTTTTAACAGGGAGAAAAAGGGAAGAAACCCAAGAAGGACTCCCAGCTTCCTCCACCATCCCACCTGCCGCCTTGCAGGACCCACAGCTCCAGGTCTATGCCAGCCATTCCCAAGGAGGTCCTGCCCTCCATTCTCTCAGTCCTCCTATGCCCTCTACGCCTCCACTGGCTAAATCTTTGCCTCCTCGTCCCCTCTTCTGTCCGACCACACTGATAGTTGGGGAATTCATAATCAGGGATATCCTGAATATATTCTTCAACGCAGCCGCACACCGTTTCCCTGGAGCGACGGCCTGCGACATCCTTCTCAAACTTCTACGCCTGCTGCACGCACTCCCGACCACCGTTCAGCCAATTATTGTTCATGTGGGAATCAACGACACCGCCCTCTAACAGCCGAGTTGACCAAGATTGACAAGATAGATCTTCCCTACAACTACACACTGTCCTCCTGCCTCGATCAGCTTGTCCCTCTCAAAAGCAGAACTGTCTCTTTCACCCACACTGCCCCCTGGTTCACACCTGATCTCTGGATCACACCTGATCTCTGGATCACACCTGAACTCTGGATCACACCTGAACTCTGGTTCACACCTGAACTCTGGATCACACCTGAACTCTGGATCACACCTGAACTCTGGATCACACCTGAACTCTGGTTCACACCTGAACTCTGGTTCACACCTGATCTCTGGTTCACACCTGATCTCTGGTTCACACCTGATCTCTGGATCACACCTGAACTCTGGATCACACCTGAACTCTGGTTCACACCTGAACTCTGGTTCACACCTGAACTCTGGTTCACACCTGATCTCTGGTTCACACCTGATCTCTGGATCACACCTGATCTCTGGTTCACACCTGAACTCTGGTTCACACCTGAACTCTGGTTCACACCTGAACTCTGGTTCACACCTGAACTCTGGTTCACACCTGAACTCTGGTTCACACCTGAACTCTGGTTCACACCTGAACTCTGGTTCACACCTGAACTCTGGTTCACACCTGAACTCTGGTTCACACCTGAACTCTGGTTCACACCTGAACTCTGGTTCACACCTGAACTCTGGTTCACACCTGAACTCTGGTTCACACCTGAACTCTGGTTCACACCTGAACTCTGGTTCACACCTGAACTCTGGTTCACACCTGAACTCTGGTTCACACCTGAACTCTGGTTCACACCTGAACTCTGGTTCACACCTGAACTCTGGTTCACACCTGAACTCTGGTTCACACCTGAACTCTGGTTCACACCTGAACTCTGGTTCACACCTGAACTCTGGTTCACACCTGAACTCTGGTTCACACCTGATCTCTGGTTCACACCTGATCTCTGGTTCACACCTGATCTCTGGTTCACACCTGATCTCTGGTTCACACCTGATCTCTGGTTCACACCTGATCTCTGGTTCACACCTGAACTCTGGATCACACCTGAACTCTGGATCACACCTGATCTCTGGATCACACCTGATCTCTGGATCACACCTGATCTCTGGATCACACCTGATCTCTGGTTCACACCTGAACTCTGGTTCACACCTGAACTCTGGATCACACCTGAACTCTGGATCACACCTGAACTCTGGATCACACCTGATCTCTGGATCACACCTGATCTCTGGTTCACACCTGATCTCTGGTTCACACCTGATCTCTGGTTCACACCTGATCTCTGGTTCACACCTGATCTCTGGTTCACACCTGATCTCTGGTTCACACCTGAACTCCGACACATGAAATCCCGGAAACGCAGACTAAAGTGACTCTCCAACAAAACCGGACTCACAGTACTAACCACGGGTTACAAGGAGCAATACAAACTGGCTCCACCTACTACTCTGACATCGTCCACACCAGTTCCACCAACCCCAAGGTCTTCTTCACGATAAATAAACTTCTCATACTGTGGGCAATCCCTCCCACTCCTCCACTGCTGAGAAATGCAACTCCTTCCTATCTTTCTACAAAATTGAGACTATCTACAATCAACTCACCCATTTATAGGCAGGAGCAACGTGAGGTTAGGTGTCTTGCACGAGGACACATCGACATGAACTAGCGGAGCCGGGGATCAAACCACCGATCTTGTGATTGAAGGACAACCCTGGATCTACTACCATATAGTGCTCATATATATATGATGGGCAGAGGGGGTACCTTGCATGGGAACCCTCCCATCAGTGTATGAATAGGTGTATGGTAAATGTAAATCTACTTGTATATTGATGTGAGCATTTAACTCAAGCAAAGACTTACAGAGCAATTGATATGGCTGTAGATTCTTGTTTCCATCTTAGGACAACATTGTTGATCAGATAAATCTATTTAACATTTGTATTCATTATAAATGTGCTCGTTTGGGGATGTGCTCTGACATGAACAAACATTGTGGAATTTCCTAGGATTTTACCATATAGAGGAATAATCATGTGATGGTAGCTGTATGAGTTTTGGTAAAGTATGAGTGAATGGTTAAACAGTATATTAAATATTTGAGAGTAGGATTTTATGTTATGATTGAAGTTATCTTCATACAACCAATGGTTGTCCTCATGTCCCTCTGTATCACCCACAGTGTTAGAGACGTAGTTTTGAGTTTAATCTGCAAGTAACTGACGTTTAAAAAAAATAGCCAGTAAGAATCTGTTCATTGCAGTTAATATTACATCCGCAGACTTACTCCAATAATATTAATGTCACTGATTTTGATTGATATTGAACTCATCACACACAACTGTGCATCCAACTGACCTCATCTATTAGCACCAGAGGGTTCTCTGTCTTGGTTTTCTTCAGGCACTGGATAATCTTCCCTGGCATTGCTCCAACATACGTTCTCCTGGACACACACGCATATACACATTTCATAAAATCATGCCACCGTACTTTAATCAAGTTGAAACTAGGAATGCACAATATGAACTACGTGTGCAATGTAATTATCCTTATATTGCCACAACATGGAATCAGTGCTGGCAGTTTACACAACCCCTGTTGAACAAGCAGAACATAACTGGTGATGTCTTTGACCACCATGCCTGCAGTAAAGTCACTGCGGCCTTCCAACGGCAACCGCTGTTTTCCAGCCATGCCAAGAGAGTTGTGCTCATAGAAAATTGTTGTGAATTCTAATTGTATGTAACGATTTAACTCAATTAGCCACAATGATTTATTTTAAAATGAGTTGAAATCTTGTAGAATTTTACACCGACAAGCCTCTAAGCAAAAGAGAGGATGAATGAGCCCGTTAGCCACTTTCTCATAAAAGACATGCAGCATACAAACTGTCCGAGGGCTTCAGGCAACCAGTGATCTTTCCAATTTATGTAGCATATACATGCTTGTCAACAAGTAAAGAAAGTATGGTATTAATTAGTCTATATATCTAAAATATAAAAAATCAATAGCATTATAGAATAAGGTTATAACATTCAAGTGTACAATAATTAAATGTATGTTTTATGCTAGGGATGATGAAGTCTCTCATTTTGCATTTGGAAGTTTATTCCCTCTTAATCTTTCCCTCTATGAGGCAGTATAGACTTCCATACCTGTGTCCTTTGATCTCAGCCACATCGGTCATACCTCCCACGCTGAACCTGTAGTACTGTCTGTTGAGGGCTCTGGCTATAGAGCGGGCAATGGAGGTCTTCCCTACACCTGGAGGGCCGTAAAAACACAGGATCTTCCCCTGGGTGGACCCACGCAGCTGGCTCACTGCTATAAATTCCTGCACAAAAGCAAAGAGGAGGTCAAGTTAATTTCCACAAGAAAAAGCTCCACAGCGTTTGAATTGTGGTTAACTAAATTTGTCATCCAAGTAAAAAGGTTTAGTTTTTTCATCGTGCTTTAAATGGTGTGCATTTGCTCACCAATATGCGCTTCTTTACATCATCCATTCCATAATGATCTTCTTCCAGAACCTCTTTGGCTCTTTCCAATGATACATTCTCTTCACTGTTGGTACCCCAGGGCATGCTGGTCAGCCAGTCAAGGTAGTTACGGGTCACACTGAAACACAGAGTAGACGTGGGTTATCTTCAGTGTTAGAGGGAAGGACAGTACTCCCCCTACTCTCTACTCCTCATGTCCAGAGGAGAGGGTCTGTGAAGACGTGTATCTGTTATCTTTGTGCTTTCAGAGCTAAACGTAGTAGTCACTGTTGATCATGCTATGCTCCTGCAGAGGCCATGTCCTGTAAAGGCTTTCAGGACTACCTGTGTCATAGACTGCAATCTGCGATTCTGTCAAAGGGGGTTCTGCAAGCTTCTGTATTGAGTATGGCCTCTTTCACAATTTGTATTAACAATATTACATCTTCATAACAAATAGTGCCCATCTTTATTCAGATGACAATGCTCTGTATTGCTATTGTTTTATTTCCAAAACCAAGTCTATTATATACACAATATACATTCATTAAAGTTTTGTTTACATTAAGTGTATCTTGGGGTCTAGTAAATCTGAGTGATTCCTTCCTCATAAAAATGTGCAAAAAGCAATTTTTTATGGAATATTTGATATGTTGCCACCTAGCAGTCTTCCTCTTCACTGCCGTTTGCTGAAATATTGTTACTTTTCGTTGCTTCTTACAACCACTGGAATCGTCGGTGGTAATCTATATTCCTGTGTGCTTGTGTACTCACAAATTAATCTAGTTGCAACAGATCTGCAGGTTCAACAAACGATATGATACAGGCAACTAATGTTGTATAATAATTAACTAACTCATATCTCATATTCATGGACTACTTTATTGTGTCCTAAATATTGCACTAGAAAAAAAAAGATCCGTGGGCCATTATAAAATCAGGAATTATTTTCTGGAGATCCGAATAGCGAACTGAATGTAGCGCCATTTGGTCGTCGTCCAGATAACCCGTCCCTGAAGCAGAGCGACTGTCGTTAGCTGCACGACCAGATGAATCTCCTGCTAGCCGTACCACGGCACCCCAGAGCAGCCAGAAGGCAATATTATTATGAAACACTTCATAAACCTTCATTGTCATGATGCTAGATGAAAATAACCAGTGAGGTAAATTCTAAGTATACTGTAAGGACAAACACCTGGATGACCTGCAAATTCCAGATGTTAAACTCAGACAAAACAAAGGTTAGGTCAAAAATAATCTAGTGGGACAAAAGAATAAATAAGACCAACTTGAACTCTGAAGAGTGGTTGTCCAAAAGCCCCAGTTTGTTGAGTTCTTCATTGATGACGTCCATGATGTGTTTTGGGACAGTCCTCTCTTTGAGTCTCTCTCTAAACTTCTCCTCGATAGCGTCTTTGTCCTCTTTTTCCAGACCTAGTTCCTGAAATCCAAGAGCACACACAATTGTGCGCGTTAAAAAGATACTATGACCGTTGCCTATACTAATGTTATGACCATACAGAGGCCTCGACGGTTGGGGGGATGCCATTTTATAAAATCACATAGAATAGTGCCACAACAAATACTACCTACCACATTGTTACATGATGGAATATGTATCTGTTGTTGTGGACTTGCTCATCATTATTAATTTGGAAGTTGCGCTGGTGTAACGTACAGAAAAAATAAGTTGCAAGTGTAAAGACTGACAGACAGAAAGGCTGTTCTACCTTCTTAATGATCTTGAGCTGCTCCTGAAGCAGGTACTTCCTGTGGGTCTGTTTGATCTTCTCCTCCACCTGAGAGCAGAGCACGGACACAAATGAATGCCTGAGGGTGATTAGCAGAGAAGTGGCTCATACATGTTTGGTGATGACCTCTGACCTCTCGGCCCAATCGCTGCTGAAGTTTACTCAGCTCATACTCCTTCTTCAGCAGAGACAGAGCCTTGTAGAGGCGCTTCGGGATCTGCAGAGACACACAGCGATGGGTTTCAAAGGCTTTCAACTCATCAATTGAAAAAACTTCATATAAAGATAGAAACTATATATTTAGAAAAGTCTGTATAATGTTTACAGTGCATTTGCCAAATCAACCACTTATTCCTCATCATTGTAACAAAACATATCGTATTTTATGGTAAAATGGGCTAACTGCTGCCCCTTATGGTTGATGGGATAAAACCCAACACCCACTTTGACTGTAGTTCACACTAACCATAGTCACTGTGGGTGTTTCATTCCTCATCTGCCTCATGGGACAATCAGTAATAATCCCATTCAAACATTCTGCATCAGAATGAATGTGTGTACTTGTGAAAGCCACACAAAGTTAACTGTATAATTCATCTTAATATTGTTTTAGAGAGTATAATTGATCTGACTAGAAATAGCAGTATTTTTCAGTTTAAAAGATAAGACATGAAGAATCAGGACTACAGGATGCCTGATCAACCAGGTCATCTCCATAGAGTGGCCCAAACCGTCCCTAAAGGTCTTTGAGCATGAGACACTCACATTAATCTCTTCCAGGACGTCTTGTAGCTCCTGGGATTCTGCTCCTGTCAGCGCTGCTCCCATGTCGCTGAGATAGATGGGGTTATCAACCACTCTCTGACCTGCCTGCATCATCTGGAGGACCGACTCTCTGACGGACAGACAGACAAACATTTCATTTCTTTCACACAAATCACAAAAACTTTCAGCAGATTGTGAGCACAAAGAGAATTAATTCAGCAGCCTTGTAAAGGAGACTTGTGAAGTGAAGGAGGGGAAAAGCTCAGAGTGGGGATGAAGAACCAACAGAGGGAACTTGAAGTGAGCTAACGCTTTAAAACAAAGCAAAATTCAGGTTTATCATTTCCTTTGGTCAACACAGTAATGTGGTGTTTCCTGTTGCAAACTCTGAGGCCAGCTGCGTACATGTTGATCTTTTTGAAAATTACAGCAACTGGATCTGATGACTTTAGATTAGGATCTTTACATATTGCAAACTATATGATTTGATCTACTGGCTGTCAACATCAACTGACCCAGACGGGAACAGATCTGGTACAACATCATATTCATAATCAGATCAACAGTCCTCACACAGATGCAAACAGGTTATATGTTTTAACACAAAGCTAGTAACATTTCTAAATTGCTTTACAGACGTTAATGCAGACCTATATCATAAGCATGAACTGCACGATGAATAATGTATATAAAAAACACCACAAATATGGGATGATACAACAGATTGTGACCGATGACAGGACTGACCTGTAGAGGGGGTTCAATGCAATGATGTCCCTGATGGTCTTCACTATCTCTGCCGTCAGCGCCTGCAAAACAAACATTACACACATTCAAATTTTAGACCTTTCCTTTTTAATGAAACCATCTGTCTCATGACATGTGCCACAAAATCAGAAATGAATGACAATCACTTGATGAAATGTACCATCGTACCCCTCCCTACTGGTCAGCAATGTGTGTGTTAGTACCTTGACCTCCTCTGTGACTGTGAACTGTTCATGATGAATGTTTTCCACTTCTACCATCAGGATGTTGGAGGATGGCAGAGGTTGAAGCTCTGGACTCAGCTCTGCTTCTGAAATCTACAACAACCAGGTCAAATCACAACATGCAATGTGAAAATAAATATAAACCACAAAAACATTATCTCCCACCAGTAATTAACAAAAATACAGTTAGTTAGTTAGATAGTTTAACTATTTCCCTCTGGATAACTAAGTTAATTTGATCTATTCTTATTTTATCTTTAGTTGTAATAATAAAATACACAAGAAGCATAGTTGTGCAAATGTGAAGGTTTACAGACCAAATTGCATTTACAAACCACCGCTGAGCACGCATGTGTACCACACATTAATTAGTTTGACCATCAAAGTGTGAAATAAAGTTTTACTGCCGATCGTTGTCGGCCGGTATCAAGTACACATATTTCATTGGGAGATGAGAATTAATGCTTCACTAATCCCTGATAATGCTACATTGTGAAAAACAAATCTAGTTAGTAATGTTGGCAGCATTAAAGCTAACAGCTAACATACGTAATGCTCCCAGGTCAAATTAAAAAAACGACCCAATTCAATACAAAAACAGCTTAAATCATAACCTCGCAAGAAAACCATTTAAAACATTAAAATCATTAGGTGCACATTAGAAAAAACTACATAAGCATACAAAGCTTCATATTTGAATCAAATAACCAAATATTAGATAAAAAGGTGATTCAATATAACTTCCATCCATCCATCCATTATCCGAACCGTTTATCCTGTTTTAGGGTCGCAAGCGCTGGATGGAGCCAGTCATTGGGTGAAGGCAGGGTACACCCTGGACAAGTAGCCAGTCTATCTCTGCGATAGACTGGCTACACACATAAATACAAATATACATAAATATAAATACACATTTCAATACAACTTATTTTGATCTAATAAGTCTCAGCTGTACTCTGAGTAATAATGCGGTAGAAAGTTAATTTAGCACACAGCATTTACAGAAAATACATTTATGATCACTGATCAGTAGGTCCTCACAACAGATATGATTAGTATCTAGACCCAGAGAGAACACAAGGTCCAGGGTGTGACCACCCTTGTGAGTGGAGCCAGAAACATGTTGCGTGAAATTAAACGATTCAGTAATGTTCAGGAACTCAGTGGCTACACAGTTTGTGGCATCATTGACATGCAGATTAAAATCACCAACCAGTAGCACTTTATCTAGCTTGATAACAGAGGTCGGTGAACTCTGATAAAAACTGACCTACCGGACCGGGAGGTTGATAAATTAAGACACAATAAAACGGCATTAACTAACCAACTTTAGTCAGCTGGAGTTCAAAAGTAGTCTGTGCTCCCCATTTGTCAGGAAAACTGATTCTTCCAGACCACGGTGAGACCTCCACCGCGGCCTGTCAAGCCAGTGCCAATAAAAGAACAGTTCTTAGGGCATAGTACATTTAGATGGATGCATTCTATTTCCCGTTGCCAGGTTTCAGTCAGGAAAATAAATCCAAATTATGAGTTGTGAACAAGTCATTTAAAACATGAGCCTTGTTGGCTACAGAACGTGCTTTAATCAGACACATTTTAATGGGAGAAGACACTGTGTCGTCATCAGCACAGGAAGTTTTAGGGCTACGTGTGATTGGACATCACCCAACACCTCTTCTTAAGAAGCCAACTCTCGATCCAGAGGTGTTGGCCAACTACAGACCTATCTCTAACCTGCCCTTCCTCTCTAAGATTCTGGAGAAAGCAAATCAGTTGTGTGACTTTTTACATAACAATAGTTTATTTCAGTCCGGATTTAGAAAGCATCATAGCACAGAGACAGCACTGGTGACAATTACGAATGACCTTCTAGTTGCATCAGATTGGGTATGGAGGCAAATCCCTGTCATAATTGGAGAGCGCAAATGAGCTCTACGCGCGCGCAAAACAGCAGCGCGTGTAATTTACATTGACGAGCGCTTTTACATCACTCTGCGGGCAAAAGTATCTCTTGCGGGAGTAAAAGTCCCTCCCGCGAATGTTTAACCTGCTCGCTCGCGAAGCTTCAATCTGCGCTCGCGTCTCTGTAACCCGCTCGCTCTCGAGCAGATTTTCTTTTTGACAGTAAGTGGGCGGAGCCAGTCACCATCGTATCTCTACATCTAATTGGTCACAATCCTCGTCTTTGGATTGGCTGGATATCACATACATACACATCCAGGAAGAGACAGATGAACCCAGTCTACAGCACCCAGTAGAGACTGACCCATGTCTGTGTATGTGGTCAACAGACATGTGGGTGTTAATGTGGGTGTCTGTAGACCCAGTATACAGCACGTTATCTCCGTGTTCCGGGGCTTGTTACCACGAGGTGGGCTATGAGGAAGCTAATGTGTGTGTCTGTTACGTTGCCAGTACGTTATCTCCGTGCCACAAGTCTACTGGAGCTTTCTGCCTGTATAAACAGCCAGTTGGAGCCAATGCGAGATCAAGTGTGACTGAATTAATAACACAACGCAAGAGAGAGGGAGTACACAACCGCTACAGTGGATACATATACACAGTGGGTACATATACACAGTTGATCAGGGGCGGACTGGGGGAAAAAGTGGCCCGGGAGTTACTGTCAGACTGGCCCACTCATTACACAGCGCGTTATATATGTATCCTCTGTGTATAAGACTGGTAGTACCAAGTTTTGTGTTCTTTTGGAGTTTGGACTTGGGAGTCCAGACTCCAAAGGATGGAGGACGCAGGACGGTCTTTCTGCAGTTGGAACAGAAGCTGACTTGATGACGTCACCACCTCAGCTGTTGTGGCTCATGATATGACAACCCTGCTTCTTTTGCACAATATAATTGTATATTTATTGTTAAGCTATTATTAAGCTTCACGAGCGAGCAGGTTAAACATTCGCGGGAGGGACTTTTACTCCCGCGAGAGAGACTTTTGCCCGCGGACTGATGTAAAAGCGCTCGTCAAAGTAAATTACGCGCGTGGCGTGGAGCTCACTTGTGCTCTCTAATTATGACAGGGATTTGCCTTCATAATATAACTGGGGACTTAGGGGACTTGTAACTGTTCTGGTCCTGTTAGACCTTAGTGCTGCGTTCAACACCATTGACCATGACATTTTATTACATAGACTAGAACATGTGATTGGTATTAAAGGTACAGCACTACGCTGGTTTAAGTCGTATTTATCAGATCGATCTCAGTTTGTATATGTAAACGATGAAGTAGCTCTCCACCGACTGAGTGGCCCAGTGCATGATGGGAAACGCTTGGCTCTCGCGACATAATAGAGCAGATTGGCTCTTAGATTTGACAACAAACACCACGTGTTGTGGAAAATTCTTATTTTGTGTAGTTGTAACACTTAACGCTGGATTGTTGACTATTAGTCTCATGTTTAATCTGAAAACATATCGTGTATGGTCGATAATAATAACGTTTATTTATATAAAACCAGTAGTGATATATTTCACAGGCAGACATAAAAAGAACAAAAGATGCAGCTACACACACATTTCTACATGAATATATATTTATAAACACATATGAATAAATCCAAACGTGATCTGTAAACTACAAGCAGGCTATAGATCGCAACTAACAGGAAGTCCTTTTTTCTTTGACTTCCTGTGTATATTTTGAAGTCAGCTGAAAACTGTCCGACTTTCTTGTCTCCGCCCCCTGCTGCTGCCGCCTGCTCTCGTCTGGATTCCAGGCGAGGCGCAGCTCTTTCCAACGAGTCTATTGCTGAAATGATTACGATGATGATGATGATTCAATTCAATTCAGTTTATTTTGTTTAGCCCAAAATCAGATTTTCCTCTGAGGGCTTTACAATCTGTACACATACGACATCCCTGTCCCGGGACCTCACATCGGATCAGGAAAAACTCCCACTAAAAAATAGTGAAAACTCTTTCACAGGGAAAAGAAAGGGAAGAAACCTTCAGGAGAGCAACAGAGGAGGATCCCTCTCCCCGGATGGACAGAAGCAATGATGATGTCAAGGGGCGTTAACTCTATATGTAGATGTCACCTGAGCCCAGCCAGGTGTGTTTTTGGCTAGAGAGCGGAAGGGCAAACTATTTTCAACCGCATTAGAGACCGCATTAACACATTTGAAACCGCATTAGAAACCACATTACGGACCACATTAACGCATTGCATTAGAGACTTAATGCATTAGAAACCGCATTAGAAACCACATTAGAAACTTAACGCATTAGAAACCGCATTAGAAACCACATTAGAGACTTAACGCATTAGAAACCACATTAGAGACTTAACGCATTAGAAACCACATTAGAGACTTAACGCATTAGAAACCACATTAGAGACTTAACGCATTAGAAACCACATTAGAGACTTAACGCATTAGAAACCGCATTAGAAACCACATTAGAGACTTAACGCATTAGAAACCGCATTAGAAACCACATTAGAGACTTAACGCATTAGAAACCGCATTAGAAACCACATTAGAGACTTAACGCATTAGAAACCACATTAGAGACTTAACGCATTAGAAACCGCATTAGAAACCACATTAGAAACCCATTAACGCATTAGAAACCGCATTAACGCATTAGAAACCCATTAACGCATTAGAAACCCATTAACGCATTAGAAACCCCATTAGAGCCTGCATTAACACATTAGAAACCGCATTAGAAACGCATTAGGATAGCGCATGTCGAGACAAAGCGAGGTTTATGTTTAAGATGAGTTTTATTTATTTTGCTGTTATGTAATAAAAGGAACTATGTGACACTACGAAAGAATGCGCGTTGATTTACTGACCGCTGATGATACCCAGCTATATATATCGATCAAGCCAGATGAAACCAGCCAGGTTACTAAACTTCAAGCGTGTCTCAAAGACATAAAAACCTGGATGACCTGCAACTTCCTGATGTTGAACTCAGACAAGACTGAAGTTATTTTATTTGGCCCAGAACACCTCAGAAATCAATTATCTAATGATATAGTTTTGATGTCATTGCTCTGGCATCCAGCACCACCGTAAAGAATCTCTGAGTTATCTTTGATTAGAACTTTTCATTTTAACTCCCACTTAAAGCAAATTTCAAGGACCGCCTTTTTTCACCTACCTAAAAATCAGACACATCTCGTCTCCAAGCGATGCAGAAACGTTGATCCATGCATTTGTTACTTCAATACTGGATTACTGTAACTCTGTATTATCAGGCTGCTCTGCTAAGTCTCTTAGGTCTCTCCAGTTGATCCAGAATGCTGCAGCTCGTGTACTAACGAGGACTAGGAGGAGAGATCACATTACTCCTGTATTAGCTGCTCTCCACTGGCTTCCTGTAAGATCAAGAATCACATTAAAAATCCTTCTCCTCACCTACAAAGCCTTTATTGGTGATGCACCATCATATCTTAAGAAGCTCATATTACCATATTACCCAACTAGAGACTTTTCTCTTTGATAGTGCTTATAGTTAGGGTTGGCTCAGGTCGACCCTTGTCCAGCCCCTAGATATGCTGCTATAGGCCTAGACTGCTGGGGGACCTCTGTGCTTTCTGGGCCTCAAGTTTCCGTGGATCGTGGCTGTCTGGAGCCAGCCCTGCCCCCTGCCATGGCGGCCCTCCATCCTTGACCCTATGACATCTATTGCTTCTGTCCATCCGGGGAGAGGGATCCTCCTCTGTTGCTCTCCAGAAGGTTTCTTCCTTTTTTCCCTGTGAAAGGTTTTTTCTATTTTTTGGGGGAGTTTTTCCAGATGGGACAGGGATGTTGTATGTGTACAGATTGTAAAGCCCTCAGAGGCAAATTTGTAATTTTGGGCTGTACAAAATAAACTGAATTGAACTTGTGCAGCACGGTGAACCCGACCAAGAGTAGGTGATCAGTTGACAGCTCTGCTCCTCCTTTCACTTGACTGTCTAAGATACTAAACTTTATTTTGAAATACCCACCATGTAAGCATAGGTCACTTCTATAAGACAGGGCCACAGAATCAGCAAGCAATGCAGGATCCGGGGCATAGTTAATGTTGCATTTCAAATGGCGTTTCTTAATAATTTTGTAATAAATCAACTTCCCAAAAATAGCTAACTAGTTAGTAAATCTGGTATTTTTGGGGCCATTGGGGATCAGAGGACAAGGGCTATTGCCCACTTTGTCAGTTATTCCTCTGCCTTTCATTTGTGCAACAGGTTATTCACTCAGTGGCCAAATGTTCATGAATTAAATATGCCTAAAAATGTACCCAAAGCCCAGATCAATGTGTGCTGACTCACTTCCAACCCTGAAGAAACACATTCATGGCTTCATAGCTGAAACAGGTTTTTTTTTCAAACTTGGTGGATGGAAGTTCAAAAAAGGGCAACAGTCAACAGACTGGGTGTGTGAACTGCTTAAATGTTTGTCTGAGTGCTACTTGAGAGCGTCACACTGAAAGCATATATAGAAGGCTATAGGCTATATATATGTGGCATGCGGTGGCCATGTTACAGACCTTGTCCTCAAGCGGCTCCCTAGGGGAACCTGGTTGCTCCTTGCGGCTGCGTTTGGCTTTGCGTCTGGATGGAAGTTTGGGTTGGGATTCTGACTCAGACTCTGACCACACAGGGGATGTCGCCGTCTCTTCAGGCTCCATCTCCAGCTGTCTTGCAATCCGGATCCTGACAGACCAGAAATTTAGAGTGTAGCAGTATCGTATATAGTGGAGGTCTACACAATGCACATGCAACAGTGTGCCATGGGGAGCAAAGTCTCCAGATTTTCATTCCAACCAATCACAATGCCTTTTACCCAAAAGAAGCAGTAGTGCCTCTAACCTGCGGTGTCCCATGACAATCATCCTCAGTTTGTCTCCCAGGTCCTGCATCTCATGGATCTGAACAAAGGTCCCTGTAGAATAGACGGCATCTAGAGACTCCACCACATCTGACTCATCACTGCAAGAGACAGAAACACTCATTGCTGACAACACACAGACATGGATAGCAGGCAGCATGTCCAGCTCTTAGCACATTTCACTGATTCACTGCAGTCATTGATTAGTATCAACACATTGCCTCAACGTACATCAGATACAAACGATGGCTAAGATATTTAAAACTGCTCTACAGACCAAATGGCATCAAACAAGTCCGTACTCTGTTGTGTATACCAATATTTAGTGAAAAATAGGACCTTTAATAAAGTTCCACTCATCTCAGTGAAGATTAGATTAATTTACTGAAGTTGCTTTAAAACAAAAATCTCATATTGGTACACCAGTGGAAAGCTTTTAATGTGAAGCCTAAACTTTACCAAACATTAACAGTAGGTGGGAGACAAAATGTACACAGCATGGTAAGATTGTAAAAATATGTATTAATATTGTAGTTGGGGAAGTCAGGATTAACTGTGATTATATAAGTCAGAGTTTTATACCATAAGAATTAAAGAGGTAGTTGTTTGTGTGTGCGGTGATCTTTAAGACTTTTCTCTTTGATAGTGCTTATTGTTAGGGCTGGCTCAGGTCGGCCCTGGTCCAGCCCCTAGATATATGCTGCTATAGGCCTAGACTGCTGGGGGACATCTTAGGATACAATGAGCTCCTCTCTCCTCTTCTCTCTCCTCTCTCGCTTCTGGGACTTGAGACTATAACAAGCGTTAAGTTTGTCCATTATTGTGCATGATGCAACATTAATGACAATGTTTTATGACAGTGTTGTCAGTCTGTCTGCTTGACTGACAAAGCATTTTGCTGCAATAAAAATACTGTAGTGAGATGAACCAATACATTTTTAATCTTATTAAAACAGATGTTCACAAACTGCATCATTTGCAGTTGGAAATCTGTAATAAATCACAATATATGGCAATGTTTAATATTGCTATACTCAACATACTGTAAAATGTAAAAAAAAAAAATGTTTATTGTGACTTAAGAATCGTATTTGTGACAGTTAAGTCAGAAAAGCTGTGATTGTGACCACGTTACAATATTTCAAAGGTGCGATCAGATTGTGATTGCGTCCTTTTCTGCGTCGCTCAGCGACCGTCGGTCGTTCTCATTTCCCTGATTTTTGTGCCTCCGCTATTCCTCGCTCCTCCGGCTTGTGGCCCGGAAATCAACCTCAGCGCTCCATCTTGTGGACATCTCAATTCCTACAATACATCTCGGAGGGAGCTTGCCGAAAGAGCCATCAGAGGGAATACACGGGTGTACCCTTTTGTTTTATAAGCTGTAGTTATTTCAGATGATCAAACTTTGTCCTTCACGGTTTGTATAGCTCCTCACAAGTCTCTCGCCTGTATGACATTTTAATTTATTTGACAAACGACTTTAGTATTACTGCTATAATCCGGACATGTTTACAAGTTATATCAATAAGAACATTCTTGCATTGAGCACTAATTTATTCCATTTCATGTTGTCATATATACTCAGAACTGTGTTTGTGTGTTCACAATAAATCTCACTCAATTATAATGATTTATTTATATATAATGAATAAATACTTGTATAGTACATTTAATACAAACTGTGTAGTACTTTACACAATATACAAAGTCATATGTGTGTTAAATAAAAATGACATCCAATCTTTCTTGTCACATTATGCCAAGTTGAGAATTGAAAATAGTAATAAGTTGTCATGAACATGTTATGCGCATCGGACAGAGATCATAAACTACAGTGGTATTGGACAGAAGTGGCACACGTCATATTTAATTGATGATTGATTCCTGTGTGAAAACTGTCCGACTTGACCGGTGTTTTTTGACCCCCCCCTCGTCCACTCTCCAGGCAAGGAGCAGCTGACCTCAAACAAGGCTGATATCTCATTTGTTAAACGGCTGTGGTCTCGACTCCTCTCTCCCCCTTGCCTAAAACGAGATGTGAGTCGAGGAAAGAAATCCAGAAGCCACAAAAACAAAAACGGAAAATGAGAAAGACCCCTGTAATGGGAATTTGTAATTCTATGAGTATCTTATATTCATATATCGGTCAACTGATGAAGTGAAGGTTGTTAATGAGAAATTATCAAGACCTGCATTATGAGACTGGTTTAAGCAGCACATCCTCTTCTCCTGTTGATGAATAAAGGACTGAAGAATTATTTTAGTATTGAAGAAATCAACAACTGGATGTGCCAGAATTTTCTTCAATTAAATAAAGATAAAACAGAAGTACTTGTTTTTGGTTCCAAGGACGAACGATTGAAAGTGAGCGCTGAGCTACAATCACTGATGTTAAAAACATCAAACCAAGCCAGAAATCTAGGAGTAGTTATGGATTCAGACCTCAACCTGAACAGCCATATCAAGACAGTTACAAAATCAGCCTACTATCACCTGAAGAATATATCAAGGGTTAAAGGACTTATGTCTCAACAGGATTTGGAGAAACTTGTTCATGCATTTATCTTCAGTAGACTTGACTACTGTAACGGTGTGTTCACAGGTCATTTATCTTCAATAGACTAGACTACTGTAACGGTGTGTTCACAGGTCATTTATCTTCAATAGACTAGACTACTGTAACGGTGTGTTCACAGGTCATTTATCTTCAGTAGACTTGACTACTGTAACGGTGTGTTCACAGGTCATTTATCTTCAGTAGACTTGACTACTGAAACGGTGTGTTCACAGGTCATTTATCTTCAGTAGACTTGACTACTGTAACGGTGTGTTCACAGGTCATTTATCTTCAGTAGACTTGACTACTGTAACGGTGTGTTCACAGGTCATTTATCTTCAGTAGACTTGACTACTGTAACGGTGTGTTCACAGGTCATTTATCTTCAGTACACTTGACTACTGTAACGGTGTGTTCACAGGTCATTTATCTTCAGTACACTTGACTACTGTAACGGTGTGTTCACAGGTCATTTATCTTCAGTAGACTTGACTACTGTAACGGTGTGTTCACAGGTCTCAGTAAAAAGTCAATCAGAAAGCTGCAACTGATTCAGAACGCTGCAGCTCGAGTCCTCACTAAGACCAGGAAAGTGGATCACATCACTCCGGTTCTGAGGTCTTTGCACTGGCTTCCTGTCCAACAAAGAATTGACTTTAAAATCCTGCTGCTGGTTTATAAAGCACTGAATGGTTTAGGGCCTAAATACATTAGTGATCTGCTGCTGCCTTATGAACCATCCCGACCCCTCAGGTCGTCTGGGACGGGTCTACTTTCTGTTCCAAGAGTCAGAACTAAACACGGAGAGGCAGCGTTCAGCTTTTCGGCTCCACATATCTGGAACAAGGTCCCTGAGAGCTGCAGGTCTTCTGAGACCCTCAGCCTCTTTAAAGCCAGACTGAAGACCTTTCTGTTTGCTGTTGCCTTTAATTAAACCAGATTCTACATCTTACTACTGCATTTTATATCTTAAACTGCACTGCAACTTTTATTCAATTCTGTATCTATCTATTTCTGCTTTTTGCCTTCTAACTGTTTTTTATTGTTTTAATGATTGTTCTTAAATCGTTTTATTTTGGATTGTGTAATTGTTTTTAAATCTTTTATTCTGCATTGTGTTTTTATGCTTTTAATGGCTGTATGTGAAGCACTTTGAATCACCTTGTGTTGAAATGTGCTATACAAATAAACTTGCCTTGCCTTGCCTTGATGCTCACATCTTAGGCTGCATGACGCAGACAAAGCCCTCTTGGTAGAATTTCTCTTTCTTGCCAGAATAAATACTTTAAAGATAACTTTTGGTTTTTCAATATTCGTCATTTCAGCTTAAAAAGACTTAACACCTGGTAAGGTATAATTTTGCCGCGACACCCCATAAACTAGTTGGAAATTGTTAACAAATCACAATATCTGGAAAGGTTTGATAGCTACATTCTGCATATTGTAAAATGTTTAAACTTGCAATAAAATGGTATTGTGAATAAAGTATTGTATTGTTGGGCCTCTGGTGATTCCTTAATGGCAGAAGACCAGATGTGCCATTTACATGACGTTATACCCAATGAAAGATTCGTGAAGCGCATGTCTAGGAGTACAGCTCTCGTCAGGCCATCAATGAGACTCATCACACTTACTGATCGTCTCTCTTCAGGAAGACTCCAGCATACGGCTGCGCCAGACGAACCTTCCTCCTCAACAGCTCCATCAGCGCCTTGTTCTTCACCTGACAGGAATAAACACAGACGTCACACACGCGCATATGTAATGTTGAGTAATCCTCCAAAAGGAAGGGAACTTTCGGGTCATTGCAGTGGTCGTCTGGGGAATCACCAAACAGGAATTTATAATCTCTTGATTAAATAAAGCACCAAATGGTAAATGGTTGTACTTGTATAGCTCTTTTCTAGTCTTTTGACCACTCAAAGCACTTCAACACTACATGTCATCATTCACACAATGATAGGAGGGCCATGTCACCTGCCTATTTAGGCCAACTAATATTCATACACCACAGGAACAGCTATGGGAGCAAGGACACATCCAAGGGCCACCGATCCTCTGATTGAAGGACGACCCTGCTCACCACTGAGCCACATAGTGATATTTTGCACTATCAGTGTCCATATTTAAAGGGCGACGCATGAGAACGAAGTAGTCCTGATGGTGGATGGACCTTCATTTACATGGAGCCTTTCTAGTCCTCCAACCAAAATGTAAAGTGTATAACCTGATAACAGAGGCTGCAACCTGCTGATCTAATGCTCACACACACACACTTACTTGCACACTTACTCACATAGTTTATTTAAAGACGTTTCACTGAGAATTAGTTCCAGCAGTCAACAGGCAAAGTGGTGCGTTGCAGAGTGAACACAGTTTAAACTGCAATTGAGCTCAAAGTATCTAACGTTACGGGGAAAGTCGTTGTCTTCCACAACAAGACCTGAAGTAGCAGGTCCAGCTGAAACCGGTACTGCTGACACAGACCCCTACCCGCAGAGTGAACCGGTTGCATCATCCGATGTCCTTGAGGCAACCCACCCTCACCTCTATGATCTTGATGAAGCGGGGGAACACGGGGTTCCTGCTCACAGCGATCAGCGGAACATTAGGAAACACCTCCGGGACCATCATGGGGGTGAGGGCGGTCATCTGGGGGCCATAGGGCACCCCCCCATCTCCCCCAGACTCTTCTCCCCCAGAGCCGGCACTGTCCCCGCCGTCCTGCCCGGAGAAGCCCGCGCCGCCTACCCGGTTCCCGAACATTCGGTTCTGGGTTATAGAGGGTCGAGAGGTCGGTGTGAGGAAATCCGTTTGGCCACGGAGAAAGACCCCGACCTGCATCCACCGGTGACGGGTGACGGTCCCTCTGCAGACCGCTGTCATTGCTGTGCCGAGCGGAGTGTTCGAGAAGTCCCGGGGAGAGGGGAGCCAGCTCAGGCCGGGGCCGGTCCGAAACCACCCGGACCAGTTGAGTCTTCTCTGCAAGTGTCTCGCAGCGAGGACAATCTTGGCGCATGTCGCCATTTCTGGAGCTTTCTGTTTTTACAGCATCAACGTGTGACGGACGACTTCCGGCAGCGTTTGATGACGTGTGGCTCCACCGATACGCTGATTGGCTGCTGGAGATGAGCCAGTCCTGCGCACAACCGATCACCGCACTGCGCATGCCGGGTAGATATGACCTGACCCCACAGTGACGGAGAGGAGCGGGTATGGTGAAGATGGATGACTGTGCAAGCCCATAGGGGACTTCATAAAAATGATAATGTAAACTTCCATTATAGTATTTCAATTTTCAACATGTCAGTATTATTTGAGTACAAAATAAAAAATATAAAATTTGTGTTTTCAATTACACAGTCGACCATGGCCATATTATAATGCAAATGGCACAGCTTGTTTGACGTGAGTCATACCCCGCTGACCAGTCTCGCTAATCATTCACTAACAAAGCACCATCTTCCAGGTCATCTGCAACAAAAATAGGCAATATTAAGAATATTTATTGTATAACTTGTTCATAACAAAGCCTTTGGATTTTCTGTAATGCTAGCTACTAGTTATTACGTCAGTTTATGTGTTGCTGATAAAGGTACACTTCAATTCTGTGCAAACTATAAAGCACACAAAGTGATGAATATTGAGCTGAATCTACTTCCCCAATATGTTACACCAATGCTGCACACAAAGACACACTATAACAGGAAACAGCTCAAGCTTGGCTTGTTAGCATTAATGAACTTTAGATCAGGGGTTCAATAACTAAATCAAATCTACCTACAGTTTAACAAGCAAAAACCTTGTCAAATTAATGACATGATACAATGTGATCATCACAAAAGATGTTTATTGATCATGTGTATGTAAACCTACACAGACAACAAATCATGGAACAAATCAAGCTCATACAATAACTAATTTTAAGGCTCAAGTCAGTCGTATTAACACAAAAATGACTAATAATTCGATTTTACTACAAAAACAAGGGGAACTCAGGAAAAACTGAAAAAAATGGAAATTTGATGAATAAATAATGTGGTAATACAATAAATACTGTGCACAATTAGGCAAGTTGTCTTTTTGAGGATTCATTGAATTATTGAACAACTATAGTGCTCTCGGTTAATCCAAAATGTTAATAAACCTCAAACCTGAAAATGTAAGACAGTAATTAAATTCAGTTTATTTTGTATAGCCCAAAATCACAAATACAGATTTGCCTCTGAGGGCTTTACAATCTGTACACATACGACATCCCTGTCCCAGGACCTCACGTCGGATCAGGAAAAACTCCCCCTAAAAATAGTGAAAACCCTTTTACAGGGAAAAGAAAGGGGAAGAAACCTTTAGGAGAGCAACAGAGGAGGATCCCTCTCCCCGGATGGACAGAAGCAATAGATGTCATGTGTACAGAATCAACGTAACAGAGTTACAGCACATTCAATGGATGTCACAGAAAGTATTCATGTAATAAGTAGTACACTGTAAAATATAACAAGTTGTTTCAACTTAAAAATATGAGTTAAAGAGCTGCCTTAAAATTCTAAGTTAAGTGAACTAATATAATTTATTCTTTGAACTTCACTAAATATCAACTTGATTAAATATCCCTTGTTGTGTAAACCTGTATCTTAGTTTGGTTAACTTATATTTGTTAATTGATTGAACTGCTTAGGATAGTTGTTTGGACTTGGAAATGTAATTCAATTGAACTAAAACTGTCAGTTAAGTAGACCTTTTGTTTTAGTTTGGTTGATTTGGATTTCTTAATTGATTTAACTGCTTATGGTAGTTGTTTGAACTTGAAACTCTGTTTCAGCTGAATTGAAAAGGTATGTTCATTTTAATTATATTTATCAATTTATTGAACTTAACAAAAGGTTCTACAATAACCTATAATAAATACATGGCAGTTTAAAAAAGAAAAGAGAAACAACCAATTTACATCCAACCAATTTATTGATGTATTTGTTACTGTTTCTTAAACCATGCACTTCAAATGTGCAAAACACACAATTAAATAACAACGTATGCACTTGTACTTTTCAATTGTGCAACTAACGTTGAACTCATACATCAACAAATATTTTAACTCTCAAGTGTGATGAGTCAGAGAACATTGATTTTTGCAGGAGTCTGTTTCTTAATCCATGCACAAGTGAGGAACACTGTCCTCCACCAATGTTCATGAGGACCTTCTGAATGACTTCAAAGGTGTATTTCAGTTCCTTTGGATAGTCAATGTTAAGGGAAAAAAGCAAACCCATCAGCATGGCAATGGCGCTTGGTAGGTCCTTCAGGTCAGACAAGATGACTGCTTCCTCAAGGACCACATACACGTTGATGATGTCTTCCCACTCTTTCACCATCACAATGCCCACTTTCATCCCGTCAGTCCATACATCTTCTTTGTTTGTGGCCTACACAAGAGTTTAAAATAAGCAAAAATAGCATTTACCATCTTTTTAGTTTGTTCTAGCAGTGTGTATGATGGCATTTACAAGGGGAGCCTGAAAGTCTAGAATTGTATCTATTTATATATATATATATATATATATATATATATATATATATATATATATAAAATCACATACAAACTCACACACACACACACACATAGAGAGAGAAATTGTTCACATCCAACACCATATGCCATATTTGAACTAAGACTGGGTTATCATTTCACATTTATGGCCACCTATTATCACCTGACGTAAGTGTCATAGATAGTTTATGGAATTGCAACTAAGTGAGTTGCATTTGCTGGGTATTACTTTTCATTCATTCATCCATTCATCCTCATTTATTGCACTGCGTTAACTGTTAAATGTGTATTGTTAAATGTTAAATGTATGCACCTTCCCGCCAGGACAAATTCCTTGTATGTGTAAACATACATGGCAATAAATGGTTCTGATTCTGATTCTGATTTCAGGATTAACAGGCCATTTTAAATGAATTGACAACTGTAACAATACCATTAAATAAACAATGCTTACCTCCATAGTCTTGAAAAGACACAAGGGATCCTCCTTGAGATAATGATGCAGGCCCAGCAGAAGTACTGACCTCTTCTTGTATGTTGAGTTCTGATTTAAAAAAAGAAGAAAAAAACAGTTATTGTATATGGTGCACCATCTGCTTGCGTATGATAAAGGAATTACATCAATTTGTTTCAGGATTCCATCAAAAAGTAATCACATCAATAAACAGAATTGGATTAATGTGATCAGCATTAAATATTAGTCAGGGTTAGTCATTGTGGGGCAGGGGCGTGGTTTAGCGCGGCTGCAGAGAGAGAGAGAGAGAGAAGGGCGGCTCAGGGAACAGGTGCGGGCAATCGGGAGGGAATGAGCGGCACCTGGAGCTGAGTGAGTGTGTGTGTATGTGTGTGTGGGTGTGAGGACATTTAAACCCCGCAGTAGCAGCAGGCGGGGGCAGAGGACGGAGAGCAGAGCCGGCGTGACAGCGCCGGAGAGAGGACGTCCGGGTTTATGAACCTAAACTGCCAATAAAGTGATTTAAACCGTCATTCATACGTGTGGTCTGTGGCGTCGCGTCCGAGCATCCCGGGGGAAACCAAGAACCTTGTTACAGTCATGCAAGCAGAAAATGTACATTATTGATTCAGGGAAGGTAAAATACTAAATGTCCAATCAGAAATCATAACGTCAGTCCTTAATTATCTCTAGGCCTGTGTGGTATCATGGTATTAAGGTATACCACGGTATTCAAAAATACCACAGGTCAAAAACAGAAGCTATTTTCTCCATTACTTGACAAAATGCTAACAACAAATGTGGGAGGCCTGGAAGAACTAACATTTGAATACTTACATCATCATCAAGCAATCTTGTGAGCCTGGTCAGGCCCACTGTGCCACTCTTTACTTTGTAGAGCTCAAGGAACCTCGCCAGGTACTGGTCCAGCCCAGAGAAGAGGGAGCCTTTTAAGTCAACGGATGTAAGGCGAGCAAATTCTGCTTCAACCTGTTGGATGTGGTTAAAAAGTAAATTTCATGAAAAACAATGAAATGCAACATTTCTCACCAAGACCTAAGTCTAAGAAAAATCTAAAACAGCGTATTTTACCTGTCGTTCAGCAAACAAGGCTGGCCATCTTTCTTTGACTTGTGCCACAAGTGGTTCTTCTTCAACAATCTATTTTCTCCGTAAGGGGAATGTGTTATACATCATGTCACCAATTTGCTTCCAGGCCACCGTTCTTTTCTTCATCTCACTGACCATGGCTGATCTGTCCATGTCAAGATCCCTTTGGGATTTCTGGCAGAAAATTCACTTCTGACTTTTTAGCTCTCTTCAGTCTTTTTGACCCAGGTCGTCCAGAGGAACGTGAGTTGACTCTGAGCTCGGTGCATCCAGCCACTCGCAGCTTCTGCCGGAAGTTGCCCATCTTGAACTTTAGACTGAACCACCCATGGACAGACCCTGGTTCCTTCAGACAAGGATGCTTGTTGATGAGAGCTTGGGCCACATGATCATACTCTTTACGTGCTGGGTAGGGGTTGTGGGAATATATAGCTTCTGCTAACTTATCCAAGATGTCCGATTTCATGTCTTTTGATATGTCAAGAAGTGTCCCATCTTTAGGTAAGCTTCATTTCCTTGCCTCAGTTTTAACTCCACATCAAAAGAAAAGTCAGGAATGACAAATGGCTGAGGCAGCTGACGACTTTGGCTACCACTTGGGCTCTCCTCAAGGGAAGATGAAGACAGGCTTGCCGTGTCTTGGGTTGAGTCTATGTGATATGATTCACAAGCCTTGGTGTACACTTTCAAAGTTGCTTTATCTTTAGGAAGCTCTGACATGCTACTTAAAGTGCACAATTCATTATCAAATTCAGGGTCTTGATACTGAACCACAAGGTCCCCCTCCAATCCTAGTTGGGTCTTTATGATGGAGTGGAAATCATCAACAGTCTCAGGCAAGTTGTCAATGGAAACTCTTCTAATGTCATCTTCGCTCAGGATGATGCGCAGCAGCATGATAAATCTGTCTCAAAACAAGAAACAAAAGAACAGAGGTATAAATAGAGTATTTATATTATGATCAGTTCATGCAAGGTCTAACAATAACGTGCCACGGTATACATGTCTTGAATAACTTACTTAGCTTGACAAAACCTGTTGTCTGAAGTTTGGTGGTGTTAGCTGAGAACAATAGTGTAGCCTAATCTTTATCTGCAACTGTGCATACATTCTAGGTTTACACACAATAAATTAACAGAATGACGTGCAAAAAACAAAAGAAATGCAAGCTTGATGCAGCCGATAAGCACAGGAGGCCAGTATTTGACTTAGGTTAACTAGCTAGCTGACGTTAACTAACATACGTTCGTTAGCTAGGGCACGTTAGCTAGCGCATGTTAATTGACCTCATGTGAGTTCTCTTTATATAGGACCTGCATACGGGGGCCTTTCATGACCTCATGTGAGTCCTCTTTATATAAGACCTGCAGAGCCTTTCATGACCTCATGTGAGTCCTCTTTATATAAGACCTGCAGAGCCTTTCATGACCTCATGTGAGTCCTCTTTATATAAGACCTGCAGAGCCTTTCATGACCTTGTGTGAGTCCTCTTTATATAAGACCTGCAGAGCCTTTCATGACCTCATGCGAGTCCTCTTTATATAAGACCTGCAGAGCCTTTCATGACCTCATGCGAGTCCTCTTTATATAAGACCTGCAGAGCCTTTCGTGACCTCATGTGAGTCCTCTTTATGTAGGACCTGTATACGGGGGGCTTTCATGACCTCATGTGAGTCCTCTTTATCTATGACCTGCATACGGGGGACTTTCGTGAGCTCATGTGAGTCCTCTTTATCTATGACCTGCATACAGGGGACTTTCATGACCTCATGTGAGTCCTCTTTATGTAGGACCGTGTGTGTTTCTCCTCCAACCCTCTCGATGTCCGGGCCCGGTTAGTTCCGATTCATTTTAAGCAAGCAGGATAATTATATTACAGGGTTATTAGTACACCACAGCATATCATTATTGTAGAAAATGATTTAGGTGGACTCATGATAAGAATAGAGAGAATCACACACCATTTATTTTCACTGCTTCAACTGATTGAATTTCTGATTATGAATCACACATACATACATACATTCTGATCCGCCCATAAACAGATTTGCACACGTATTCAAACTCCCAGTTGTATATAATGTACACATATAGTACATGTTACATCAGCGCATACAGTACATATATCCTCATATTAATTCGTATCAATTAGATCCTCTTTGGGCTCGTTTTTATCTACTTGTTCTGAAAGAGTTGAGATAATTATTTTCGCTATAAGATCTCATTTGATGATGCATATTATTAAGCCTATTGCCAGCAGGCACATTTAAATAAATGTAATCTGATTGATTGGAGTGATGAGATATTAAAATTAGCCGATACATTTTCCCAACACTTACACATTTAACTCATGTGATATTTGGCCCTGCGTCTTGTCTAGCCCTCACAGTGGTGGCGCTGTTAACTAGATTTCACCAAAGTTATGGTCTTGAATTCCTCATATGCGTTCATGATCATCTTCTGCTCGCTGCAGCTGCTTATCACCCCTAGCCCAATCCTATATGGTCTAGCACATTAGTCTAGTTAAGTAAAGATGTATCTCTTTATTTCTTTCTCAGAACCCTGAGGATCATAGAATAGAACCCTGAGATCAAAGCATAGAACCCTGTCATCAGAGCATAGAACCATGAGGTTAGAGCAGATAACTTAGTCATAGAACCTTCTCTCTTTCTTTTATTTTCACAAACATGTTAGGCTCAGCCATATGGCAAAGCCTGCCAAAAATAGATTCAACTCATTGGTGTTCTTCTTCTTCTTCTTCTTTTGCTTTTTATGGCGGTTGGCAAACAGCTTTCGGGTGCATTACCGCCACCCACTGATCTGGAATGTGGACTTAAGGAAACTAAACCTCTACTCTAAAAACAAACCACCAAAACAAACCAACCCACACCTCTCAAATTCTATTCATTAATCTTGCAGCCTCTAAATATGCCAACAGAAGTTCCCAACAATCATCACTAAATCCCTTCTTCAGTACATCCATTATATTTCCCTCTCCCACCTCTCTTAGCCCACTTCTCAGGACCTCTCTCTCTCTGCCTCGTACCTCTGACATGCCAATAAAACATGGTCCACAGTTTCCTCTACTTGACAAACTTCACACCTTCCATTACTATGCTTCCCAACCACATAGAGGGAACTGTTAAGACCAGTATGACCGTTTCTTATTCTTGTCATTACCCTCTCCTCTTTTCTCTTCCGTCCACTAGCTCCTTCACTCCCAACCAATGGTTTGTTTTTAAACAGATATCTTCCTTAGCTCCCATTGTTCCATTCATCCTGCCATATCTTTTTGAGTTGTCCCTTAATCACCACTTTAGCTTCTGACTTACTTATATTTACCTTGACTATATTTCTCCCCCTCTTCAGCGCCCCCTTTGCTGCCTTATCCGCCTCCTCATTTCCCTCGACTCCAACATGGGCAGGGACCCACACAAACCTCACTACCATCCGCATTTGATGGATTCTGTATATTGATTCTAGAACTTCACACATTAAATCTTCTCTGCTTCTGGAGTGGCAAAACTTCAGACTCGTTAGCACTGCACATGAATCTGATGCTATAACCACTCTCTCTGGCCTAACGTCCTCTACCCACCTTAGTGCAAACACTATGCCCATCATCTCGCATGTAAACACTGACAAGTCATCACTTAATCTTTTCCCACACTCATACTGGAATTCTGGTATTACCGCTGCAGCTGCTGTTCAACCAGTTTCAGGGTCCTTAGCTCCGTCTGTATAAATTTGTATATAACTATAGTAATTCCTCCTGATATATGACTTGCAAATCTTACATTTACCCCCACACTCATCTCTCATCAGTTCAAGTAATCCCAAGTCCACTTCAGGTTGTGGCAGTATCCAAGGAGGAACAGCTGGCTGCACCACTGCTGGAGAGTAACTCCTATCCAGTATACCTAGTTCCCTAGCCTTCTCCCTAGCAACCCAACCAAAGCTCTTTGATGGCGCTTTCTCATGTTCCCAGCACGGCTCAATTGCACTTATTGTTGGATGGTTGTTATGTCCTTGTAGACTGACCCAATATGTCATCATTATCTGTGTTCTTCTCAACTCCAACGGCATTTCTCCCATTTCAACCTGCAATGCCGCCACTGATGTTGTTTTAAAGGCCCCACTACACAGTCTTAACGCTTTTGCCTGTATTACATCTAATTTTTTCAACATAGTTTTTGACACCGACCTATAAGCCACACATCCATAATCTATTACTGATCTAATCAGCCCCATATATATAGCTTTTAAAGCAGCCCTGTCAGCTCCCCACTCTGTTCCCACCAAGCATCTCATTACATTTAAAACCTTTTTACATTTATTAACCATTTTATCAATATGTACCTTCCAGGTGAGCCTCGCATCAAACCACATTCCTAAAAATTTGTATGAGTCCATCCTTTTCAACTCCTTACCATATAAATACATTTTGCCCATTGTCCCAATTTTCTTTCTTGTAAAGAAAAGGGTATTTGTTTTTTCCACTGAAAACCTAAATCCCCATTCCAATGACCACTGTTCAACTCTTTTGATTGTTTCCTGCATCTGTCTCACCACATATTCCACATTCCTACCTCTTTTCCACAGTGCCCCATCATCTGCAAATAAAGATCTCCCTATATTATGTCCAACATTTTCATACACATCATCAATCATTATCGAAAACAATAACGGACTAATCACACTTCCCTGCGGTGTTCCATTTTCCACCAAATGCCTAGCAGACACCCCCCTTCCCACTCTTACTTCTATAGAGCGCCCCAACAAAAATTGTTTAACCCATCTGAACATTTTACCCGATACTCCTAATTTCTTAATTTTAATTAATAATCCCTCTTTCCACAGTAAATCATACGCTTTCTCCACATCAAAAAATACTGCAACTACTACTTCCTTATTCACTTGTGCCTTCCTCACCTCTGCTTCTAGACATGCTATTGGATCCATTGTTCCCCTTCCTTTCCTAAATCCACTTTGATATTTTGACCTAAGATTCCTTGTTTCCAAATAATATGTTAGTCTTTCTGTAATCATTCGCTCCATGACTTTGCACATGTGGGAAGTCAATGCTATTGGTCTATAGTTTGCTGGATTTGTGGGATCTTTTCCTGGTTTCCTGATAGGTACTATAACTGCTTGTTTCCAAAGTCCTGGTAACTTTCCTTCCTGCCAAACCTTGTTATACAACTGCAAAATCACCTCTAATGCTAAATCTGACAAATGGTTCAACATGATGTAACAAATCTGGTCTTTACCTGGAGCAGTTAGACCTGATTTTCTTAGTGCCCTTTTTATTTCTTCCAAAGTGAAGGGAGCATTAATTGCATCTTCCCTCACTTCATCTGTTTCCAACAATTCTTTATTTGTTTCACTTGTTTTTTGTCTTCCCTTTAAACCCTCCTCTGACATATTAGCAGAACTATGGACCTCAATCAGTGCTTTAGCTATCATTTCCGCCTTTGCTTCATCATCACTAGCCACCACCCCACCATTTTCCAATACTGGATATCCCCACTCCCGTTTTACGCCACTCATTTTCTTTATCATTCCCCAAACTTGATTTATTGAAGTGCTTCTCCCTATTGTGTTACAAAATGATCTCCAATACTTCCTTTTAGTTTCTTTAATAGTTTTCCGTACTACTGCTTGCCTTCTCTTGTACTCTATTAAATTTACGAAATTGTGGGTGCTTTTTAAAACCTTAAAAGCCTTATTCCTTTTCTTTATTACCTCACTGCACTCATCATTCCACCATGGAACTAACTTCCGCCTCTTTGTACCAGTTTTCCTTAATATAGTCTGATTGGCAGCTCCAATTATTGCGTCTCCATCCATCCATCCATCCATTTTCCACCGCTTATCCGGGGTCGGGTCGCGGAGGCAGCAGGTCAAGCAGGCTGACCCAGACTTCTCTCTCACCCGCAACATCTACCAGCTCATTCTGGGGGATCCCGAGGCGTTCCCAGGCCAGCTGGGAGATATAATCCCTCCAGCGTGTCCTGGGTCTTCCCCGGGGCCTCCTACCAGTTGGACGTGCCTGGAAAACCTCTAAAGGGAGGCGTCCTGGAGGCATCCTAATTAGATGCCCGAACCACCTCAGCTGACTCCTTTCGACACGAAGGAGTAGCGGCTCGACTTCAAACTCCCTCCTGATGTCCGAGCTCCTTACCCTATCTCTAAGGCTGAGCCCGGCCACTCTACGGAGGAAACTCATTTCGGCCGCTTGTATCCGCGACCTCGTTCTTTCGGACACGATCCAAAGCTCGTGACCATAGGTGAGGGTTGGGACGTAGACCGACCAGTAAATTGACCAAGACGGCCCGGTGCAACGCCTGTTTTACTGCTGCAGCCGCACCGATACGCCTGTCGATCTCCCGCTCCATTTTACCCTCACTCGTGAACAAGACCCCGAGATACTTGAACTCCTTCGCTTGTGGTAGGCACTCTGTCCCCACCCGGAGGGAGCAATCCACCGGTTTCCGGCAGAGCACCATGGCCTCAGATTTCGTGGTGCTGACTCTCATCCCCGCCGCTTCACACTCGGCTGCAAAACGCCCCAGTGAATGCTGGAGGTCATGGTCCGAGGAGGCAAACAGGACCACATCATCTGCAAACAGCAGAGAGGCTATCCTGAGATCCCCGAACCTGACATTCTCCGCCCCACGGCTGCGCCTAGATATCCTGTCCATGAAAGTCACGAACAGGACCGGTGATAAAGGGCAGCCCTGGCGGAGGCCAACACCCACCGGGAACGTATCTGACTTACTGCCGAGGATACGAACACAGTTCCTACTGCAGGCGTACAGAGACCGGATGGCCCGTTGCAACGGGTCGGGCACACCATACTCCCGCAGCACCCCCCACAAAAAGCCCAGAGGGACCCGGTCGAAAGCCTTCTCCAAGTCCACAAAGCACATGTAGACTGGTTGGGCAAACTCCCAGGACCCCTCCAGTATCCTTGCAAGGGTAAAGAGCTGGTCCACTGTTCCACGACCAGGACGAAACCCGCACTGTTCTTCTTGAATCCGAGGTTCGACAAACGGTCGGAGCCTCCGTTCCAGCACCCTAGCATAAGCTTTTCCCGGGAGGCTGAGTAGTGTGATACCCCGATAATTCGAGCACACTCTCCGGTCCCCCTTCTTGAAGATGGGAACCACCACCCCGGTCTGCCGGTCCATGGGCACTGTGCCCGACCCCCATGCGACATTGAAGAGGCGTGTCAGCCAAGACAGCCCAACAAAGTCCAGCGCCTTCAGCATCTCAGGGCGGATTTCATCCACCCCCGGCGCCTTGCCACCAAGGAGCTTTTTGACTACCTTAGTGGCCTCTGCCAGGGATATGGGTTCATCCAACCCCAAGTCTTCAGGCGCTGCCCCCTGTTCAGGGGACATGTTGACCGGGTTTAGGAGTTCCTTAAAGTGCTCCTTCCACCGCCCGACGATATCCTCTGTCTGGGTCAGCAGCCCCCCTCCCCCGCTGATAACAGCCTGGGGAAGGCCCTGCTTTCCCTTCCTGAGTCGTCGGATGGTTTGCCAGAACCTCCTTGAGGCCAACCGAAAGTCCTTCTCCATGGCCTCCCCGAACTCCTCCCATGCCCGAGTTTTAGCATCCGTGACCACCGCAGCTGCAGTCCTTCTGGCCTGCCTGTACCTGTCAGCTGCTTCAGGAGACCCCTGGGCCAACCAAGCCCGAAAGGCCTCCTTCAGCTTGACGGCTTCCCTCACCCCCGGTGTCCACCACCGGGTTCTCGGGTTGCCGCCACGACAGGCACCGATGACCTTCTGACCACAGCTCCTAGCGGCCGCGTCCACAATAGAGGCTTTGAACATGATCCACTCGGATTCCATGTCCCCAACCTCCCTCGGGATGTGTGAGAAGTCCTTCCGGAGGTGGGAGTTGAAGACCTCCCGGACAGGATCCTCCGCCAGACGTTCCCAGTTCACCCTCACTACACGTTTGGGCTTGCCAGGTCTTTCTGGCCGACTCCCCCTCCATCTGATCCAACTCACCACCAGGTGGTGATCAGTTGACAGCTCTGCTCCTCTCTTCACCCGAGTGTCCAAAACATACGGCCGCAGATCAGATGATACGATTACGAAGTCGATCATTGATCTCCGGCCTGAGGTGTTCTGGTACCAGGTACACTTATGAGCCACCTTATGTTCAAACATGGTGTTTGTTATGGACAAACTGTGGCTAGCACAGAAGTCCAACAACGAAACACCGCTCGGGTTCAGATCAGGCAAGCCGTTCCTCCCAATCACTCCCCGCCAGGTTTCTCTGTCGTCGCCCACGTGAGCGTTGAAGTCTCCCAGGAGAACTATGGAGTCGGCAGGCGGCGCCCTTTCCAGGACCCCTCCCACCAACTCCAAGAAGGCCGGATACTCCGAAATGCTGTTTGGTGCATAAGCACAAACAACAGTCAGAGCCTTACTCCCCGCAACTTGTAGGCGCAGGGAGGCGACCCTCTCGTTCTCCGGGGAAAACTCCAACACGGCGGCGCTCAGCCGGGGACTCGGGAGTATCCCCACTCCCGCCCGGCGCCTCTCACCCTGGGCGACTCCAGAAAAGAACAAAGTCCAACCCTTCTCCAGGAGTTTGGTTCCAGAGCCAGCGCTGTGCGTGGAGGTGAGCCCAACTATATCTAGCTGGTAACGCTCCACCTCCCTCACCAGCTCCGGCTCCTTCCCCGCTAGCGAGGTGACGTTCCACGTCCCTAGAGCTAGTCTATGTCGCCGGCGATCGGCTCGCCCAGGCCCCCTGCCCGGCCCGCCGCCCGGTCTACATAGCACCCGACCCCGATGTCTGTCCCTGCGGGTGGTGGGTCCACAGGGTGGCTGCACCATGGTGTTTCTTCGGGCTGAGCCCGACCGGGCCCCATGGGCGAAAGCCCGGCCACCAGACACTCGCCGACGAGCTCGCCTCCCGGGTCTGGCTCCGGGAGGGTGCCCCGGTTTCCCTGGTCCGGGCGAGGTAACTTCAGTCCTAGGGCTGCTTATCATCAGGGTTTTTTGAACCGCTCTTAGTCTGGGCTCTCCCCCGAGACCTGTTTGCCTTGGGAGACCCTACCAGGGGCAGATGCCCCGGACAACATAGCTCCCAGGATCATTGAGCCACTCAAACTCCTTCACCGCGTCAAGGTGGCGATTCGCGAAGGAGAAGAATCTGAGAAGAATCTGTTGCCAACTGATTGATTTTTCTTGACAGCTTAGACCAATCACTGTATCATGTTGCTTTTCTTTGTTCAATCGCTTGACAGCTTAGACCAATCACTGTATCATGTTGCTTTTCTTTGTTCAATCGCTGCTTTATTGCGTCTCTCACATTTCTATTAAATATTTCTATATCCTGATCTCTATCTATATCTTTAAACCTTGCTTCACTGATTTCTCTAAATTTATCCCACTGAGCCTTTCCAAATACCCACCTTTCTGCTGTATCTTCTGCCCGCACCCTACCTCCTCTTCCTACTCTACAAAAAATAGGGTAATGATCACTTCCAACAGTAGAATGCTTCCATACCTCCCACACACAAATACCCGCCAATGCCTGTGATACTATTGTCAGATCTAAAACTGACTCCTTCCCTGAGTTGTAATTAATTCTTGTGAAACTCCCATCATTTAAACATACAAGACCCAAGGAGTCCATCACCTCTTCTACTATCAATCCATTCCTATCAGTCTTTTCCCCTCCCCAGAGAGTACTATGCGCATTAAAATCACCACACCAAATGACCCTTCTTCTGTCCAATCCCTTTATTGCCTCTAATGCTTCTACTTCCAATCGTTGACACGGATTGTAGAAATTTACAATCCATCCATTTTACAATACATTTTTAACTGTTCCTGTTTTTTAAGCTCTTCCTCAACAGCCATCCCAGTTATCCCATGAATATTTAAATATCTTGCTGCACTCTTTACAATTATTTCAATCTTCTCAGATCTCCCTTTTGCTTGGAATGTGCAGTTAACTACTTCCGCCATGAAATATACAAAGTTCTCCTTACTTACTGCCAATACATTCCCATCTCCCCTTTGACTCTTTGTTACAAGTTGTTCATTTGCCTGTTGAGACGGTTCCTTCCTTGATATATCTCCCCCCCCTCTCTCCACTCTACTCTCCCTCTGAACCATCTTTACTGCTTCTGCATATGATAGATTCATTTTCACTTTTAGCTGCTGCACTTCCACTGCCTTCTTTCTCACTTCACACCCCCCATAGGCCACGCTATGTGCACCTCCACAATTTGCACATTTGAGCTCTGTCCCGTCCTCACATTTCCACTCATTGGTGTTCCTCTCCACGGAAGTCTTTAGTATGTAGCAGAAAGGGAAAAGTCAGAAATAGCCCTTTCCCTCCTGCCAGCCAAAGAAGGTGTAGCCAAAGAAGGTGGAGTCAAGGAAGGTGATAAAATGAGCACACCTGTGAGCTGGGGGGGAGGGTAAACAAACATTTGATGCACACAACCTGCATGGAGGGGAGAGGAGAGGAGAGGAGAGGAGAGGAGCGGGAGTCTGGAAGGGGAAGAAGACAAGTTAATGTTTGACCTGGACAACACGGCAGCCAAAGAGGTGATCGGCTCTCCCGAGGATGGATTCAGGATAAAGTAAAGGAACGACCTGACCCTGCTGGGAGGCCACTGGGAATCTCCTTCGCTGCGTTGGACCGGCCAGATAAGTCCCTTCACCCGCAGTTTCTCCAGGCTGGTCTTTTCTTGGCCCCCCAAATCGCGCACACACACACACACACACACACACACACACACACACACACACACACACACACACACACTCAATAACCTGAACTGGACTTGAATCCACTCACCATCCTCGGACATTACACCCCTCCTGCGTTTTCACCTGACTCTCTTACCCCACCCTTGGGAAGTGTCCTAATGTATGTTACTTATCTTAATTAAGAGCCTTGGGTGTCATATTGTGGACTGCATTTGTGTTCATTTTTGTGTGTGATTCTGTGATTTTGTAGCGAGCTTAAAGAGGCTAGCCGGGCTACTCCTCTGGTGCAGGTAGTTAATTCTTAAAATGATAGGTTAAGGATTTAAATAAGAAATAGATTCTCCTGTCTGGCGCCCAACACCTACCTGCTATCGTTGGAAGTGAAGCCGCGCTACAGAAATGGCGCCCAACATGGGGCCACCACAACATTAAGTATTGATTAAGTTAAAGAATGTACATTGTCAGTTGGTGTTTTTTTCCATGGCTATTCACCTGATTGCATATGCTCTGCAATGTTTAAATGTTTTGCATATCCTGCGGTGAACTACTATTGTGGCTGAACTGGTTTGATTGTTTCCTGAAATGTTTAATGATTCATGTGAAAATCACCTCTTTCACACAATTCCTTTATTGATATAGCCCTTACATATAGCATTATGGCTACTCCACAGCCTTCTGCAAGGTCACCCTCAGTTTCACTTGACATAGAAGCTCCTGATGTTCAAACCCCTAACCCTAGTGCAAGCCCAAGATTTAGTTCACACCTACGGACTTACTTCCCCACTCCTGGTCAGCCTCAATCAGTGACACCGGACATCCATGGTCATCCATATCCCATATATTCTCCTCGCAGGGATAAGTTGCCAACTATCAATCAATCCCTTGCTTGGGAAACTGAAGATGTGCCTCACTCACCTGATCCAGGAGGAGGTGCTCCAAATCGCACAGCTTCCTCTCCATATTTATTATCCCAGTCTCAATGTGACCTCCCAGGAGCAATCCCCACTTCAGGCCGGGACTTGAATCGGATTGCAGAAAAAACCCAAGAGGGTTGGGACCGAATGCATGAGGAAATCAACCAACAAGGACGAGCAATAAACAAACTTAACGAGGGTTTGAAAGGAAGTAATTATTCGGTGACTGAACAACTTAAAGGTCTGGTAGATACACTAACTGCCAATCATCACCAACTTTTCACCAAGATTACTGCCCATAAAGAATGTATGGAAATGGATAAAATTGTGAAAGGAATCATCTTGTCGGATAGAGGATCCCAGTTTGTGTCTTCACTGTTCCATGAACTCTGTACCACCTGCGGGAGCACCGCCCCCAAACGGTCGGCCATGACCTTTGCCAGCAACTTGTAGTCGACGCAAAGCATGGTTAATGGCCTCCAGTTTCCCAGTTCCGTGCGCTCCCCCTTTTTGAACAGCAGTGAGATGACCCCTGTGGCCATCGACCCACCCATTACCCCCGCCCGGAGCACCGCCGTCAGTACTTCCAGCACCACCGGCCCAAGTACGTCCCAAAACCGTAGGTAGAATTCCGCCGGCAGCCCATCAATGCCAGGCACCCTCCGGCGATTCATCCTACCCAAGGCCCCCCCCAGTTCCCCGAGGGTAAGCGGTGCCTCCAGGGCCTCCGCCACGCCTACCGGCACCCGCTGCGTCACTAAATTCACATAGGCCTCCCCCCTCCCGCATCTACTTCTCCCCTGCTGAACTTCCCTCGATAGTATGCTGTGACTGCGCGCACCATCCCCGCCTCTTCTGATACCACCGTTCCCTCCTGACCCCGCCCATCACCTGCCTTGCCCCGCCCGCCCGAATCGGCCCAAAAAACCCAGCAGAGCATGTCTCCAGGCCCTCAATGTATTTCTCCCGCGACCTTAACGGGTATGCCCGCGCCCTCCGCTCTGAGACTTCCCAAAGACGAGCCCTCAGGGAGTCGCACACACTCTGACTCACCGTACCACCGTGATTCCTTTTGGCGTATTCCGCCTCCAGACGGCGCTGCAACCGCACCTCGTCCCTTATCTCCCGCCTCGCCTTCCGCTTACAATAGCCCATACAAAACCCCTTCATCCGGCCCTTCGCAACCTCCCACCACTCGATGAAGTCTGCACACATCGATCTTACCCCTACCAGGCCCTCAAAGAACCACCGGAAACACTGCTCAAACTGCTCCTCCTCCAAGATGTTGATGTTCAGGCGCCAGTAGCCGGCACCAAACCCCGGCACCGTCGAGCTCGCCTCCAACAGCAGCCCGTCGTGGTCCGAAAAGCACACAGGCACCAACCTGCCGGACAACAGCCTCAAGGACCTCGACAAGTATATATAATCTAAACTCCTCTCTATGCCCCTTGCGTTCCGCCAAGTGGGCCCCATCCCCTGAGGCAAGGCAAGTTTATTTGTATAGCACATTTCAACACAAGGCGATTCAAAGTGCTTCACATACAACCATTAAAAGCATAAAAACACAATGCAAAATAAAAGATTTGAAAACAATTAAGAACATTCATTAAAACATTAAAAAGCAATACAGCGATACAGAATTGAATAAAAGGTGCAGTGCAGTTTAAGATATAAAATGCAGTAGTAAGATGCAGAATCTGGTTTAATTAAAGGCAACAGCAAACAGAAAGGTCTTCAGTCTGGATTTAAAGAGGCTGAGGGTCTCTGCAGACCTGCAGCTTTCAGGGACCTTGTTCCAGATGTGTGGAGCCGAAAAGCTGAACGCTGCTTCTCCGTGTTTAGTTCTGACTCTTGGAACAGAAAGTAGACCCGTCCCAGACGACCTGAGGGGTCGGGTTGGTTCATAAGGCAGCAGCAGATCAATAATGTATTTAGGCCCTAAACCATTCAGTGCTTTATAAACCAGCAGCAGAATTTTAAAGTCAATTCTTTGTTGGACAGGAAGCCAGTGCAAAGACCTCAGAACCGGAGTGATGTGATCCACTCTCCTGGTCTCAGTGAGGACTCGAGCCGCAGCGTTCTGAATCAGCTGCAGCTTTCTGATTGACTTTTTACTGAGACCTGTGAACACACCGTTACAGTAGTCAAGTCTACTGAAGATAAATGCATGGACAAGTTTCTCCAAATCCTGTTGAGACATAAGTCCTTTAACCCTTGATATATTCTTCAGGTGATAGTAGGCTGATTTTGTAACTGTCTTGATATGGCTGTTCAGGTTGAGGTCTGAATCCATAACTACTCCTAGATTTCTGGCTTGGTTTGAGGTTTTTAACGTCAGTGATTGAAGCTCAGCGCTCACTTTCAATCGTTCGTCCTTGGAACCAAAAACAAGTACTTCTGTTTTATCTTTAATTAATTGAAGAAAATTCTGGCACATCCAGTTGTTGATTTCTTCAATACATTTAGCCAGTACTGGTATGGGATTATAGTCCCCTGGTGATATAGTTATGTAGATTTGTGTGTCGTCTGCACAGTTATAACACACTTGGTTGTTTTTCATAATCTGAGCCAGTGGAAGCATGTAGATATTGAACAGAAGAGGCCCCAGTATTGAACCTTGGGGAACACCACATGTCATACCAGTCAGCTCTGATGTGTAATTAGCTACCGACACAAAGTATTGTCGGTCCTTCAAGTAAGAGTCAAACCAGTTAAGTGCTGCGCCAGAGAGCCCTACCCAGACTTTCAGTCTGTCTAGTAGTATTGTAAGATTCTGCTCGTTATCCCGGCCAGTTCGTGGGAGAAATGCTCAGAATTCAAATTTATGTAATTAAAAGATTTAATAAAAGATGATGACAAAACAGTTATACATTACTCGACCCGAGGCCACCTCCTTCTTGTAGATTCACAGACTGGTCCAGTTAGCTGCCGCCTCTACAGTCAGGAAATAGACCGTTTCATTTCGCGCTGTTAGTTTAAATACTTTTCAGCCACGGAGCTTAAGGCCCTCTCATTGGTTAGTTCCCTTCCCTTATTCTTAACATCCCGATAGTCCACAGGTCCATTTACTTTCGGAGAAGGCGGAGGCTCTTCATCCCCTAGAGACAAAGGAATTGTCCATCTTCAAAGTATCCCTGCGCACATCCTTCCGGTCCCAAATGTCTCAGTGTCTCACTCCGCCTTCCCTAGCAACAAATTGAAGGAACTACTTCTTCTTAAAGAAACAGTCACACATTCCTAACTCCTATAGAATCGTTATATATAAAAACCCATTCACACCTAAACATTAAACAATATGACATACAGTGACTTTCTTAATACATACAATTACATATCCTTCATAATGCCCTTCATTATTTATCATATCCTTCTTATGCATTGTAATGTACACTTAAACAATCCTTTATTACACATGTACAGGCAATTTCAAGCTCACTAATCTATTAGAACTTAACAGTATGTTGTGATCGACCGTGTCGAATGCAGCACTGAGATCCAATAATACTAAGACTGAAGTTCTGCCTCTGTCTGTGTTTAAGTGGATGTCGTTGAAAACCTTAACAAGAGCAGTTTCAGTACTGTGATACTGACGGAAGCCAGACTGGAAGACATCAAAACAGTTATTTTCGGCCAAGAAGCTATTTAGCTGTTGATAAACCACTTTTTCCATTATTTTACTTAAAAAAGGGAGGTTTGATATTGGCCTATAATTTTTCATTATTTCGGGGTCTAAACTAGCCTTCTTTAGGAGTGGTTTAATAACTGCAGTTTTTAGGGCTTGTGGGAAGACACCTGAGAGAAGGGATGTGTTTACAATTTGTAAAAGGTCAGTGATCATGCAGTGTGAAATATTTTTGAAAAAGTGTGTTGGTAGAATATCTAAGCAGCACGAGGATGTTTTCAGATGTTGTATAATATCTTCTAAGCTTCTTTGGTTAATTGAATGAAATTGTGTCATATGTGGATGGATGTTATGTAAAGATGGGGACAACACACATCCTGTGGTTGGTGTGGAGCCACCGACTGCTTGTCTAATTTTCTGATTTTTGTCAGTCAAAAAGGATGCAAATTGATTGCATGCCCAGGTGGATTGGAGCGTAGCAGTTACTGACACCGGAGGGTTTGTTAGCCTGTCCACGGTAGCAAATAAGGCGCGTGCATTGTTATTGTTTTTGATTATGATGTCAGAGAAGAAGGCCTGCCTTGCATTTCTAAGTTGCAAATTGTAGTTGCGAAGTCTCTCTTTATAGATACCACAGTGAACCTGGAGATTAGTCTTTCCGACACTCTCTTTTCTCTATTCGGACCAACGTGGCATTTCTCCAAGGGGATCTTTTCTTACCTGAGACAACCTTCACCTTAGTGGGTGCAATGGCATCAATGACATTTTTAACTTTAGAATTGAAGTGATCTACAAGCTCATTTACTGAGATGCAAGAGAGGGCTGGTGTAGAGGAGAACTTCTGAATAAATAGTTCACTGGTGTTTTCAGTGATGTAACGCTTTGTCACAACCTTGGTTTGGACATTTGTGTGCAGGGAGATTGCACTCTCAAAGAAAACACAGAAATGATCAGAAAGTGCAACATCAGTCACAGCAACCTTGGAAATGTCCAGACCTTTGGTGATGATTAGGTCCAGAGTGTGCCCCTTGTTGTGGGTGGGACCTGTTACATGCTGAGTCAGCTCATAGTTACCAGGGACACCACATAGCTGTATAGACCCTCTGTCCTGGGGATTATCAACATGGATATTAAAATCACCAACAATGACAACACAATCAAAATCAATACAGATTATTGACAGCAGTTCAGTAAACTCATCAAAGAAGGATGCACAGTATCTAGGTGGTCTGTAAATGTTAAGGAATAAAACTCGAGTGGAATTCAGAGCCACATATTCAAAAGAAGTAAAATGACCAAAAGACATCTGCTTGCATTGCAAAGACTCATTAAATAAAATAGCAACTCCTCCTCCTTTCTTATGCGCTCTTGTTTCACTCATGAAACTGAAGTTGGGAGGCGTTGATTCAATAAGAACAGCTGCTCTGTTATCTTGGTCTAACAATGAAATCATTAATTAAAAAATGTTTTTCCTGACAGAGACCTGACATTTAATAAAGCTAAGTTTAATGTGTTTAAAGCTCTATTTGTCCTATGTATCTGGACAGGCTGACAAGGAATGATCGTTAAGTTTGATAAATTTGCAGATTTACTAATGTTTCTTCGCAGCCTCACCTTTCCTTTTCTATGAGTCAGGACAGGAATTGAGAACGCTAGCTGCATACAGGGCCCCGACTGTTCCTGGAGATAATCAGTAGTGTCATTAGCCTTGTAGTCCGGACCCAGAAGATATCAATTAAAGTCTTTATCAGGTAGGGGAGATTGAGGATAGTGGTGGAGCTGTTGTGGAGGCGGGGGAGGGGCATGGCGCTTTAACTTCACTGTTCACTGTTTGTGTCAAAGGACTTAGAGCCAGTGGTGGAGGTCGAACTGGAGGGATTTTAACAGGGAAAATGGGAGTGCGGCGGGGAGTGAATTTGGTTCCAGCAGTGACCAGCTCTTTCATGTGGTCAGTGAACTCCAGGTGGGGGGAGGAGGAGGGGGAGAATGGAGAGGAGGGGGACCTGGATGGGGTATAGGGGGTGGAAGTTGGTGCTGGTGACGGAAGTAAATTCACTTCCTCTCGGAGGGGGGGATCAATCCTTGTTGGTGAGGTTGGAGACTCCTCCTCTTGGCGCTCCTTTGGCATCCTTCCCATGAGGTCTCCACGACGACGCTGTGTGGTTATCTCTTGTTTAGACTCCTCTTGTCTACTGTCCTTAGCAGTGGGAACAGATGGGTGACACAGGAAGAAAAATAAGTTAGAGGCAAACTGTTTTACCCCTGACTTGATCAGGCAGATTCCATCTGCTTTAAAAAGATGTATGCGTTCCCAGAAAAGGTCAAAATTGTCAATAAAATGTACTGGATGGTCAGTACATGCAGTTGACAGCCATCTGTTCAGTGCAAACAGTCTGCTGAATCTTACATCTCCTCTCCTGGCTGGTGGAAGAGGGCCACTGATAAACACCTCGGCATTGACAGAGCTGACTGTGTTTAACAAGTCAATAAAGTCTCTCTTCAGAACTTCAGACTCTTGTTTCACAATATCACAGCTTCCCGTATGCAGAATTATGTTTTTCACCGTAGGATGGTCAGCCACGATGTCCAAGATTTTGTCTCATGTTAGATACCATATCCGTCGGAAAGCAGAGTATTTTGGTATTCTTGCTGCACACTGTTTTCACATCTTTTACAGCATAGTCACCAACAATCAGAGTATCAGGCCCAGTCTTTTCCTGCGGCCTTTTACGTTCACATTTACTCTCAGTTCTTACCCTGCTTTGAGAAGATAGCTGCTTATCCAGGGCATCCGATTCAGGATCCTGCGACAATGGAGCAAATCTGTTTAAGTTGTAGTCTTGGTTGTTGTGGAGGTTCTTTGGTGGTTTTACTTTTCCCAGCTGTTCTCGGCTGTGTCCAGCTGCGTGCAGGGGTTGAGGAGGAATTATGCCTCCGTGGTAGTGCGGGCCAGCCAGTCGCATCAGAAATCTCAGGGTTCTGGGCTCTGCCTGTTAGTCGTCCTGTTAGTCGTCCTCCCACATCCTGAGAGAATGATTTCCTCTTCGGCTTTAAACCGAGAGAGTTCCAGGGAGGACTACCATTTGAGGAGTCATTTACAGCTGCACAACCCTCCTGTTTCTTGGTAGGCCTGGTGGTGCTAGTTAGCTGTGCCTTAGCTTGCACTTGTCCAGGATTTTGAGTCCACGGTAAAGTGGTATCGTTCTCACACGGTCCATTTACCTCCGAGTTCACTTCTAGTCGGAAGATTTTTGTTTCCAAGACTGCAATCTTCTGCAGGAGTTTGTGGTAGTTGTCCATGGATAGGGCTGGCATCTTGTTGCTACTTAGCTTTAGCTTAGCTGCTAAGTAGCCTATAGCAATTTGTCTTTAAACCAGCGGAATTTTAGCAATAGCAGTTAAATCTACAGAGAAATAGAGTCCCAGTGATTTTGAAGTGTCCAGCAGCTGCTGCTCAAGGATTCTCACAGAAGAAAAACAAAATATAAGAAGATATTAGCAGAAAAAATGCAAGCAGAAGCAAGAGCAAGCAGAAAAAGCGTCTGCACTGTAAGAAAGCAGGAAGCACACCAGCAGGAAGCAGTCTCACCCCCCTCGCCCCATCCACCATGTCGCAATTTGCCATTAGCGTGGCGATGTACCCGTCGCTGGCATCGCCCCCCTTTCCAAGCTCCATGTTAAAATCGCCCCCCACTATCACCTGCCGACTAGTGGCCAGGTGCGGCTCTATTTGGGCGAACATATCCTGCCGTTCCGCAGACGTGTGCTGCCCGTACACCACAATCACCCTGAGCTTAACCGTCCCCCACTTTACATCAGCCCCTATTACCCTCCCCTGGACGATGACAAATGAACCCTCCACCACTATCTCCCTACACCCCCGTCGAATGAACCCCCCCTATACTCCAGACAGAGCCTCCCTTATCCCATTCTTCCGAATACACCCCTATATCCCCCTCGTCCCGGAGATGCACCTCCTGCAGGAAACAAATGTCGGCACGTAATGCACCCACAAAATCGAACACCACCCTCTTTACCTTATTTCTCATCCCCCTCACATTTAAGGTTAACATTTTCAGAGAACCCATGCCTTTATATCAGATTTAATCCTAGTGCCCCCCCCCCCCCCGAGTCATAGAGTTCGGCCTTGTCCATCTCCTCCGCCCAGGAATAGGGCACCGGGTTCGGCGAAAGGTCCGGACCCCCGAGCCCCTCCTGCGGGTCCCGCCCTACTGGGGACTCCAGTACGAGCAACCCCGAAGGGAGGTCGAAATCCAGCCCCACCCCTAAAGTGAAGAACGCGGCTGGGTCCCCCATCCTCCGCCCTGACCCCTCCCCCCCTCCAAGCCCCTCGATGCCCTCACCCCCCTGCACCGGCGCTCCGTCCTCCTCACCTTCTCCCGTGGCCCCCCCTCTTCGCTCCTCAGGGCCTCCTCGTCCTTGGGCCTGCCCGGCCCCAGCCCCCTTTCTGGACTTCTTACGCTGTGCCTCCCCCCCGTGTTTCCCTGCTCTGTTTGAGGCTCCACCCCAAAGGCCTGCGAGACCTTTCGCGCCCCCTGCTTCGGCAATCCCGCCGCTGCCTCCTCCATGGCCATTGGAGATCCCTCGCTCGAGGTGCCCGGGCCTCCTCCCTCACTCCCGCGCCGGCCTCCGTCATCCCCACCGTCTCCGTCGTCCCTGCTTCTTCTTCCTCTTGTCTCTCCCACAACAGCCCGGCTCCTTCCGGCCCCTCCTCCGCCGCAGCCCCGTCCTGTGCTCCGCCTGGGTTCACCACCTCGGCAAAGGTCCTCTGCTGGCCCGGACAGCTCCGGTACAGATGGTCTGCCCCTCCACACCCGTGGCAAGTCTTCGGCGCTGCGCAGTCCTTACTCATATGCCCCCCCTGGCCACAGACCCGACAGCGCTCTCCCGCACAGTTCTCCCCGGTGTGACCCGGCTGCCTGCATTTCCTACAGAAAGCTGGCTGCCTCGGGTAGTACAGGTAACCACGGTCTCCCCCGAGGCTGAACAAGGCGGGTGGATGGCGCAGTCCTTCCGGCCCTTCCGGGTCCGGGTGCAGGAGAACCTGAAACTGCCTCCGCCCCGTCCAGAACCCCAGGGGGTCCTTCACATACCTGGCCGCCGTCAACACTTCGCCGTACTGTCCCAGGAACGTGGCTAAGGCTCTGTCCCCCACAAAGGGGTTGTACATATGTATAGTCACTGTTCTAAAGTTTGGCCTGTCCAGGCTCTGAACCTCATAGAAAGCCAGCGGGCCTACCTTGGCTTTTTCCCGGCAGTCCTCAGCCACCCGACGGTAGCAGGGATCATCCTTCATGGTGACGTCAAATGCTCTTTCTTGCTGATTCCATTGAATGCAGTACACCTCTTCCACCTTCAGGCGCAGCTGTCCCACGATGACCTTACCCACGAAGAAAACCCGAGCCGTCTTCTGCTCCTCTTCCGTTGTCGCCCGGAACCTCAGGGTATACCGTAGCCCGACCCTAGGAATCTGCTGGTCTCTCGGCGCCGCCACTGCCATCTCTTCCTCCACGTTTGTAGCTCACTTCTCCTGTAGTCCGTCGCCTCCACGCTCAACCTTAGCCAAAAGGCCGAGAAGCGATGAGCCTCGACGGTTTGCTTCCTGAACCAACCTCCTGGGAGGTTTCTCACTTGTCATGGTGCAGTTATTTCAATTAGACTATGCAGTGGCAGCTGCTTATCACCCCCAGCCCAGCCCTATATGGTCTAGCACCTTAGAGAGTAATATGACCACCCTTTCGTCAAAAGTGTCAGGTGTGACCTTTGACCTTAAGCTTGGGTTAGCCCCGCCCCCATCACCCCACCCCCCGTCGCCCCGCCCCCCTGTCCAATGAGAATCGAGGGGGCATTCCTGGCGTGAACCAATGAGCTTCGAGGGGGCGTTCCTGGCACGAACCAATGAGAATCGAGGGGGCGGTACTAATACTTTTCGTCAAAAGTGACAGGTGACCTTTGCCCAGGGATGGTGGTAAGCGTGAACCAATGAGAATCGAGGTGGGCGAGTATTTCTGAAAATGTGAATTAAATAAAACATTAGTAAAGTATAATTTTTTCAGATCCTATTGATAGACGTAGAGTGATCGTTACCTTCTCCTAGTAGCACCTGAACAGTGAGTCATTCCTGCTAGTGTGGGGGGTTAGGACCCTCCCCCCGTCCAATGAGAGGGTTGTACTAAGCGTGAACCAATGAGCTTCGAGTATTATGTTTTTGAAAGTAAAGGCAGCATCCAGTCCCTCGCACACTCGTTCCCTCCAAAACATATGTGAATCATAGCACCTGAGGGCTTGTTTTTAGGTCAATCGGTGACCCCGTATCAGTATGCAGCCATACATACATACATACACACACAGAAAAACATATAAATATGGATCATGGTTTAAATGGTGTACTGAACACTCCTATGCTAAACCATGCTTCCAGGTAGTGTCTTTTTTCTGTTTTGTTTCTGCAATATTAACAAATCTATTTAAATAAAATGTAACTTGCTTCAAACTACCCCTCCACCACTACCAACAGCATCCAGTCCCTCGCACACTCGTTCCCTCCAAAACTGTGTGAATCATAACATCTGATGGCTTGTTTCTGGTCAATCGGTGACCTCTTATAAGTGACCCCTTATCAGTATGCAAACAAGCCATACATACATACACACACAGAAAAACATATAAATATGGATCATGGTTTAAAGGGTGTACTGAACACTCTCCTATGCTAAACCATGCTTCCAGGTAGTGTCTTTTTTCTGTTTTGTTTCTGCAATATTAACAAATCTATTTAAATAAAATGTAACTTGCTTCAAACTACAATCCAGCAGCAGCAGCAACCAGTACCTCGCACCAGAGCGATGATCGTAAGTATTCGTTAATATATGTATTTGTATTTCATATTCTGAACGTTATGACTGCAATCTTACCGTTTCTCTAAATCCTCTACAGTTACCGAGGCAGAATGGGACCTTATATTTGAGACCGAACTCACTGCCGCGGATCCAGAGTTTCAGTACCAAGATCAGGAAGGAACTGTGGTGGTGTCGCAAGATCATGAAGGACCTGTGTTAAAGCCATACGCAGCCGGGGTAGAGCCACCTCTATTAGCTTTAACAGTTATCAGCTTTAACCTCACTGGCAGCGCTACGCACTCCTCCGACACAAGTACGAGGGGAGGAGGAGAAGAAGAAGAAGAAGAAGAAGAAGTAGAAGTTGCCGTCGAGCCCGTCCCACCTCCAGTAGTTTTACCGGCTACCATCTTTAACCCTACCGATTCCCTTACGAGCTCAGAAGAAGAAGAAGAAGAAGAAGAAGAAGAAAATCCTGTCCCACCGGCAGTAGCTTTAGAGGCTAACAACAACATCCACCCGACCGGCTCGAGAGATTCAACAGCGAGGTTAAACACTTCCGGGGTAACCTCCTCTTCCGGGTCGAGCTCTCCCGGGTTATCCTTCAGACTGGTAAATGACAACGGTGAGTTTTTATTTTTAATGTTCTAATATTTTCTTTATACTATTACACATGTCATTCGACACACACACACACACTCTCACCCTCACTCTGTTTTTTGCAATTCTGTATTACAGAGAGGAGGAGGAAGAGGAGACAGAACTCAAGAATCCAAATGTTGAGTAAAACCTTGCAATGGGTCAGTGAAATGTTGAATGATTATACTTACTGATTTGTTTTATTGCTATTTGTATTATTATTTTTGTAATTCTTGTTTAATTTTAATTTTTATTATAATTTCTTTTTTTACGATGTCATGGACAACCGTTGTGTATCCGAATTACAGGCTTTATCAGAAGCACTACCTGTACATGAGTTAAATGACATTAATCAAGTTGTTGTACCATATGAATTGCAAAATGCCATTGATAGCTTAAATGAAAGTCCCTCCACCTCTGAACCTGTAGATCCTTTCGCGGCCTTAAACAATGCTCTCGAGTCCCTCAATGAACCCTATTGCTCCCAATCTACAGCCTATGCAGGCCTTGATGTCATAAATGCCTCCGTAGACCTATTAATACATTGTACATCGGTAAACACCTCCACTATAAATCAGATTGATGAAAATCAAGCGGACGTAATTGATGAAAATCAACCGGACGTAATTGATGATCATTTAGGTCCCATTAATGAACATCATTCAGAAGGTGACGCTATCATTGCGGATCCTATCAATGTAATTCAGTCAGGGGGTCACCCCCAAGGTACACTGAGCCAGGTGACAAGGAGTAGATTCAACAACACCGAAACGAGACATACGTTAAACGTGCCCCCCGTTGATCCTGACGGAAACTATGCATTATATTATGCATCTGTGCTGGGGAGCCTTCACGAGTTGTGTGAAAGACTCTTTTCAGAAGCTACGCGAGGGGATGTGATACAGCTCGAGTTGACGGGTGAGAGTTTGAGGGGTAATGTCTCTGTTGTTTTAAGGGCTGATTCTGACATGGATTTAGCCGGTTTCGAGGCTCTCCTGGAGAGAAGCATTCAATCCAACGCATCCATTATGGCAGATAGCGGGTTAGAACTGGTGGCTCAGGTAATCAATAATCCTAGAGGCGGTGTTAAAAGAATGTTGGGAAAAATGCTGCATAATGAGGTGGTTGAAAAGAAGAGGCGCTTCCTGTATGTTGTACAAAATACCGGTAATCAACTCTGCTTTGCCATCAATTTAGCTCATTTAACGAATCCCGGGGTTTCAGATCCGCAGGCGGTTAGAATGGGCAGAGAGATTCAAACTCGGGCGGGTCTATCCCATCAGACTGCGGTGACCTTTAGCGACGTTGAAGCATTTGAGAGGATTTTAGAGTGTAAAATTGTAGTGTTTTACAGAGGGGATGAGAGCAGAACCCTTTCAAAATTCCAGACAGCAACCCCCAAGAGAGACAAAAAGCTATTTATGTTTGTTTGAAAATCACTACTACGGTATTAAAAATCTCAAAGGTTTTTTGGGAGCAAAGTTTGTGTGTAAACATTGCGACGTCGGTTATGCCAATGTATTGAGTCACCGTTGCCAGGATCACTGCTCAGTCTGCTTTGATCCCTCCTGTGTTCCTACGCCAGAGTCACAAACCGTCATATGTGACTCGTGTAACAGAGTCTGTCGTTCCCTCTATTGTCTGAGGAAACACAAGGAGCCCGTACGGAGAAAACGGCAAATGAAGGTTGTCAGTAATTGTGATCTGTATAAATACTGCAATGGCTGTCAGAGGATTTACTACAGTGCCATGAGTGGAAAGGGAGGCCCTCACAGGTGTCAGGAGCAGAAATGCAGAATCTGCAAGGGTCCAAAGGGCGAGAGTCACCAGTGTTACATTCAGCCTTTAGCTCCGGACCCGGAGTATACGGAGAAATTGGTGTTTTATGATTTTGAAACCTTTGTAAATGAAAGAGGGGTTCACGCTCCTTTTTTGGTTTGCACTAAAACGTTAGACGGTGAGAGGTGGAACGCTCAGGGTGTGGATTGTGCCTACAAGTTTCTCCGGCATTTCAGGAGACCGTTGTACAAAAACTCTGTTTATAGCCCACAATGCTAAAGGTTTTGATAGCTATCTGATTCTCAATGCCATGGTCCAACAGGGCCTAAAACCTTCCCTGATTATGCAGGGCAGCAAAGTCATTTGCTTCACAGACCCCGATTACAGTCAAAAATACATAGACTCATTGTCTTTTCTCACCATGCGTTTAGCAGCCATGCATAAAGCGTTGGGTTTTGTTGATAAAATCAAAGGCTACTTTCCTCACAGTTTCAGCTCTGAGGCTCACTTGAGGTACGTAGGACCCTACCCCCCTCTCGACTGTTTTGGAGCCAAGCATATGAGTACGGGTGAGAGGGCAGAGTTGAACGCTTGGTATGAGACGGTGAGCCAGAGTACTTTTGATTTTCAGAAGGAAGCTTTGCGTTATTGTCAGAATGATGTAGACATTCTTGCAGAGGGTTGTATGCTTTTCAGGAAAGGCTGCATCGATGAGACTGGCATAGATCCCTTCAGTTGCGCCACCATCGCTTCTGCATGCATGAAAACATTTGTGACAAACTTTTTGCCTCGAGACAGCCTCGCCATACCTTCCCCCCACGATTACAGGTCTAAATTCAAAACGTACTCAAACGCAGGGATCCAATGGCTAGAGTGGGTGTCACACACCGACAATGTCTTTATTCAACACGCTTTAAACACCAGGGAAAAGCTTGAGATTAACGGGGTGAAACACGTGTGGGAGTTTCTGGGTTGTTTTTATCACGGTTGCCCTTTATGCTTTCAGCCTCACGACACCTGTCCTCTGACAGGTAGGCCCTTTGAAGAGCTGCACACGGCCTGTGAGAAGAAACTACAGACGTTACAGTCTGTCCATGGCATGCGTGTGAATATCATGAGAGAGCATCGCTGGGTAGAGTTGAAAAAAAACGACCGGGGGTTGAAGGATTTTCTCAATGGTTACAAGGCTCCTCAACCTCTAGCACCCCGAGATGCTTTGTACGGAGGCAGGACCAATGGCGTGAGGTTGAGGTACACGGCAGGGGCTAAAGAAAGGATCGATTACGTAGATGTGATTTCATTGTATCCCTACGTTAATTATACATCCCCCTACCCTCTGGGTCACCCCGAAATAATCTACAAAGATTTCAAAGAGCCTCAAAGCTACTTTGGGTTAATCAGGGCCGTCGTCCACCCCCCTCACGAGCTGTACTTTCCCGTCTTACCGTACAGAACTCCCTCGGGTAAACTTGTCTTTACTTTGTGTCGTTCATGCGCCGACCTTAATTTCCAGGAAGGTCCTTGTACGCACAGCGACGAGGCCAGAGCATTGACGGGGACCTGGGTCACCCCCGAATTCAACAAGGCTTTAGAAAAGGGTTACCGCGTGGCAGAGATTACAGAGGTGTGGCATTTTGACAAAAGCAGTGATTCCATCTTTGTAGACTATATGCACACTTTTCTCAAAGGCAAGCAGGAGGCTTCGGGCTACCCGCCAGAGGCTACCGATCCGGAGAGCAGAGAAAAGTACATTAGGGACTACCAGACCAATCAAGGTATTTTGCTGGATGCTGCCAAAATTAAGTCAAACCCCGCTAAAAGACAAGTGTCTAAATTGTGTCTCAACAGCTTTTGGGGAAAGTTTGCGCAGAGAAGCAACATGATCCAGACCGTTCTCACCAGTGAACCGGAAGAGTTTTTCAGCTATCTGTTTTCTGAGAAATATAACGTCAACTACTTTTCCTTTCTCAGCGACAGAGTGGCTCTGGTTCAGTGGAGTCACGGCGATCGGTGCGTAGCCCCTCCAAACAAAGGTGAATAATGTTTTTGTAGCTGCTTTCACCACAGCCTACGGACGGCTCAAGCTGTACAGCTATCTGGAACAGATGCAAGACAGGGTGCTGTACTGTGATACAGATAGTCTCATATATGTCACAAAAGAGGGGGAACCGCTTCTCGAGTTGGGTAATTATTTGGGGGATCTGACTGACGAGCTGGCTGGTGACACTATACAGGAATTTGTAGCAGCGGGTCCCAAAAGTTATGCCTATCAAACCAGAAACAAAAGAGCGGTGCTACGCGTAAACGGTATCACACAAACACATGAATTCTGCGAAAGAGTCAATTTTAACAGCATTAAAGAATTGGTGGAGGGCTATGTGCGCAACTCTGACGACGAGACTGTTCTTGAAGCCCCTCAGTACGGGATTGTGCGAGATAAAAAGGGCTTCTTTCTTAGAAACTCTACATTTGCGAAAAAATTTCGGGTGGTGTACGACAAGAGACGTCTGCTGAGCCAAGGTCAGACCTTACCTTTTGGATATTGAATAATGTTTGAGCCTAACCAGATTGACCCCTTTGAACCGAGACAGAGTTCCTTTTTCCTGTCAAATTGTGGGCCCTAGCGGATGTGGACTAACCTATTTTGTGAAAAAAATTTTAGAAAACTGTCAGCATGTCATGGATATAGTGCCCAACAACATTGTATGGATATACACGTCATTTCAACCCTTGTATGCCGAATTGCAAAAGAAAAATAAAAAGATTAAATTCATCAAAGGACTTCCTGATTCTTTTGAAGACGATGACCTGTTTCCCCCCGATCATAGTCATTTGATTATTCTGGACGATGTCATATTTCAAGCAGCCAATCATCCGGAAGTGGTCAGGATTTTCACACAATACAGACATCACAGGAATATGAGTGTAATGATGCTGACGCAGAATGTCTTCCATCAAGGTAAACACAGTCACACCATCAGTTTAAACAGCAATTACCTGGTGTTGTTTAAAAACCCTCGAGACAGATTACAGCTGACTATATTGGCTCAACAAATTTACCCCGGTCGAAAGGCCTTTATCTTGGAAAGTTTTGAAGACGCTACCAAAGATCCTCACGGTTATTTAATCATCGACCTCACTCCGGCCTGTCCAGAGCCGTACAGACGGAGATCAGGAGTACTCCCCTCCCAGTGGCCCGTTGTGTATCTGCCCAAGACGACTAAAGCATGTCAGCGCGACTAAAAAGGAACGCTCCTTTGCTGAGAGCTTTGTGTCACTCTGAGCCTCGGCAACGTAAAGATATCCTTGAAGGCTGTTCCTCGGACTTTGTGCAGTCTCTGAGCGAGCTCGCTTTAAATCTTTTAAAAGGAAACATTCCTCTGTCTGCCTCTCAGTATAAAAAATTCGTGGGGAAAAAGAAAATTATCAGACTGCTGGCTAATAAAAAGGCCAGTTTAAAAACCAAACGCAGAGCTCTGAGGACTCAATCTGGAGGATTTCTGTTACCTCTGCTCTCTGTGGCCGTGCCCTTTATCGGACAGCTTCTAGGAGGCCTCATTCAAAAATGAGTCAAAAGATGTTTTTGATGACCCCTCACCAGCTAAACCGACTGAGTCAGACGGCCTCCTCGACCCCGGCCCCTGCCCCGGTCCTTACCGGCGGCTTAGAAACAATGAGACGTGTGGCTGAAAACGATTTGGATGAAAAAATGAGGTACATATTAAACCAGCGGGGCTTGAGCTCATATGAAAAAATTAAAAAATACAACGCTCTGCTACAGAGACACCTGGCTCTGATTAAGCAAAGGGAGAAGGGCGAGTATCCTATCACGCCCGTTAAAGACGTACAAGAACAAGATGAAGAAGCAGAAAAAGAGAAGCAGGATGATATGGTGAATGAGGTGCTGCAAAATCTTCCCGAGAGATATAGGAAGAATGCTAAATATATCATGACAAAATTAACCGAAAACCTCTGGACTCGTCAAGGTGAATTTGTTTATAGGGGAAAACCCGTGACAGGCTCTCACATGATGGATTTGATTAAAAATCTAAGCCTCTCTTTTAAAAAGACATCCCTACCTCCAAAGGGATGGAAGGGCTTTTTAAATACTCTGACTGAATTAAACATTCCTTTATCGGCGGTGACCAACCCACGAGCTCGAGAGCAATATCGACGCCTCAAGATGCATGATGATGATGATGATGATGATGATGAGGCTGGAGCTCCCCAGAAAAAGAGGCAGACGCCTTGGCATTGGATTAATTTCTCCCCTCAAAGAAAAAAGACTTGATTCAATTTGTACCGTTTATTTATTTCACAAGTTGTAACAATCTTTAAACATTTGCAAAGAACATGTGGTGTGCTGGCCTTGCTGCCTCGTAAAGATATTCCTAGCGCAGCGTTGATGTTTTTTCACAAAATCTGAAACCATCTTGTCGTTTTTTACGACATCATCTTGATATAAAGATAGCACATTTTTAAAAGATTGCCCGCAGGCTCTATGGTACAGATAATAAATACAATGCTGACCGCAAGTGGTAGACAGCACGTGTTGAAGTTGCCTTTTGTGGTACAAAATGGGACCCGGTTGTTTTTCTAAAAACTGCACAATGCTTTGAGGGTAGTGGCTAAAGTCGGGTGGGAAGCCAAAAGAATCAAAAAACGAGGTTGATCCATCTTCCTCCAGAGTCAGAGCCAACCAGTGCTCTCCGGGCTTATGACTGGGATGGGTGTTGACAATCATGTAAGCGGGGAGCTTGAATGAACGCTGCAGTACAGGTAACTGATCCGAAGGCCACACTCCGCAAAATGCATCTCCCACTAAATGACGCATGACCCCTTCCAAGCAATAATTATTCATTTTTCAGTAATAATCCACCAGCACCTGTCGCTTAGAGTTGATCTCTAGAATGGAGTCGTAACAAGCGTAAACAATAAGAGTAGTCGTGGCAGGTAGGGGAACTCTGAATCTCATTTCCAGTCTCAGACTGCCTGTGGAAACGGGGGCTAAAGCGTCATAGTCCTCTGCCGCTGTGAGGCAAGGCAAGGCAAGGCAAGTTTATTTGTATAGCACATTTCAACACAAGGTGATTCAAAGTGCTTCACATACAGCCATTAAAAGCATAAAAACACAATGCAGAATAAAAGATTTAAAAACAATTAAAAACAATTACACAATCCAAAATAAAAGATTTAAAAACAATTAAGAACAATCATTAAAACAATAAAAAACAGTTAGAAGGCAAAAAGCAGAAATAGATAGATACAGAATTGAATAAAAGTTGCAGTGCAGTTTAAGATATAAAATGCAGTAGTGAAATGTGAGGTTGAAAACAAACAGGCTATAGCCCTGCTCAAAATCCTGCCTGTCGATGCTCAGAGGTAAATCTTTCAAATGTCTCCCCGTCGCCGTAAACATGCTGTAAAACTCTGACGGAAACCCCCTGGTTAAATTGAGGCTGAAAAGCCTTGGAGGGCACCTGTCTGCCGTCCTGACACAGGGCCAAATACTCTACGTCGTTGTGGATAAAATTGAAGGGGCACTGGTTTCTCTTTCCCGTAAAGGCCTCGTGGTTCACCATACCCAAAACAATATATTTTGGCATCGTTCCCAAAAAGAGATTCTCTTGGGTACATATTCGTGAATTCTCCGGGATAGAGTATGTTTTAACGTTGGCTCGTGACAGGGGATAGAGGGCATTTCCCCTCATCAAAGCGGCCTCGTGACCCAAACGCACGGCTGGGGAAACGGTGGCTTTCTTGACAAACAGAGAGGCTCCCAGTACTTTTAAACGGAAGGTGGAGGCGTCGGCGCACATGAGACAAAAGGCATCGTTGGCTCTAGTCAGCTTAATTCTCAAGTCCACAGAGTTTAAAAGAAGTATTTCGCTGAAAAATATGTCGGCGTGTAGAGGTCCCAACAGATGAACCTCTCTGGAATTTACACTGAATTTAGCTCTCTGAACTAATCCCTTGTTGGGTCTGTCATCTGTCACTACAGAGTCCATAGAGCCGGCCGTATCTTTGTAAAATAGCCCCGCGCTAAACTGGCTTTTTAGTGTATCGTGCGAATAGTTGAGCAGAGTCTCGATCATGGCTCTGTAGGGGTGAGTGGAGCTGGATTGTGAAATTAATCTATCCCCTAAAATGACATCGCATTGGCTAAAGATTGTATTTAGAGGGTAATTAATTAAACCCACGGGAGCATCGTCGGCCAGGTTTGTTCCGTCGGTGTTGGTAATCTTCACCCTGAGGTGTATCAAGGTGTCATTGAGATCAAAATACTTTTCACCGTCTCCGGGGATAAAAAATTCAATGGGGCCTCTGTCGGTAATGGTTTACAGCGGAACTCAGAAAACTACGGCTGCAAAAGGACCAGGCATTCATGAGTGGGGACAAGGACTTGTACACAGAGTCAAAATACAGGTTTAGCAGGGCGGTGAGGGACGCTAAACGACTGTACTCTGAGAAACTGCAACACCAGCTCTCAGCAAGTGATTCTGCGTCGGTCTGGAGAGGGCTCAAACAGATCACCAACTACAAGCCCAAAACCCCCCACTCCATGAACGACCTCCGCCTGGCAGACGAGCTGAATGAGTTCTACTGCAGATTTGAAAGACAATGGAATAGTCCTGACGCCATCCCCCACAGCCCCATCAACAGCCCCACCAACCAGCCACAGACCACCAGCCCTCCCTCCCCCAACCCATCAGGGGCTCACGCCTCTGAACCATCGTTCACAGCGCCCCCTACCCCCTCCACAGTGACGACCCTCATTATCCAAGAGAGAGAAGTTAACAGGCTTTTTAAAAAGCAGAACCCCCGCAAAGCAGCCGGCCCGGACTCTGTCTCCCCCTCCACCCTGAAGCATTGTGCTGATCAGCTGTCCCCGGTGTTTACAGACATCTTCAACACCTCTCTGGAGACATGCCACGTACCAGCCTGCTTCAAGGCCTCCACCATCATCCCCGTGCTCAAAAAACCTAGGATCACAGGACTCAATGACTACAGGCCCGTCGCCCTGACCTCTGTGGTCATGAAGTCCTTTGAGCGCCTGGTCCTGTCCCACCTAAAAACCCTCACCGACCCACTCCTGGATCCCCTGCAGTTCGCCTACAGAGCCAACAGGTCTGTGGACGATGCAGTCAACATGGCCCTCCACTCCATCCTCCAGCATCTGGACACCCCAGGAACCTACGCCAGGATCCTGTTTGTGGACTTCAGCTCTGCCTTCAACACCATCATCCCGTCTCTGCTGCAGGACAAGCTCTCCCAGCTGCACGTGCCCGACTCCACCTGCAAGTGGATCACAGACTTCCTGTCTGACAGGAAGCAGCACGTGAGGCTGGGGAAACACGTCTCAGCCTCTCGGTCCATCAGCACCGGTTCCCCCCAAGGCTGCGTTCTTTCCCCACTGCTCTTCTCCCTGTACACCAACAGCTGCACCTCCAGTCACCAGTCCGTCAAGCTCCTGAAGTTTGCGGATGACACCACCCTCATTGGACTCATCTCTGGTGGGGACGAGTCCGCCTACAGGTGGGAGACTGACCACCTGGTGACCTGGTGCAGCCAAAACAACCTGGAGCTCAACGCTCTGAAGACAGTGGAGATGGTTGTGGACTTCAGAAAGATCTCAGCCCCACCAGCCCCTCTCACCCTGTGTGACTCCCCCGTCAAAGCTGTGGAGTCTTTCCGCTTCCTGGGCTCCATCATTACCCAGGACCTCAAGTGGGAGCTAAACATCAGCTCCATCTCCAAGAAGGCGCAGCAGAGGATGTTCTTCCTGAGGCAGCTGAGGAAACTCAACTTGCCAAAGACAATGATGGTGCACTTCTACACTGCCATCATCGAGTCCATCCTCTGTTCCTCCATCACCGTCTGGTACGCTGCAGCCACTGCCAAGGACAAGGCCAGGCTGCAACGCATCATTCGCTCTGCCGAGAGGGTGATTGGCCGCAATCTGCCGTCCCTCCAGGACTTGTTTGCTTCAAGGACCCTGAAGCGGGCGAGGAAGATTGTAGCTGATCCCTCTCACCCTGGACACAAACTGTTGGTGTCCCTCCCCTCTGGCAGGAGGCTGCGGTCCATCAGGACCAAGACCTCACGCCACAAAAACAGTTTCTTCCCGTCTGCAGTCGGGCTCATCAACAGAGCCCGGGTCCCCCACTGACTCTAATGACTCTATCACCCCCCAGACAATTCCCACCGGACACTCCCCTGCACATAGCCTCATACTTGACTTGACACTTTGGCATTGCACTTGCCACTTTCACACAACACTTACACTCATGCACATTCCATGCACTTTATCTTATTTTTGGTATTTTGATATGCTGCTGTTTCAATGTAGATATTCATTAATCCATTCATCCTCATTTATTGCACTGCGTTAACTGTTAAATGTGTATTGTTAAATGTTAAATGTTAAATGTATGCACCTTCCCGCCAGGACAAATTCCTTGTATGTGTAAGCATACATGGCAATAAATGGTTCTGACTCTGATTCTGATTCTGAGGCATGACTTCTGTGTAGAGTTTCTCATCGATAGACAGCTGAGTCATGGGGGCTGAAAATAAATCCAGTTCCGCCATACTGCACTCGGGCCGATTTATGATGTAAAAGAGCCATGAGTTTAAAATATGTCTCCCTTGTTTACAGACGTCCTTCCCTGACCCCCGCCTCTGACGCCTCGGGATGAGCCCGCAGCCACCTTGTTGCGTGATGGTAGTGCCATGGCTGCTGCTCCGCCCGAGGCGCCAGATTGCTCGACACCAGTAGCTGTCTGGCCTGGTATGAGAAGTACAGTCGCTGGAAATACCCCGCCGGATGCTTAACCGGGGCCGCCAACTCCCTGCACAAAAAGGACACGAAGATACAGTCAAGTTTCAAGAGGAGGTGCGGCACATCCCTCCCTCCTTCCTCGATCCCGGCCAGCATGCGGGCCCTCGCCACATATTCGTACCCTCCGCCCCAGAGGAATGCGAACACCAGCCGCACTAGGGGCCTTCTCATGCTGGCTGGCAGTGGATAGATGTACGCCATGTACACCAGCGATGGTAGAATGTCTGCCTTCACCACTAACACCTTCCCCGTTACCGTCAGGTGCCTGCTCCTCCACAGCCCCAGCTTCCTCCGGACCACCGCGAGCCGCCGCGTCCAGTTTATCGTGGCGCTCTGAGCCGACTCGAAGTCCACCCCCAGTATTCTCAGGGGTCCCCTGCAGAGGGCCAGGCCCCCCGGCACGTCCATCCTGCCCTTCCACCGCCCGAAGAACTTCACCATGGATTTCTCCTGGTTCAGCTCCGCCCCCGATGCCTGCCCGAAACACCGGAAAATCTCCAGCGCCCGCACCAGGCAGGCATCGCTGTCCAACAATAGCGTTGTGTCATCCGCATATTGTGACAGCTTCACCCTCAACCCTCCGCTGCCCGGGACCAGGAAGCCCCTCACCCCCGCGTCAGCCCGTATGGCTGCAGCCAGGGGCTCCATATACAAAATGTACAGCAGCGGCAACAGAGGGCACCCCTGCCTCACCCCTGTGTGCAAAACCCCTCCCCTAAGTGCCCATTCACCAAAACCCTACTCCTCACCTCAGTGTACAACCCCCGCAGCCACCCCACAAACACCTTCCCAAACCCTAGCCGCTCCAACACCCTAAACATAAAACCCCAGTGAACCCTATCGAATGCCTTCGCCTGATCCAAGCTCACCACCATCAGCGGTAGCTGCCGGTCTTCCGACCAGGCGACTGCATCCCGGATTAACTGCAGCTTCCACCTCACCGATTGTCCCGCCACCCCACACGCCTGGTCCACGTGGACCACCTGCGGGAGCACCGCCCCCAAACGGTCGGCCATTACCTTTGCCAGCAACTTGTAGTCTGCGCAAAGCATGGTTAATGGCCTCCAGTTTCCCAGTTCCGTGCGCAGAGACTCACTCACTAACTGACTGACCCTGACTGACTAGCTGACAGAGACTGAATGACTGACAGAGACTGAGTGACTGAAACGGAGAGTAACTGACTGAGAGAGACTGACTAAGACGGACAGACACTCACTGACTGAGAAACTGATTTTGTTTTCGTTGACCCCACACTTCATGCTCACGCATTCATGTTGACATTACTGACTAACACACTTCACAGTTGTACTCTTTTCTTTACTTGATTATAATAAACACCTTTAATTCACCATCATCCACTGTGTCCTTTCCCATATTTGTCATGGCCTCAGAGCCGGGTTGTTACACTAATGAATGAATTATCTAAATACCAAACCGCAAGGCAAGGGCCTCTTTGCACATGAACATGTTCAGCCTGGTGAAGGCTTTCATGAGAAGGTTGCCGTTTCTTTCAAGCCAGATGGAGGGTAACATTCTCACCCACTTGCAAACCCTGAAAGAAGCCCGGCCATCAGCTGATCATTTACACAGGTACCCATCCATGTTAGGAGCACTGCATGGGGAGTTTTCAAGGCCATTTCAAGACTTCCAGCAAGATTTTTACCAGCATTGTCCTGCATCAAATACACAGGAAAACATTTGAGAGGAAATGCGGTTTGTGGCAGGGAGGATGAGGATTTTGAACACCTAACAATAAGCTGACAGGATTCAAACTGTACATAAAGACCCTACTCACAGATCACTGTGGGGTCAAAGTTGAAGAGGGAAAGAAATGGGACTGGACCCGGTTGTTTGGATATTAAAGGAAAACAAAGAACACAAACGGCAACATAACAAACACGCAACTGGCCTTTGCAAGGCATGTGGCACTGCTAAGAAGGAACAGTATGCTGCATGAAAAAAAGGAAATGGACTGTGTGAAAGCACATTTTAGAATACTACATGAACACAAAGAAGGCGCCTTCCTTGGGCTATACACAGACAGAAATACACATGTTAAAGTGGGAGAGGATGAATGCCTCACCTTTGGTTTTTGAAAATGTATGTACTGCCAGTTGTGCTTTTGTGTATAACAGTTTTCTTTGTTACACTCGCCAGAGATAATGCAATGTGTGGACTTGTTCCGCTCCTTACAATGTCATGATGCCTCTTACATAGGGATGTGTGTGTGAAATCATTGCTATTTTTTCTATTTTTTATTATACTTCTGTAAAGTAAACCAACTTAACTATGTTTTGTATTTTTGATAATAAAAAAAATCTTGTCCGATCTCAGAGGCTAAGCAGAGTTGGGCCTCGTCAGTACTTTGATGAGAACCGCCTGGGAATACCAGGTGCTGTAAGCTTTTTTTCACTCCTAATAATTACAACTCCAGGTCATTAAAACTCCCTTTGGTAGGCTGTGTTTTCTCTTACAGCCACACCACTCTCATCATGCCTGATCTTGTCTGATCTTGGAAACTAAGCAGAGTTGGGCCTGGTCAATAATTTGATGGGAGACCAACTGGTTATACCAGGTTCTATAAGTGGGAGGTGAATTGCGACAGAAAATTGGAGGATAGAATTGTAGAATATAACAAAGAAGAAAAAAAAAACACGTCTGATCTTGGAAGCTAAGCAGCGTCGGGCCTGGTCAGTACTTGTATGGGAGACTGCCTGGGAATACCAGGTGTTGTAAGTGGGAGGTGAATTGCGACAGGATTGAATTGTATAATATAACAAAGAAACGAAAAGACTATGTCTGATCTCGGAAGCTAGGCAGGATTGGGCCTGGTCAGTACTTGGATGGGAGACATACCAGGTGCTGCAAGCTTTTTTTCCTCCTAAATGTGTAGGGGGCGTGTACAGTGTGTGTGGTGCTCAGGTGTCAGAGCATAGAACCCTGAGAGATCCGAAAATAGAACCCTGAGGTGTCAGATCATAGAACACTGAGGTCAGAGCATAGTACCGAGAACCCAGAGGGGTTTAAGTGGTGGAAAAAAAATTAAGAAATTCAAGGCTAGAGACGTGGCGCTCTGAATTTCAAAGAGTCCACTGCTGAGAAGCAGCAGGGCCCTCTGCTGTTTGTAAGCACAAGTAGTGACAACGCAATTACAGCTGTGGATCAGTGCTTACAATCCAATAAGAGCTGTATACCTTAATAATAAGGTAACATTTTCAGGGTATGTTATAAAAAAAAAAGTTGTCACTACAGCAAGAACGTTTGTCGGTGCTGCCTATATCGCCTGACTTAAGAGCAAAGCGTATCTTTTATTATTAATATTTAGTATTTTACTTTATGTAATGCTAATGTTCTATACTATATACTGTATATTTATTTATATATCATATACCATAATTATATTTAACAATATACATGACAGGACAGGATTCCTGTGTATCCTGGTACACCTGAGAGATGTAAACCAACCAATCTTCAACAGGAAGCTGCAGAACCATGACAGTCCACCTTTGAGCACCAAACCTTCTTCAGTCCTCATCAGACTGGTTGGATCCCTAAACCGCAGGCCCCACCAATAACTTACCTCCCCCAGCAGTCAATAGGACGAGGATGACAAGCTCAACAGCAGAGAATGAAAATACTATTAAGTCAACTTCATTGTTTTCAGGCCAGGACTACCCCTGTGTCTTTTCCCGAGTCACCTGTCGGGAGATGTCAACCAGCCAAAGATCTCAGGAAGCTATAGCACCACAGCAGTCCACTGAACACACCTCTGCACCAAACCTGCTTCCAGACCGTGCACCACTGTGTCAACACTAGGGAGGAGACAACAACCCCAGCTAAGAGGACAAGGAGTGTCCAAACTCCCCTGTGCAGATGAAGCCGTCACCGTGTGCGTCCTCTGCACTGCCTTCCTACAGTTTGGTTTGGTGTTAAATTCCATAAAGTGGTCTAAATGTAACATTCAGTGTTCTATGAGATCCATCCCCCTCAGTGATGTGGAATGCTGATGGTGTCAATAAGGAAAAAGGAAGTCCCTGTCAAATAGCATATTATTGAAAGTTAAACACTATTAAACGATTAAAAGACCAAACAAATAAAAAGCTGCGGATCCAAAGGTTTCCAACTTTCTCGACAAAGTGATGAGGAAGCAGCTCGTGAGAAAACACCCTCACCTCCTGAGCTTCATCCCTCATCACTTCATTAAGGCCTGCAGTCCCACTCCCACCCAGTGATGTTCTCTCAAATTCTCCCTCAGACACAATGGATGGGAATTAATTTCAGTTGTGTGAATGTCAATGAAAAGTTTAATAATAGGAATGGTATTATTCCATTAAGACACAATTGCCTTCTGGGTTTTTTTATTTTATTTTCCTGCTCACATTACAGACTGTAATATTATATTATATATATATATATATATAGTGACAATGCAGTGTATTTCATGAAAAGTTGAAGGTTATAACTTGTTGAAAAAGGAACCCGAATTAATCAGTTTATTTGAACTCCTTCAGAAAACGATCCATTGACTCTTGAATCATCATTAAAACAAATGGAGACAAGCAGGCCAGAATGCAGAGTCAATATAAATAAATAAACTAAACTGAATTTTTATCTTCTAAAGCTTTGTAAACTTGTTTTTAATTTTTTAGAGATTTTGAATGTCTCAGGTGGATTATGACTGGATTATGACTTTTTCATCTTCCTCGAACCTCTGTGGCGTCTGAATCTTTTCCCATGCTTAAGGTTTTCTTTTGCGTTTCCTTTCCTTATGACCTGCTATAGAGATACTTTGTATACTTTAAATACAGTACATGGCCAATTCTAAATTCATACTCACCATTTGTTTCAATTCCTCAGATTTGCCACTGAGAATGGGAGTTTGTCAAGGGTTAGACAACCCACCATCTCATGAATGGGTTATAATATTGAACTCTCCTCTAGCACCACCCTCAGTGCAAAAAGAGGTCACGCAAGCCTTTAAACAGATCCATTGCATCCATGTCAGTTATCCTTGCCACAGTTGCATCGGCTTTGCAATGTGCCAGATGGATTGATATTCATTTTATGTGGCTACATTCCACGATTGAACAAATATTGTTGCTCTTTATGGAAGAAATCAGGAAGCGCTGACTGAGATTTTCAATTTTTATTGACTTTTTGGACAATTTCTTTTCCAGTGTCATCCGCAACCGTTCACTTCAATGGTATTTGCATAATCTTTCATTCAATGCTAGAAGGATAAAAACCAAGGTAGGCTGATGCAAGGTGTTCAATTAGCAGCTAGCAAGCTAACTCTGCACTCCTCAGGCAAAATTAAACTCATTACAATAACTGGGGTGGGGTTGGGGGTTATGTTCCAAGAGCTTTCACATGAACAATAAACATACCGTTCCCAGTTGGCCATTAAAAAAGGCACCGAGACGTCACCTCTACCTGGTTTGTATCTTTCTAACTGTAAGGCTGATAAAAAAAAAAAAAAGAGCCATTGCTATATAGAACAGAACAATCTGCATAGCAACTGGAAGACAAAGGGACTGGACACTGACCCACTACAGAGGATGAGTAACACAGGACACCACTAGACGGATAGTTGGCACGAGATGGTCTGCTTTAGCTCACAAACACGTTCATATTTAGATTTTTGTATAGTGATTTACTTCTGAATGTCAAAAAAAAATAAAAAGTTTCATTCAACAGTTAGTGTGAGGTTTGATACGTTGGAGCTCTAGGCCATAGTGTTGTAAGAAGTGTAGTACGGGGCATGATCTCCAAGCATCTGGCAGTTTGAATGGGTGCTGCGACGGCTGACACCCCCTCCCTTCCTCCCTGTAAAGTTTACCAATTTGTAAGGCTACAAGGTACGTGCCACTACTCACAGAAGCACAGCTAACACGCAAATGGATAAATGCGACAAAGAGGACGACCACTGCAGTGTGCTTGAGAGCCAACGACTGACAATTCTCACTCGGCTACATGATTAAAGCAGGCGGTTTAGGGGGTGGGGGGGAGGGTGAGGGAGTGTTTACTGAAACAGCTGGCCCCCTCCTCGGTCAGGCATCTTGTCGGAAGGCATCACCAGCTGTGATTCAATCCCTTTACCCCAACCTGTGAAGGCAACTAAGAGAAGGGCAGCTACAAAACAAACAAACCAAAAATAAAATATGTCTGGCCACCGCTGAATTTGGTATAACAGTTCAAACCACGATGAAATGTCAGGTCTAATCAACACTTATGTCAGTCTGGTCTGTATAGACACAACCTTTTTTCTTTTTTGCGTTAAGAGCATTTTTAAATGCAAATACAAAAGCTCACAAGTCAATTACAGAATCTGAAAGCACTTTTAGACTGATGAATCTGCGACAGAGAAGGATGACATTCTCAGAACTGAAGACTCGTAGGGTCAGCGGTCAGTCCGGGTCAATAAGGGGTTGGGGGGGGGGAAATTGTGTCCGGTTAAGTTTAGGCCCATCTGTAGCTGTACCCCAGCATGGCTTAGAAGCGCTTGGGTCCCCAGGGAGAGGCCTTGGGTGCCACTGGGGCTCCAAAGCTGGGGAAGTCTTCAGAGCTGCTCATGTCAGGGGCCTGAAAGTACAACGACCAACAAACCAGGGATTAAGGCGGGAAGGTGTGACCAATTTCAAAGTTCATACAGTGTCAAGTAATACAAAATAAATCATTTTAATGTTCACCTTCTCATTGCCAGTGGTCCAGGGAGCCTCCCTCACCACAAAGCCTTTGGACGGTCCACGTTGTTCATCCATGGCGGCAGCGCTTCCACCATGAGGCCTCATGTAAGCCATCTTTGATTCATTCTCCACAGCATCTGCCATCTGGCAAAAGCAGCACAAACAGAATGTATCAGTGCTTGTCAGCAAACATTACAGACATTTCTTATAGCATCTGATGTAAAAATAAAAATGGTCATCATGCACGCAAAAAAATATAAAATAAAAACGTACGAATTCCTCTTCCAGGTTCAGAAGGTGGTCGATGGCTTCATCCACAAGCTCGGGGCGACCTGTGACAGTTACAAGGTTCGGGTCTGCAGCTCCACTCTGAGGAAACCTGAGATCAACCTGGAAAATATGTACCCCAAGTCCCTCCCATCAAAGACTGGCTACTTTGAAGTGATAAAACACACAAAGAATACAAAAAAGGATGAGACCAAACAGAGCCCCGAGAGGCAGCACAGGCCAGAGTAGCACTGATTGGGATTTCTTTTTTCTATATTCCTCTAAAAAGGTATTTGATTTGTTACATTACATTTCATTTAGCTGACGCTTTTATCCAAAGCGACTTACATGATATACAGTCGACCGTAGACACAGCAACGGTGAGCAATGAGGGTTAAGTGTCTTGCTCAAGGACACATCGACATGGACTGGCTGAGCCGGGGATCGAACAACTGATCCTCTGGTTGAAAGATGGACCTGCTAACCACTGAGCCACAGTCGCCCCAATTGTATGTCGTATTCCACCGATGACATTTCCGGTCCTCTTTCAGCAGCCTCACCTTAAACTCGTCCATTATCTTGCGGATGCCCTTGCCGCGGGCTCCAATGATGCGGGCATGGACCCTGCTGTCCAGGGTGATGTCCTCGGAGATCATCTCCTCGAGCTCGTCCACTATAGCCTGGATGGCATCTCGTGCTGCTATGGCTTTGTGCTCATACCCTGTAATAGTAATCTGATCCTGGGGAGCAAAACAGCAGCAAATTCACCATGACTTATTCTGCCTGCATAAACACTGACGGTAAAGGCCGTACTATTCTCATGGAGCAACAATATGAACTGTTCATTTAGCACCACCTGCTGTGTTGATAAAGTACATTTTGATTGGCAATTCAAAAAAAGGTAAAATTTTGAATTGCCAATCAAATATATAATATATTTTAAAAAAGTTACTTGGTTTTCATCATTCTTCTCTGGGAACTGGATGTTAACGTCGTGCTCAGTGCGGATGGTTGTTATGATGGCGCCCTTGCGGCCGATAATTTTAGGGTGATATTTGGGGTCCACAGTGATGGTCAGCTTGAAGCTCCTGAGTGCCTGTGGAGAGGTGGTGTAAACAACACTGTGGGTTAGCACTCCACTGAGTTTTACCCACAGGACTCATTTCTACTTCTGCTGGACAACCATCAATGGGGAAGAGGGTTAATCATTACACTCTTTCCTCACTCAGCTTGGCCTTTGACAACTCAAGCGCTCCATGTATGTGAATAAACTACATATCCACCAGAAAGATTCAGCAGAAGTTCTTTTTTTAAAATCACTGTCCTGAAGAGTAATTTCAACATTCCCAAAATCACTGTCAACAATTATAAAGGTTATTCATTTACTTCGTTATTGCCGTCTGTTGTGGTAATTTGCATAAAACAAATATTTAATTAGATGACAATTATTAGAAAAATGTATGACTGCTTTTCTATAATTGTTTTGCATTGATCAAACATTTTGGGTGTCATTAGTAGTTTTAAGAGAGTATTATAAGCTGCGCATAGCTGATGAGGAAGTGAGGAAGATAAACAGATCACAATTCCTTCACAGCTGTGAACACAAGTGCATTTATTAAAGTTTAGACTAAAACTACATTTTACAAGATCATATTTGAACACATGGTAGTTATAATCTACCTTCAACAAATACTAATTTCTCATGAAAAGAGCTTGAATGCATTATGATAAACTCCGCTAGCGTTAGCTCGGATATCTAAGATGTATAGACTCGGTCTGATGGGAATGAATTACAATATAATAAGTGTCTGACAAAGTTTATCTTTCTATCTCCATCTCTACATTTTTCTGAAAACACTGGCTATGGGGAAAGAAAAAAAAAGAGCTTAAAATCTCACTGAATACATCCATGCTCTCCACACAATACTAACCCGATCCTCCTGGTCGGCCTGCAGCTCTTTAACGCGCTCCAAGAGGCCCTCTTTGGCGCGGTCGAGGTGATTGGCCAAGCCGCTGATGGAGATTTTATCAGACTGCTGCTCAGGAGCAGGCACTTGAATATTAACCTGGAGGAAGAAAGCAAAGTTACTCAGTTTGAAGCTACAGTTATGTTCATAATAATAGCAGTGTGTTTAAAAAGGTGAGTAAACCTCAAAATTCTTCAAATAAATTGTATTTTAATGAACACAAATACATTGGGGACACTGCACATTCTATTTCAAAGCAAGAAAATTGGAAAAAGTAATTGAATTTGATAATATTTTACAGAAAGTCAAGAAATACAATATTCAAAAAAACAGCAGTGTTGACATCTTTCTTTACAAACTCAAATGTACTGTATAAACTAAGAAATGCTTGAAGATTCAACTTTCCTGAGAATCATAAACTAATATTTAGTTGCATAACCACGGTTTCTGATAACTGCTTCACATCTGTGGCACATGGAGTCGACCAACTTCTGGCACCGGTCAACAGGTATTGCAGCCCAGGACAATTGTACTACGTTCCACAATTCCTCTGCATTTCTTGGTTTTGCCTCATGAACAGCATTTTTTATGTCAGCCCACAAGTTTTCTATGGGATTAAGGTCCGGGGATTGTGCTGGCCACTCCATTACTTGAATTCTGTTTGTCTGGAACCATGATTTTGCTCGCTTGCTGGTGTGTTTGGGGTCATTGTCTTGTTGAAACACCCATTTCAAGGGCATTTCCTCTTCAGCATACGGCAACATGACTTCTTCCAGTATTCTGATGTACTCAAACTGATCCATGATCCCTGGTATGCGATAAATAGGACCAACACCATAGTACGAGAAACATCCCCATATCATGATGCTTGCACCACCATGCTTCACCGTCTTCACTGTGTACTGTGGCTTGAATTCAGTGTTTGCTGGACGTCTGACAAACTGTCTGTGGCCCTTAGACCCAAAAAGAACAATCTTACTCTCATCAGTCCACAAAATATTACGCCATTTCTTTTTAGGCCAGTCAGTGTGTTCTTTGGCATATTGTAACTGCTTCAGCACGTCTTTACAATGGGACTTTGCGGGGGCTTCTTATAGACGTCATCTGATTGTTACAGTACTCACAGGCAATCTTAGATCTTCTTTGATCCTCCTGGAGCTGATCATTGGCTGAGCCTTTGCCATTTTGGTTATTCTCCGATCCATTCGAATAGTCGTTTTTCTTTTTCTTCCTCGCCTTTCTGGTTTCGGCTGCCATTTTAAAGCGTTTGATATCATTTTAGCTGAACAGCCTATCATTTTCTGCACTTCTTTATAGGGTTTCCCCTCTTTTATTAATTTCTTAATCAAAGAACGCTCTTCTTCTGAACAGTGTCTTGAACGACCCATTTTACTCTGTTTTTCAAGGACAAATGCACAGCCAGCATATGCAGCGTCAGTGGCCTTGATCCTTAAATAAGGGCAACCTGTTTAACACCTATTTTGTTTATCATAATCAATGACCTCACTAATTGAACTCAGCACTGCTATTTTTTTGAACACGCCCCTTTCAGTAAATGATTCAGTTTCACAGAAACAGCAGCATGCACGTCATGCCTGTTGGGTCTGTTGGTTTTCTATACCTTTACTAAACCTTCTAGAAACTTACTTGCAGTGTAGAAGTTGAAATTCTAACAAAAACAGTGATTTATCTTGCTAGTGATGTGGGACTGCTATTATTTTGAACACAACTGTAAATTAAAAAAAACATTGTGCATCCCTGTCAACACAAAGTCTGTAACACACCTCAAATTCATCCATCATCTTGCGGATTCCACTTCCTTTCTGTCCGATGATGTAGCGATGAAGATCAAAAGGCACTTCTACCTCAATAGTGACAGGAACCAAGGCCTAAGGAAAGGAGACCGTATTATTTCTCCAAATGGTTCCTTTGCTCCTCTAATAATAATAATAATAATAATAATAATAATAATAATAATAATAATCTCTGTAATAGACGCCGACCTTCAGTGCTTCCACGGCAGCCTCGCACCGCTCTTTGCGGCCAGAAATCACGATCACGTCACACTTTTTGGGCGCGTTTGGATCGACGGGCTCCTTCACTTCTCCCGCGTCGGCCTCGCCGTTCTCCTGAATGGGGGCCTCGGCAGGAGGTGCTGCTAAAACATTACAAAATGACACACAAAACAGAGCGACTTGATTGGACCAAGTTTAATGGGAACATTTGTAATTTAGGTACTCCGTTTCAAAGTCTTTACAAGTTTTTACCTTGCGGGTCCTCGCGCTCTGGGAACTTGATCTGCACATTGTGATCTCTAGTGATCTGCTGGATCCGTGAGCCCTTGGGACCCATGATAGAACGGTGGAACTTCTGAGTGATCACACACTCAACGGTCACTTGAGCGTCCTGGAAAAGACGTTCAAATAGGAGAAGAACAAAAAAGACATTAATTACATTTCAAACAAAAGAGGAGGGGGAGATACTAAAAAATAAAATTTGACAAAAAAAAAAAACCCCACACAACAATAAAAGACCATCTAGGCTGCATCTACTCACCAAGTCCTCAACAATCTCCAGCATGCGCTTTTTGGCTGCTTCCACACATTCTTTGGCTCCTTTCAGCGTCACCTTTTCGCTCTGAGTGCCCGTGCGAGGGAAGCTCACCATCACACCACCATACTCATCGGCAAGGTCCCTGAGGACTTGGCCGCGGCGAGCCACAAAGTAGCGGTGGTGCTTTGGATCAACAATCATATTGTCCTCGACGACGTTGTCCTGAAACCAAGGAGCAAATGCATATTAAAATCTAAAGCCTAAATCCGCCCTCGTCCTGCCATGTTCAAATATAATTTGAAACCTCACCAAACTCTTGATGAGTTCTTCCAGCTCCTTCTGAGCCTCCCGCACGGCTTCTTCAGTGCCAACTACAGTGATGAGCTCCTGGTCTTTGTCCTCCGCGGTGGGGAAAATGATCCTGGCCCCGGTGCTGTCGCGAACCTTGCGGATGTTTCCACCACCTTTCCCGATGAGGAACTTGTGGTATTCTGGCTTTGCACGCAGCTCGGCAGTGTGGCTCTTTGTTTGCTGAAGTAAAAATATAAAAAACAGAAATTATTACTGGAACAAGAAATCTATCACAAGTCAACTCTAATTATATATTTTTAAAAAGGTCAGCGCAAAAGATGCTATTAGAAACTTTAAAGTTGGAACAAATGAAAAAAATCCACCATGCCTTAACTGAAACCCCTTGGTTTTAAGTTTTAATGGGCTGAACATGATTTAATCTCAAGGGAGAAAAGTGCAGTAGACAAAGCAAACCTTAATTTCTACGACAAGCTTGTTTTTATTCTGACAGCAGAAAGGATGCTGACAGAAGCTCTCAGCAGGCAGCAATGTATGATCAGTGAGGCACACAGGGCCCTCCCTCTGCGCTCCGGTTGGACGGCTGCCAGTTTAGCAAGGTCAGCTCAAGTTCAACCCGCCACACTTCTACAAACCTTCTCCTCAGCCAGGGCGAGCAGCTGCTGCTTGGCCTTCTCCACCTCCTCCGCGGGGCCTCGGATGGTGACCTTATCGATCCCTGAGCCCTCAGTGGGGAAATGGATGTGCACGCCGCCACACTCCTCCATGATTGAGCGCACGAAGCGGCCCTTCGATCCGATCAGGGAGTTGTGCAGCTTGGAGGGAATGGACACCTCCATCTCCGTGATGTTCGCCTGAGCACAGAAAGACGCTAGTTAGGCATTTGTACCCGTGCTGCGCAGTGTCCAGACACTAGCAAAGTATCGCAATACCCTGCCGTTAAAAAAAATAAAAAATAAAAAAAAAAGTATGACATTCCATGTAATTAGTGCCGGTATTTGAGGAATGACTGTTTTAATTAGAGTGGTCGGCTATTTCCTAGGAGTTGCGTCGATGTGCGGGAGGGGAAGCGGTGCAGCGTTCTGCTTGAGACTGGATTGGGTTCCTAACAGGCGGTTTTATCTTTGCAGCAGTCAAATAAAATAGACTGCGTGCCCCGAGAATAAGCTAGCGCTAACCAGTAGGATGGAGTCAACAAATGAAGAAAGAAAAAAGGAAAACAATGCGGCTCTAATTACAACCATCTTCTCTGAATCCATCCGTGCGTCTCCTGTATTCTATAATCCAAAGAGTATCGGTTTAAGTATTATTTTACCGTGTTTCTCTGTAATGTGAAACGAACGCTGAGGGAAAAGCACTTTCTACAGTTAGTGGCGTCTCCCCAATTTATGAAGCTTTTCCCTCGTCAACTTCCCACAGAACGCCATCAGGTTATGAGTATGAGTTTTTGCTGAAGTACCGCCTGAAATGTTATTCATGTACTGACATCATTTTACAAAGTACATTTAAAAAAATTTAAATATCAAAGAAATCACTTAAACTCAAGTATAGGGGACATCAGATTACTGCATGTTTGTTTTATAATAAATGAGTAAAATAAAAAAAATGATTAATAAAGAAAATAATTTTAAGTGTCACCTTGTATTCCATTATTTATCCTTACGTTTTAGGTTTTGCTGCAGTGTCACACACACACTTACCAGCTCCTTCTGAATGGCCAGGATGCGACTTCGTGCAACCTCACAGTTTGCCTTCTTGCCTGTGATAACAATCATCTCAGAGTTGCTGTTCTCAGCAGGCAGGTCAATTTTTGTGCTGGTTTCCTCCCGAATCTAGAAACGGGAAAGTAAACATTGTGTCAGTCAAACACCCTGAAGATCTCAGTACATGAAGTAATCGTTTAAATATACAGCACCTTCTTGATATTTGATCCTCCTTTTCCAATTATGTTTCTGTGGAACTGCTTGAAGATGGGGACTGAGAGAGAAAAGCCGTTCTCCACCTGGCAAAAGGAATCCCTTAAAGTTAATGTTCATGGATGCCAAAATAAACAAGTTTTAAAAGAATACCCATCTCCGCCAGATAACACATGCGAGAGGAAAGACTTACCATTTCAGCCACTATCTTCTGCATGAACTTTGCACATTTTTCAACCTCATTCCGTGGACCCCTAAGTTGAACAATGTCACTTTTCTGTGCTGGGTCAGGGAAATTGATGATGACCTGGAAGAAATGTGATCATGGAGTTATGAAGGTACATTTAACAGGTGCAGTACAGACAAACCACCACCAATGTTACCAACTAACCTCTGGGAATTTGTCCCGCACTTCTTTTATCTTCTCCCCTTTTTGGCCAATGATGGCTCGATGAAAACGCTGTTCAATGATCAGGTCCTTTGTACGCTCGTTCTCCTGCGAGAGAGCGAGAGCTTATTTAGCAACGGCACACCAGGATCCAATTTGCAGCATCTTGCCTATGAAGCTCGTGCTCACCATGCGTGTCGTGAGCTCCAGCAGCTCCTTCTTGGCCTCCTGAACACCCTGGGGATCCCCCTCAATACGGATCACGGTGCTCTTCTCATAGTCAGCGGGGATGCGGACAGTGACCTTGTGCAGCTCTTTGATGCGGTTGACTATAAATAAGATCAATAAACATATGGCTTGAGAAGGACTCCGATCCAGATTTTGTTGCACTTTGCAAAATTATGCATATCATGATCACAGCAAACTAATCTGATCTCTGAGGTGGTGTATTGGTCTCTCGAAAAGTATTCTTTAATATATTTGACTATACTTTTTTTTTTTTATAAATACAGTTTGCATATAGTATTTTATTAAAGCATAACTCGTTTCATGTATAATTTAATATGCATTAATTTGTATTCATTTATTAAATTAATCCAAAATTGCTGAACATATTCACCGGATGGTGGCTTTTAACGTCCTTTCTTACACCTCATCTGTAATGCCAAGTATAAATATGGTTAAAAAAAAGATTTTTTTTTTTTTAAAGACGGTGGTTCTCAAACTTTTTTTTTCATGCCCCAACAAAATGATAATGTTTAATTTGTCCATGCTGAATTGTTATTGCAAAAACATTTTGTGACGGGTCCATCTGTGCTTTTATAAATAATAGAGTAAACCAGATTGCTCCATCAGACAAAATAAAATGTGCAATCACTTTGTTAGAACAATGCAAATAAAGTTCTATCTGTGCAAAAAAACAACTAATATTTGGCACAAAAAGTGCACATACATGTATGTGTGAGCCATCAGGTTATCAGCATTAGTGGCAGCAATGAGCCTGCTTTCCACCACAAATCTTTTTAAAACAGGGTTGCCGGTTTGATACGGCCGCTCTTAATTCATGCTCAATGTTGAGCTTAGATCTAGAAAGCGACAGCAAAAAAAGCTAATCTCACAGAGGCAGGATGTGGCAAATTGCCAAAAATCTGGGCCATCCGCATGCGACGCCTAACGGCCTAATGTAAAACATTTACCCGAACAGGCATTTCGCCATGTATTTATTAATGACAGTTGTATGTCTGTGTACTTTGTGATGTTCTCAATAAAGTTCTGCAGTTACCCTTGCGCCCCACCTGTAATACCACCACACTCCACTAGAGGGGCGCACCGCACAGTTTGAGAAATACTGCCCTAACCCAACAATGTGTAGATGATTTTCGCAATTTACTACATCCTACGTTGAACCAACTACATTGAGTGTGTTAGATAGACAACCCTAGTTTCACTGTTGCAGTTCAACACTAGCCTTTTACAGCAACACAGTACTTACTGTTAACACCTCCTTTTCCAATCAGGTGTCTGTGGAATTTAGGATCCACGCTGATCTCAGTGAAGTCCATACGGTTTACCTTTAAGGTGAAAGTAGACAAAAGCATGAAAATCACTGGAATATATCAACTGTAGCTTGTAAGTGTCTTTGACGGTGCTTTACTCTGTACAAAAGAAAAGACAGGCTTTGTGTCTTGATAGAGTTCCATAGTTAACCAGGTACTCACCAGATCTGTCACAATGATTTCAATCTGGCCCTGCACCATCTGCACGTCCTTGGTGGGACCCTCCAGGGTGATTTTATCTTCTCCCTCGGTGAACTCAATGTGCACCTGAGTGCAAAATACATGAAAGAAATAAGTCATGATTTAGAAGAAAAACTTAAATAGAAATAGTATTTAAAAATAAAAATCGTTATTTAACAGACCTTGGGCATTTGTTGAGTGATCTTGGCCAAGTTCTGCCCCTTCTTGCCAATAATGAAACGATGAAGCCAAGAGGGAGCTGAGACCGAGGAAACAGTGTAGCTGTTTGCCTGCGAAAGAAAACATATACTTAAAGTTTTTCTTAAACAATAACCCACGTCAAAGGCCGTGGCTAGAGTGTCTTCAAAAGTTCCACACCTTGGCGTAAACTTCAGTGAGGGCCTGACCCAGACGGTCTGGCTCCCCTCGAAGGATGACAGTTTCTGAGCTGCTGTCAGACGGTGGGATCTCAACTGAGACACCAGTTTTCTCCAGGATCTCCTGCAGGGTGTTTCCCTTGGGGCCGATCACATACTTGTGCTGAGACTTCTTCACCTCCACCGCAATGGTGGTGGTGTTCTTTTTCTGCGATGCAAAACAAAACAAAAGGTTAGTTGAGCAGACATTTGTGCAATCTGTCACTGTTTGCTTTCCTCGCAATGGTTTGGATTTCAACATTACCTTTTCTTCATAAACCTTCTTGATCATTGTCACAGCAAGGGCCACCTGCTCCTTTTCCCCAGTGATGACAATCTCTGTCTTGTTCACACTGGGAGGGGGGACATTGATTCGGGCACCGGTCTCCTGCATCATCTCTCCTACCAGCTTGTTGTAGGCGCCGGTGAGGAACGGGTGGTACATCTTGTCAATGTTCACCCTCTCCACAGCACGCTTGTCCTACAAGTACAGGAGGTGGAGACAAAAAAAAAAAAAAAAGGACAATATATCCCAAAGCTGCGATATGAGGGACATGCGTTAATGGAGTAAGTTGACCGTCTCAGGAGACGCGTTACCTGCTCAGCAGAGATCAACAGGATCTCATGCTTGACCTTCTCCAGGCCCTCCTTGGTACCAGAGATCTTGATCTGGTTACTGGTGTCGTCAGGTCGTGGGATCTGGATTTTGGTGGCAGTCTTGAGCTCCAGCTCCTGAAGCTTCTCCCCGTTTTTGCCGATGACAAAGCGATGGTGCTCCTTGGGGATGGCGACAGTAGCCGAGGCCTGCCGGGTTTAAAGTGGACAGTTGGTGCAATTGTACTCCACCATTAATACTGCATACGGTTACCATGGACAAACGACGGATCTCCTGACCTGAGTCTGCAGTCGGGACACAATCTCCTTGCGGGCCTTCATCACGGCATCCAACTTTCCAGAAACCATGATGGAGAGACCCTGATCTTTTGCCAAGGAGAGTTCCAGGTGAGCTCCGGTCTTGTGCATGATGTCCACGCAGACCTTCGCTTGGTCTCCTTCCCCAAACTGGTTGAGGTCCTTGTACTTGCGCTCTTCTAGCGGCACATGGAAAACCTGGTTGTGGGAAAAGAAGAATTACAATTTGTTGTGATGAACAATTATTAGATCAGAATGAACTGCTAATAGCACAGAATCTGCTCCTCATTTCCTATCGTTCATTTAACGCCCCCTTCAAACGCTCAGTCTACCTTACCTCAAAAGAGTTCAACCAAACAGTGATTTCCTTTTTAGTTTTGGAGGCCAGAATTAAAAAGTTGAAAAGGAGACGTCATAGAAATGACTGTAGACCTTTTACCATCCGAACAAGGAACCACTTTAGTATGCTATAGGCACCAGAGGCATGCTATGCATCCTTTAACCCTAATGTTTAGATAAGAGGCCTTTTTACAGCAGCTATTTTGACATGGCAGTGATTTATAACATTAACCAACACTGCATGGCATTCCGTTGCAGGGCCCTGGTGTTGTGGGGGCGGGCTCACTGTCAGGGCATACTGCTTATATCTGTAGTTCAGGTTGTTATTATTGGACTTGTGTGTCCTGCCATTTCAAGTCAAAAAGTCTGCAGTGGACAATTTTATTTCGGCTAAAAGGTTGTGAAATGTATCAGTTTTCATAATAAGTATTCACACAAAAAAGCCTTGCACATATATAGACAGACAACCACCCACACCTACGAGCAATTTAGAGTCCAATTAACATAATCTGCATGTCTTTGGAATGTGGGAGGAAAACCCAGAGAGAACCCACGCTGACACGGGGAGAACACGCAAACTCCACACAGAGGGTCCGTCGAGACCCCCGGCCCTTGTTGCCGAGAGGCTACATGCTAGCCACTACACCACCGTGAAGCCCCCATAACAACATGCATCAGTAAATACTATGCCGGAGTAAATCATACTGTTTAGTGTTGGATGGTAACATTTCTGCTTTAGAACGCAATTGCTGAGAAACATCAGAAAATCGCTGTTTCCCTCATTCACAACACCACCGCGCTGCCGCTCTCTTCTACGGCTCACCCAATCTTTTTCTCTTCCTCTTGATAAAAAAACAAAACATCCCACCGACCAGGGCCTTTGAGGGGTAAAATGTCCCCAGAGCTTAATTTAGACCCTGGTCCCTGCAGTTCCTCAAAAGGTTCCTCTGCCCTGGGGAAAGTTCCTGAGGCTGCCCTTGCTGGTTTAAACACCAGCAGCGTATTCAATGAGACATTTTCTCTGGGAAATAGTGGAATGCATTCTGGGAAATGTAGGAGACCACCAACTGAAGACAATAAAGAAGGTGGATCCACCTTCTCCAAGAACATAAGTAAATACTAATATCGGTAAATTACAAAACATTCTTACAAGAGCTCGCAAACCTTTTAGTTAATTTCTTCGGAACTTCAGAATAAACGTTCTACCTGGGTGATAACAGAAGACTTGAGAGGACGGATCTTGGATGTCCAGGCATTGGCAGTTTCCTGGGTCCCCTCAGGTGAGGCCGCCTTCTCGGGTAGAGGGGGGAAGGCATCCTTGTAGGTAGGAAGAGCATCCTCTTCCTCTACAGCACCGGGTCCTGCCCCAGCAGCTGAACACAGACAAATAAAGAATTCCACTTACAGCTTTTCGTTTGCATTTTACAAATCAAGCGCAATCTTAAAAACACTCACCACCAATCTGCTCTGGTCGGAGCCCACTGCGATGCTCATTGAAGCTTTCCTGCGTAAGTACCGCGACTGAGCTCATGGTCAAAATCCCACGTTTACACAGAGTCCGAGTGTGCCACTGGAAGGAAAAAAAGAAGCATTACTATTAAAAAGGGTTTCGAACAGAAAGCGCATCATATTTAAACACCTATTTTCTAAATCAGCTTCTCGCTACGAGTGATGGGTATTATTTAACACAAGTATAACATTCAAACGTTGCTACTCTGCCTCAAGGAGGTTTTTCTTCTAAACTTTGACATTGATTATTTGAAAATATGTAGTCCACGAGAAATGCTCAAGCTGAAACCATGGGGGGGGGGGGGAAAAAACATGTTTTCAGGAGCTTTAACAAGATTTTGAGAACTTCATTAATGCCAATTGAATATTGTTTCTTTCCCTCCCTTTTCTTAGTGCAGGCTTGTTATGTAAATGGGAAATAGAAATTCCAAAGGGTTATGAGTGTTTGGAGTCATTCTAACCTACACAGCAAACTTGCTTCACATCCAAGTAATCAATTAACGCTCATCGCTCTTATTTGCATCGTGTTCTTGCTAATCTGGGACACATTAACATGTTGTAATCACTTTGTACAGGTTTTGCACATCAGCAATAGCGGCGACATAGAAGTATGACTGGCTCATTTAATTCACAAATTGAGTTTGGCATGCACTTATTTGTCATGAAAACTAGGTAACAGAGCACCTATATAAAAAGAAAAAAAAAGTGTCACATGCACAGATTTAGCATATTATACAAGCTTGTCAGAGGCGGACTTTGGGATTTTCCCCATTATCTAATCTGCCTTTATCAAAAGAAAACACATCTTTCACAGAACAACCGCACTTCTTCTTGTCACATTAACATGGCAGCACTGAGTTAAAAGTATGCAGAGACTGATTGTAGAGTAAACAGATAATGCCGTAGCACCACAAAAGAAAACACTGGTGTGGGCAGGGCCACAGCGACAGAACATTTTGTCTCTCTGCAAGAAACCTGTTTGTCTTCTGTTGCGACCGTCTTTGTCCAGTGCTACTCTAAGAAGTGTGACCTAGTGAGTAGGCTCCAGGGTTAAGAGGATTTTTTCCCCCCACTGACCCGTGTATGTCCATGTTGGATAGGATTAAAGCAAAAAAATCCACCAACAGGAAACTCTGATGTCCTGTCGAGGGTCTTTGAAGACAACTTTTTCCGACAGCTATATTGATTCCTGACTTTTATAAAAGCTAGAAGTGTTCATTTGTTGACCGAATTACATCAAGAATTATTTTTGCTAAAAACCAAACAAGTGCTTGATTCCACTTCACCAGAAAAAAACCTGAATGTATCACTGCTCCGTTTTCCTGGCTGACAAATAAAGTTAAATCCTGGCCAACCAAGAGCAGAGGAATGTGAATAGTTTTAGGGTGGATTTTTGCCTCTAAGAACACCTGAAATGCATCTGAAAGCACAGAGACACTCCCAGATAAGTTGTTGATATTAAAGTTTTGTTTTTCTTTCTTCACAGACCAGGCAATTTAATAAGGAAAATCACTTGGAGCCTCAACATGGCAGTCGTCAGTTCAGCAGGCAGTTTCCCCCACCTACAACATTCAGATCACCCCTTTAGTGGCCTCTTCCTTGTCAGGCTTCATAAACTTAAGGCTGCTCTCTACCCAGCACTCAATACTATTTGCAAACCCCATTGTCAAGTGTGTGAATATCCTACATTTAAACATTAAATCATTTTGGATGGATTTCGTTATTGAGCGAGCACGAGAATAACTTTGCGGCAACAGTAATTTAATTTTGGGAGGTAGGCCGACCCCTGCCTTGATGCCATTGTGGCTTGGGAAAGCACACCAAAGACGGGGAACAACAAAGCCACGCCATTGCTAAACAGACTAAAATACTTAAGAGGTTAAAGCATATTTAAACTCAGAGTGTGAGGTTTGCAACACACTTTATAGAGAATGGTGGATAGTTTGTGATGTCTCAGGATTGTTTCAAGTTTTTGTTCTCCAGAATAGGCTAGTTTTATATATAAAAAAAATGAACATAAAACAATGTCCTTTGCAGTTGGCTTTAAATTTAATTAATAGCCTAACTAAGTGAAATGGAGGTTGAGTACTCAGGCTCCAGAACATCCATCTTATTTCAAGTATTGAAATTTAAAAACAGCACTACATTTTATGAATCACAATGTTTGATGGATACTGGGACTAAATAAGTTTAGTGTGAATAAACTTTGTGCCAAGTGTCAGTGAGAAAACGCTGAACGGCCTATGTGCTGAAGCTTTCTACTCCACAATCCTAATTATATTTCATCACCACGGGACAATTTAAGCTGTGGTTGGAGTGGGCAGGATCCCATTTAGGGTAAACAAAACAGTATGCTGTGGATTGCATTAGTGACAGCAGTTCACAATGCTAATACTTTTAACAACTTACCAGCTAAATGGTCAGTTACCAGATAATCCGTCCTGTAAAGATGCAATTTCCCGTCAGCCTGCCAGCTTTTGCCTAAAGACCAGAAAGAAAAAAGGGATCAACTGTATTGAAATAACCAGGATGGCATCTTAGTTTTAAAGACAGATATATAAATAATTACTTTAGGTTTCTGATTGAAACCTATGCACAAACTGGCTACTACAGGATTATAATCCCTAATAGAATATTGTATTCTCAAAAAGAATATGTATGATCAAGTTGAATTATTGCCCATGTGTGCATTGTGTCCCATTAACTAAAAACTACTAGAAATGGTTAATGACATACCAATAGCAGATTATTTGTTGTCTATAACAGTTATTAGTTATACAGCAAAAGTCATGAAATGGAAACATCAGGCAACAAATACAAAGTCAGCATTACTCAAGAGTGTTAAAGTAACTTGTATATATTGTTTAAAAGTAGTGCTTCTAGAAAAAAGAAAAAATACTGCCAAAATACTCTCATCTCAGAGAACTGAAACCATCCATAAATTAAAAAAGCATTGAGATAAAGTTGATGCCAAGATGGGCATTACTGAAGTCCAGTAAAGAATTGTTGCCATTGGAGTTCACTCCCCTCTGGATTATGTGACTGGACACTGTCCTATTGGACAGGAGGACCAACCTGGCATATTTAATAATGAAGCTGCTGTGGGGGAACCAGGTGCAGGGGCCATTGCTCTCTCTCATGTCAGAACCACAGTAAATGGTTTCCAACACAAAAGGATGTGATTAATAACGGCTGTGTAGTAATTTAGACACGGAGTGACAATATGTGCACGAGTCATTCAAACATTTGCATTTATTCTGCTAACTTGCCACTGGCGACACCAACTTTCCTCAAACTAAAAAGGTGTGCACAGGCTGCCATGTATGTTGAGGGGAAACAGGCCCTTTAGGAGCCTACTCACCACTTACAACGTAGGAATAACACAGATAGCGTGAACTGACCAACTATTATAACGAGATAGTGTGTGGCCTAGTCGTGTTAGCACGGGCAAAAGAACATGGCCTGTTCCCTTTAACACCAGTCAAACGACTCATAATGTTATTGCTACACCAGCAGCAGTCAGTAAACAAAGACAGAAACGCCATGGCTTAAAATGACACGTGTGAATTACAACAGTGATGCCAGGTGGGTTTTTTTTTTGTCTTAACGTCATCATGTCAAGGGCCGATTTTTGCGTTTTAACTGGCGACTAATAACTACGTTAGTCATAAGCTCCAAACGCCATTAAAGCCCAACCACACAGGGGGTCACCCAACGGAACTTACATCGGCACGTTGTCCAGCGTTAAACCCTGCGAGGTCGTTAACCGTGCTGCTCAAGTTAACGCTGACGTGCTCGTCTGGCTGCTAGTCGCGTTTGCGTCAACGTTAGCTACAGGCATGGCCACCCTCGAACCCATGTAATAATATACACAAATCCCAGATTACGGCTCTAAATAGTTAGTTAGTGGGGCTGCTTGCTAACACAATACGAGGTTAACCCGGCGGCTGACAGTTGCCAACATTACGGTCCGTGTTAGCCACTGTTACGATGGCTAGCGTGGAGCAACCGTGAATTTCTTTTACCGAAATGGGAGAAAACTTACGTCAATTCAATGGCCAGGGACGCCGAAATAATGCCGGGTGTTTAGCAGATGTGCGAGCCCCTTCGTACAAGCGGCATCTTTAGCGAAGGGTTCTCCATAGCGTGGATTGTGAGCTCCAAATCCCCGAGCTAACGCCAGCTAGCAAACTTGCTAAAAACTTTGCCTGTGGTGTGACACGTAGCTCCTCGGCTACATGTAGCAGCTCAAACAGCCCGACACACAACTTCAAGCTGTACCGCAGCCAGCTAATGGCATTAAGCTAACAGCGGATTGGACATTTAAGCCCCGTAATAACTATGTCGCGTTCATACACAGGGAATTGGTCTTATATATCTTTATATATATCATATCTATTTATACATACACACATATTAGCCAGCGCTAACACGGTCGTAAAAAGTACAAGTTGACGTGTAGCGTTAGCTCGCAAGCTCACGTTAGCTTACAGTGAGTTCTCCTAGCTCGCTAAGTCCACGTAGGCATACAGCTGAGCAGGAGAAGCGACACGGAGTCAGGCCAGAACACACTGTAACGATCAAGGTTCACCAACAAGCTGCCCTCCCAACAAGTACGACCTGCCGTGTATACCACGGGCCGGGGCCGTGCGGAGCGACGATACATTGATATTGAGCAGAAAGCAGTAGAGTACTTACTTATTTTATGTTCTCGTCTGCCCTGAAGGTGCAGGAGCTGAGATGAAATTCCACTGGCGAGAAGGTGGGATTGAAGGCTGACGGATATATACCAGTGCCGCCCACCAATCATATCCTCCAACGTCACGTCAAAGAGTCCGATTACACATAATTTATTTTCATATCCAAGAGTTACAGACTCTTGTATAACTTTATCACTTTGTTTACATGGCGTCGTGAGATCAGCTGTGAAATACAAAATGTGGTTAACGTCGTATCTGCTGGTTAACCCTGGCCTGAACGAGTGGATTAAAATCGCCTCTAGCGGACAGTATGCACAAGAATCAGACGAGATTAGGTGGCAAAGTCAGTCTTTATTAATTAGTAATCACACGTTTCAATCTGGGATAATTCCTCAATCTCTTTTCAGACCTTAGTAAAATAAGATGACGGATGTGCCTTTGCCGGTCCTCCACCGTAATCCAATTTTAAGGCAGGTTCCCAATGTTGTTACCGTGAATTGCGAGAGAGCAATACGCACATACCAAAAAAAATCCCGCAGTTATCTTCAAAGACAACATGGGGATGTGCAGAAACACTTCCCCTAATACAAGTTTAGAGAGGATGCATTCTCAGGTCCTCGTCATTCCTCAGCTAGTTGTTTATGGATATACTGTACTCCAGCACAAAGTAGCACAGTCCACAGTTTACAGCTAACACAAATACAAATAAATGCACCTTGTGATTGAGCTCAAAACTATGCTATGAGGGAGATAAGTCATAGATGGATTAGTGAGCAAGCCTACGGGGCAAAGGCTCAAGGGTCCCAAGTTGTCAGGGGCCCCTTTGGCCTTCACCAACCACATAGAGACTCAAAACGGCCACAAAGAGACACAGAACGACTGCAAAAAGGCACAACAATACTTCAACGAGACACACAACAAACACAAAGAGACATCAATTACAGAGAGACACAAAACAACTCAAATCAAACTAATACAGGATACACAAAATGTCCAGAAAGAGACACAAAACCATTTCAAAGAGACCTAAAATGACCTCAACAAGACACAAACTGACTACAAAGAGACGCAAAACAATTAAAAAAAGAACAACTATGAAGTATGTGTGTCTTGCTCATACAGTATGTAGAAGAGGTGCCCAGTGGCCCAATGTCTCATCATTCGACCGTGATTAAAGAATATTAATTCTGATCAGAAATCTCCCCAGGAAGCTATCTTCATCTTCCTGACCAACAAACTCTAAAGAAAAAATCCAGTTGTCCTTGTGCAGAAGAAAATCCTTCAGAAATTCTTTCATCAGGATGCAAATATGAAGCTGGATTCCCAAACACAAAGAAGAGATAGTTATGCAGTAATATGTGTCACACAACATGAGACTGTAACTCACTTGGAGACGTTCATGCATAAACATTCTTTGGGCAAGTGCAAATTCCAAATGTTATCTAAAATGTCCAACTCAGCTAACGTGAAGTTAAATCAATTTCAGGAAATTATTTTTCAGGACACTGACGCACATTTTCACTGAGTGCATTTCTTCTGGATCATATATAGATGCGCTGCATGGCCTGCATTTGTGAGTGGAGTTTGTTCAGTTTGACAGCTGATGAGGGGCATGGGATAACGCTGAAAGCTTCAAAAGAAATATAATTGAAATAATATTTTGTTATGTCAAGATTGAACCTTACAGCTCACATTCAATAATTTTGTGCCAGAAGATTTATGCATTTGTTTCAATTTTATGAATAAAAGTTGACTGATCGCCTTGGGCTAATACCCTTGACGTTCTCTAAATCTGCCACTTCCACAATGATGACCGTCACATTAGAGTGCAGCAATTTATTTTCATTATTTATAATTTTATTTTTGGAAGCAACAATGAAACCAGAGGGGATACACAGAGGGTGAACAACATTCCACATTAACAATCTTCAAAAATACTAAAGCACATCATGAACACTTTGTGATCACAAAACAGTTTTAGAGAGGTTCATTGCTCATTATAATATAATGGATATAGTAGTACATAGTCTGCAGCCTCAAAATATTTCATATACATTTAAAGAAATACTTGAAACAAGTGTTATAACAAGACCATTGTACTGGTGTGCATTACAGTGCACACGTGTTGCTGTTATTGTGTCCACCCTAAAACAAACATCGATATCATGGCGGAAACACACACCAACCAGACTAATGCCAGCACGCAGGGCCATGAGAGGAGGGCCACGGCTCTTTGTAAACAAAGCCCGCTAATCAAATCAGTCCAGACTCCATGATTGGATACCATCTTTCTCCTGAATGATCAGCAGCAGAAAATAAAGAATGAGAAACAAATCATCAAAGTGCAAAGAGGAAAACAGCCGATGGAAGCAACAACGTGCTGACAGAACAACAGCCATGGTGCATTCATAACTACAGATCAGACAAAGACAAAAAGTCCATGACAGATGAGTCAGTTTGGACATGCACATCATGTGATCATCTATCAACATGGCCAAAAAGGATGAGAGCTTTGTTTGCAGAAATTAGGCAGATAAGGAGCCCCATGATGGACCAATGACCTTGCTGATGCTCTGCTTTCATCCGACTGCATGCTGGAATAGATTTCACTCCTTGGCCCTAATTATCGGGTAAAAACAATGAATTATGAGATAATATGATAAATCATTGGTCAATAACACCCCTCTCCTGCAGATTACAATGAATATGTATCCACGTTATCTCAATAAATCACTATTGTCAACTGTAATTCAAAAACCCTTTAGTTTACCGTATAGGCTATATTAAAACTTGAGATCCTCTATAAAGTAAGAATTACAAAAAAAGAAGTCCCATTTGTTAGCATCAAAAACATATTTTTTTAATTGATTGGTTTTGTTTTCCGTGTCTTGAACATACTATTCTGCCTTCGCTCTCAGGCCTGGCAAATAAAATCTAGTCGAGAAAAATGGTTCCTTTCCTGAAGCACAATTTGTAGATAGGACAGTAAAACATAAAGTGCACCTCATTCTCAATTTCACCTTGTATATAATAGTCATTAAAAGATGCTTTTCAAGATATCAGCATATATTGAAATACATAACTATATAACTATTAAGATATATGTTCAAAACAAATATGTCTACTATACTTTTGACCGTATATATATATGTTTTTAAGTACAAATGCATACACACTGTATATATTACATTATGGAATACGCATGGGGTCTATTTTAGTGCAGATTTGAAGTATAATGCTACTTTGTTCTCTATTTTAGAGAAGACAGCAGGGGGCGCTCTATCACAGGGTCAGAAGGGACTTTTTCTGATTCAATCTGATGCTTGTCCAACAAAACAACGGGCCGAAGTGCAAATAAATGCATCACATTCCCCGTGATTGGTGTAATCAAGCTCGGACGCGTTTAGGAGAGATATAGTCTCGTGACGCACGCACACAATGTTGCCTAATGTGCTCAGAGACTAAATGTGTACATTCTTTAGTGATTTTGGAAGAGAAAAACAGAGAAAACACCACATCTACTGCGGTTTATCTACGGGTCAAAGTGTAGCCCAAACTTCAATAAAGGCTGTTCGCCTTGTGAGTCAAATTAGATACAACTAATCAGATAAAACAATCATTTTCTATTTCCTTCTGGGTGTTGACAACCACCGGCCTGTAGATTCAACACACGCAGGAACAAAACCGCACACTATTTAAACTTTCCGCGACGCCTTATTAAAAAGCCACAACGTATAATTTGTCCAAGCGGTCAGTGCAGTCCAGCCATCGAGGCTATTTAAAGTAAAGGAAGGCAAATCTTCTCTCCCCAGTCCACAATCCTCAGCCTCATTTGAACCAATCACAGGACGAGTGGGACCACTTCAGCCAATGACAAACTAGTCTGAGTACGCACTCCGTCGGACGACCATGGAGCGGAGTAGTGTCCTTTTCGGTGTAGCAAACTTTTAGCGTTTAGTTTCGATACGGACAAAAAAAGGTAAGTTTATCGCTATTTTATGGACACATTGACTCGTTAATACACTCTACTGTGCTTTGCGTGACGGTTCTCCGGGGAGGAAACTCGTTTGTGGGCCTTAATACTTCGTTTCGCTGCACGTCTGTAAACTAACAACATTATCAACTGAGCTCCATTTCTTAAAAAAAAAAAAAATATATATATATATATATATATATATATATATATATATATATATAAAAATAAACTTGAGTTATGTGTCGTTTGTGAACGTCAGTGGTGTAGGTTTTTTTCTCGCTTTAAATTTATTTTGGTAACTGCAACATTCAAGTCTCGCTGACCCACTTAGGCCCAGATGCATCGCACGCGAATGCACGTAGTATTGCGGGTCCTCCGTCGTTTCTTTTATTACTTCTCAGCTCGTCTTTTCCAGAAGGTTTGGACCTACACTACAGAAGGTTTGAATGCTACATGGATACGTCGGGGGAATATCGACTCAGATATATCAACTCTGTGTATTACACATATTATGAATGAGCCTACAAAATCGCTTCAGAATACTTTTTGGGGGGGGGAATGTAACATGCTGAAGCTATCGGACCCCTGAAGTTTACATTTTCCTACAACACGCAAACGTTCCACGACACATCTACTCACCCCAGACACAACACGGCCTTACTTTAACCACACAAAGTTCCTCGTGTTTTGCTTCTGCTCTCCTCCCCAAACTCGATGATAATTGTCTGTCCTCCCCGTGTTTGCAGGAGTGAGGTTGGGGGAGCTGCTCTGAGCAGAAAATGGGGGAACTCGAGGGTTCATACCGGGTCCTGCAGACCCCTGGCATACGGCTGGGAGCCCAGTTCAACCCTGGTATCAGCACTTTGGAGCCGGGCCAGACCCTTAGCGGCAACATGTGCAGCGGGAGCAAGACCCACGGGCGATGGCTACAAATCCGCGTGCAGGGGCTGGACGACTCCCAGGAGTTCTTTGACGTCGACGTAAGTTTCTGCTCGACTGTTGCGCGCGCTCCCCGTGTGCCTTCCATGCTCTTTATTTATTGATACGGTTGCAGTGTGCTGCACAGCAGGCTACATGTGACCCTCTAGTCCCTGGGCTACCGTGGGGCCGCGTGTGGTTAGGGTTGGTGACAGCTGCCACATGGCTTTGGTGCTGAAATCCCTTCCCTCCTTAATGCTTCTTATTCGGGTAACTAAGTGTAACTCACCAGGGTACTTTTTTAGTTTATTGACTGTCCTCTCAAGTAGTAGTTAAGTACTTTCTGTTCCTACGCCTTGGCAAACAAGGAGGTAAATAATATGGCCATCCAGGCGTCGAGCTTGTTTACATTGACCAATTTAATGTAATTTGTCCAGTAGAAATAAACGGTCAATCTTTTGAATTCTCAGCTTGTGTATCCCTGTGTGGAGGTGGCTGGAATAGCATCCCATTAATGTTCTATCCTGTTTTGTATGGTGTTATTTAGTTTTTTCTGCTCTGCTATCATTGATCACTGCAAAATTCATCTTTATATCAATACAGTGCAAGGCAAATTCACAGAATTGTGGAAGTAATTATCCCCCATTAACCCTAGTGAATCTGTAACTATGCATCACAGTTGTTTTCTTTTCATTGTAATTGCTTTTTTTTTTAAAGGACTGGCTGTACCTTTTTTTTTTTTTTAATTCACACTGTTGAAGTGCTGGCCGACGTTTACTTGTCGCTGGAGTCCTTCGGAAGGCAAATAGGAAGCAATAAGGAAGCCACTCTATCAGACCAAGTTTCCTGTCGTGTGTGTGTGGGGGGGGGACATATGGCCCACTAGTATAGGTCTGTGTACTCAACTTGTGTAGCCACAAAGTTGTAGTTTGGGAGCACGGCTGAGACAGTCGTTTCATAATCTTATACACCATATGTTGTCTCATGCTAATAGAATGAGATGAGTACATTTGAATTTGTATGAAAGCAGATCCCTGCTTACTCAAAGGAGCAGGGAGCAGGACGCTTTAAAAAATAAATTGAACATATATTCAGCCTACCAAACTTGGCCCTGGAGAATTCAAAGTATAAGCTCTGGATATTGGTGTTGATGGGAGGTGGCAGAAATACATGCCTTTGCAAAAGGAATGACGGCAATCCTGTTGTCAAGCAGACTGCAGTTTTTCCAGGGACAAGATGGCCTCTGAGAGGCTCTGTTGTCCACCACCGCTGGCCAACATTTGCTTGACGTCGCTGCTCATTCATACAGAAAGGGTCGTGGGCTGTTGGGAGAATGGTATTTCTGTCTATGTGGCCGCAGAGCTATATGTCCGCTTACACGACTAATTTTCAGAACTGCCAGAGTGCTATTTTGTCAGTAGTTTTTACGTCTCTGGGTCCATGATCCCTTTTAAAGAAAAATGCGTTGTAATTGTAGTTTTTCCTCATGCACGTCGTAAGCAAAAATAGCTACAAAATTGCAACGTTGAGTGCTTTGAATGGTTGTGGCCTCCATGCAACCGCCTCCCCGATCGTGGCGTTTTGATTGCTCAGCTGCCTTGTTCATTTGTGCAATGCCTACATTGTCCGTCATTACTTGCACCCTCTCACCAGATATCTTCCTGGCTTTGCCATCATGCTTTTAGACTTGTAATGCATGATAGATTTTTTTTCGTGACAGCGTGGTCACGTGTTGACGTTTTTATTTTTTTATTTTTTTATTTTTAAACATGCGCGTTCATGGACGCGCGGCGCCTTTTGGTGTGGAACTGCAATGGACAAATCAGATCAGAGCCGCTTTGATCCATGTCCTCCGTCTGCTGCAGGTACCCGGCATGGCTGTCATCATCCAGCAGACATTTGCTCTCGCATGGCTCTGGTCCACATGGCCCCTCCCTGCAGCCAGAAACACGGGAAAAAGCTCAGCCTTGTGGTTTCTGGACAGGGGAGGCCGGGCCCAGGCATGGCAGGGAAACACTGCCTCCTTTTATCCAGCCACAGCCAAGCCCCCTTCTTCTGTTGCCGGGGCCATAACTTCCAGCTCAGCTCAACTCTCAAAAAAACAAAACGATAAGGGCCCAGGGTTGAGACGTGGAACCACGGCCGTGTGAAAGTGCGGTACAGTCGGGGGCATTTGGGGAGGGGGGGTTGGGGTAAACAAGTGTTAGCAAACAAGCACATAAGTAGAGGGGTGACAACCAAGTGGGTTGAAGGTGGGGGGAGAGAGAGACAGAGACGGCCTCTGGTGTTAAAAGAGCAGCTTTTCTGAGGGAGCAGTCGTGACCAGTACAAAGTTTGAGTCAGGGTGGTGGGGGAGGGGACACACACAGCCCTGCTAAAAGTTTGGAATTTCAACCACTGGCCTGCAGCAAAATCGTTTTCTATTTTCTATTTGTGCTCTTTTTTTAAATCTTTATAATGTTTTTTTTCCAAAGATGGACTTCTGGTCTGGATGATGTTATGTTTAGAAAGATAGCTAGTAGGGCTGCAATTAACGATTATCTTAATAATCGATAAATTGGATAAAAAACTAAAAAGCATTAATTTCCAGCCCTTTATTCAAAAACAGAACTGACAGTGCAAAAAGCATCAAAGTGCACAAACAAGTTACTCCTTGAACATCTCTGAGCTGTTAACATAATAATAAAACGATGAACTCACACAAAAAACATACAGTGCACAAAAAGATGTATGTTTTTGTTTTTAAGGGACCTGAGCTGTCGGAACAATAAATCATTTGTTAAAATAAATTAAGAAAAATACAAATCAGATAACTTAACATGATTTGTTTGAACGTGAGAACTTGATCACTACACTCAACTTTTTTTTAATACTCAAACTCCACGACTTAAGTGGCGTAATAGTCACGCGACACAATTAATCGATAATGAAATTTGTTGCCAGCTCTTTTAATAACCAAATTTGTGTTGTTGCAGCCCAAATAGATAGAATCTATTTCTTGTCCAGAAAAAGGATCACTCTTGCTCTTCACTGCCACCAACTACAGCTAAGCACTTGGCTGTCATCTCTATGCGCTCCCACAATCCCACTGCATGCTGAAGTAGCCATACTGTGATCAGAAGGGCTTGTTTCAAGGGATCTCTCCGGCTGTTATTGTTCTGATATTGTATTTTGTCGCTGGGAGCAGTTGGCTGCTACGCCCACCTGTAATCTCTTTTATTTTATTATAATTTTTTTAATATAGCGTGTTCTGACAATGTGCGTCCCACTGTGCCAAATGCAAGTCCCAACACACTCCCTGCTGTCAGTAGGAGGTCCTGCCAGATCTTCACTGCCATTCACCACGCTCAAAACCTGTCGTGCGAGCTACACCCAAGCCCTTGATTTGAAATTGGCTGGGTGACGTCTGGGGAACCTGAACTTTTGTTCGTCTTCGTTCTCTCTGTATGAGAAGGGCAGTCCTCCTTGTCATAGCTGCTTTCAAACCCTGCACACCCTGTAGATGCCCCCCTTCTTCTTCACACACACACACACACACACACACACACACACACACACACACACACACACACACACACACACACACACACACACACACACACAGTGGAAGATTTCTCTCCCAGAGAAACATCAGTTGGTGATAATCCCTGCTGCTCTGAGCTTGATTGGGTGACCCACTGACCGGCCTTAATGTTAGAGCTCAGCGACGAGACCGAGGTCTCACGTTTGGTGTGGCAAACTAACCCTGAGCCCACTGCCACGTCACAGATGTGCTCGACTTGAAAAACGGCAGATGGACTTTTGAGTAGCAGCCCACTGGATTTCTCAGAAAAATATTTTTAGATAAATTGTGGTTGAAGACAACCACATTTCTATATATATCTATATCTATAGATATATCTATAGATATATCTATAGATATATATATATATATCTTTTTGTAAATCTAATTTAATTTGTATTTATTGGTGCTTTCAGATGCCCCAGTTGATATATATTATTATTATTATTAATAATCAGGATAATTGTGATCATGGAGGGATTCACAACTTCTCACTTTGCTCTAATGCAACATGTGGGGCTGCTACTCACAATTATTGTATTGTCAATTCATCAGTCATTTTGAATAATGAGAATCTTGTGATTATGCTCATCATAATCTCCCGAAGCCCACGGTACCTTCTTTCAAATAGTTAGTTTTGCTTGAACAAAAAACTAATATTCCAAATCCCAGATATTTCAATTTGGCTGTAATATAAAAGGGAGGAAAAGCAGCAAATCAATGCCCCACTCGCTGCACAGATTGTATAAATTGGACATTTTATATGTTGTTAACATGTGCTTTAAATTCAGGTTTGGTCCACCACCTTTTGTCACAAGGCGTTATATCTCCATCTCCTCACTCATCACTGTTCTTGAATGCATAAATGCCAAACATGTTTAAAGGCCGGTGTAACAAGCGTGTGCCCACAAGTGTACACAGAGATAAGCCGACGTGGTCATCGGTGAAGGGGAAGTGGTTTTGAAGTTGTGTGTGTCGTGGAGGAACTCCTGTTGAGATCAAACCTGGTAGATGGTTCAAGCTTTCCAGATGTTCATGCAGTAGAGTACCGTGTCCCTTTTTGCCAGCTGTCATCTGTCGCTCTCTGATTGAGGAGGACGAAGCTGAGGATTTTACTCTCCCCTCAAGAAGATGGGAGAGTGCTGCGAAGGCAGTTTGACATTCCTGCACCGGGTTAATGAGTAACACAAAGGAGGGGCGTCCCAAAGCCAGTCAACAGACTCTTGACTGCTACCATGAGAAGAAGAAAAAAATCAGTTTATTTATTATATGCCTTCATTCTGGTTTTCTTGTCATACAATTGCTCTTTAAAAAAAAAAAAAAAGAGAGAGAGAGCTTGTTAAAATATATTTTAAATAGGTGGATACATTTATATTTCATGGCCAAGTTGATTGGACTAGTCATGTCCGTTTTAATGTGCTGTAAATCCGCTGAAAGAGGTGAATATTGAAAAAGGGAAAGTGTGGATTATTGGATGGAAATGTCTTAATCCACAGAAGATTACAAAAAACACTTCAGCCATTTGACCCGTCTGCTCAGAGCTTGGTGCATGACAACATCGACTCTTTTGTTGAATCAGCATTCACACAACACCAGTCGAACTGAGGCGCAGTACTCTCTTTTTTTTTTTAAGTTCCCCTCACATTTGACCACTGCTCTGGTACAAAGTATTTTAACGCCCTCTCGGGTTGAGATCGGGCTGTAATTAGACACTGTAAATGCACGGAAGAGGGATGTTTTTACAACAGATTCCTACATTGGTGGACATCTTGCCAAAAGTTTTCACCTGCAATCTTTTTTTTTATTGTGTGTAAATGCAGAACACACAACTGTATCAGATCAATAAAAATACTTAACTACAATAAATATCCTGCTGCTCTTTGAATAGTAATCTTTTACTTCAGCCAATGCAAAGCAGTTCTTTCTTTTTTATTTTTATACGGCTTTTAAAAATACTATTTTACATTACAAGCAGATGTTTCAGTCTCTGATACCGCTCCAAGTTACAGGCCAGGTTTCCCAAACCTCAAGTGCAGTGTGTTCTTTGTACGTAGTAATTAGCTCGTCGTTTAGTGAAAACAAACCCCTGAGCGTACAAGAAGGTAAATGTGGGCAGATTTCCGGCTTGCAATTTTGCAGCGCTCCGTTCAGGGCCAGATAACTTTTTATTTTATTGTACATTGGAATGTGTTTTAAGTAGTTGACTTGCTCATCGAGAAACTACAATGACAGATGGAGCATCGGCAATCATAAAGTACACTGGTGGTGGGTCATTTGCAGATGCCAAAACACAGACAGACGGAGCCTTTACTCTGCACCAGTCTGGCCTTCTTCACCTCAGCACAGGCCAAAAAAATTAAAAGAATAAATGTAGTTTTTTATATTGATGTGTTGATCAGCTATATTGTTTTTCAGACTTTTGTTTGTCTGTGTATTGCGGTTGTAAGACGTCTCATCGATGGGTTTTTAAGAACTTTGTGTTTGCACGGTGATGAAAATAATGATTCTTTATTTCTCTGTTTTTCAGCCCAAAGCTATTGGACAGTATCTCCTTTCTGAGGTTTTCTTGAGAGGCAACCTCATAGAGAGGGATTACTTTGGCCTGGAGTTTCAGAACATGCAGATGAACTGGGTACGTACCGCCAGCCGACATGTCAGTTGGGTGTTGACCAGCAAAGGTGGATGATTTCTTTCTTTTTTTAAGGTCAAAGGTCACAGCTCGTTGGCACCAACTTCAGTCATTTCTCGGTTACTCTTCTTGTAGCTTTCCACGGCAGTGCAAAAAGGGGGAGGGATGTACTATTGTTTTTACTGGACTCAAGCAGTATATAATCTCTGTATATTATTAACTTGTCTGGCACAAGCACCCTATACACAAAAGTCAGACTTTCCACTGTTTTTTTTCCTCCAGAAACATAAGTGAAATTCAAGGCCACATGGTTTCTTTTTTCGTAAAGCAGCCGAGAAGAGATATTGACACGCTGCTGTATATCTTCAAAGAGGATGGGGCGGCTGTTGACCCACTGGCTTTTCAGCTCATAAAAATAAATGTGTAATTTATACAAATAAGTAAAACAAAGCATACACAATACATTTGTTTCAGAGACTCTTTCACACGACAAGAGTCGAGCACTATGTTTAAAGTGTTTGTAATGTCTCTAGGCACCTTTCAATTGGATTCCGAGGGCTGCGGTGCGATTATCGATTCTTGATGCATCAACATTTTTCTACATATGATTTATTTTTTCTCACTGACTATCTGCTCTTTTTAAAACACTGCATATTTGTAAAGATTCATAAAATAAAAACTAGGGAACTTGCATAATTGTTTTTGTTAATTCAATATTAGTAATAAATAGATGAGATACTAACTTCCGGGTTTGGCCGACAATAACTGGTCATCCCCGCACCAATCTATTACGCCACATATCTGTCCGGATCGAGCACATTCCTCTCTCAATCAGGCCCAGATGGAACAAGGCAGGCTTTTACAGTGAGGCAGCAAATCCAGTTTTTTTTGTTTTGTTTTTTTCATCTAGACGCTGGCATAACCTACAATCACTATGTAGAAAGGGAGTCATTTAGGGTTCGGCTGGTACCATCTGTTATATTTCGTAGAAAACATTTCTCATAATATGGTGACAATGATGACTAATTCTTTCTCTTCAGGTTTGGCTGGAACCCACGAAACCCATTGTGAGACAAGTCAGGAGTAAGTGAGCTCAAGTATTGGCTCAAATTCTGCCTAATGAAAGCGTTATTTGTGCACTGATGGTCTTGTCTTGTTTTTCTTTTTCTTTGCAGGACCGGCCAATACCCTTTTCAGACTGTCGGTTAAATTCTTTCCTCCAGACCCCGGTCAGCTGCAGGAGGAGTACACAAGGTCAGTGACTGTAATTTCCTTCTGGATATTGCCTTTATCTCGTGCTATAAAATACAGTGATTTAGAGCAGTATAGTATTTGTCCTCCTGAAAATGTTAATGAAATTCTTTGAATGCTTTTCTGAAGTCAGTGTAGTGTCAATAATTTGTTAATTTGAGGATGTTTATTTGCTTCTAGTGAACTGGAAACACTTAAGACTTTTCTATTTATTTGTATAGGTACTTATTCTCGCTGCAGATGAAAAGAGATCTGATGGAGTCCAGGTTGATCTGCACTGAAAATACTGGAGCCCTGCTGGCCTCTCACCTCGTCCAGTGTACGTTGAAGCTGCTATATGTTTATTTTACTGTTATATTAGACTGATAGTTTTAGGTGTAGCTAGTATAGTGGGATTAATATGCAGCTAACACCAGGTGTAATCAAATGCTAAGGGAAAGGGGCACAAAAAAAGTCTAATCATTTTTATTGATATAAAACCGATGTGCCCACGTTAAAAATGGAGCCAGCGTGGGCCTCGCTCGGTATATGTTTACCGTGACACGCTCAGGAAAAGCTGACGTGTCGTTCTTCCCCAAACCGCAGCGGAGATTGGCGACCACGACGACGCAGCAGACGCAGACTTCCTGAGGATGACCAAGTTGTTGCCGTATCAAGAGAAGGTGCAGGAGAGGATCATGGAGCTCCACCGCAGGCACCTGTGAGTTGCTCCCCTCCGATCTTTCCTATGCCTTTTTCCTAACCCTTTTACCCGTGACCTCGATTAGAAAAACGTCACATGGTCAAGGTAAGACACAGAGGAGGATTCATGAGGATTTTTGCTAAGATAACCGGGAACGACAGGACTGCAAGAGGCCTTTGTCCCGCCTGGCTGCGTCTTTTATTCCATTAGCGTTCTTTGTATTTTAATCTAACGAACATTTTGGACACTCAGTCGGGAAGTAAACACGTTTGAATTGAACCAAAGGGTTATCAGTCTTTCCTTAACCTCAGGAACAAAGCACCCCCTTCCAGCTGCTCCAGCAGCTGTGTTAATGCCGCAGAGTAGCACACATTTATAGCTGCACAGTGTTTCATCACTAAAACCGAATGGACCAGCTGAGTGCCGATTGTTCCGTCATAGCAGCTGACGGGGCGATTCTGCCCAACTCACGAGTGTGCAGTTCATCATATATTCTTTTTTTGTCATAGTTTTTTTTTCTTCTCTCTAACAGATGAGACAAATCAAGTCAAATCTTGAAATGGTAAAGTACTGTACTCTGATTATACGTTTTCTTTTGTTTTTTTCAATCTCTTAAGAGTAACAATTAAATGTGATTTGTCTGGACTGTTGTTGTTTGACCTTGCAGAGCCACAACATCGGGTTCCTTGAGATTTCAGTGGAAGAAATACAATGTAAAATAATAACGTCCTTGTAGCACACAGAACACAATGTGTCCTCTAAATTCATGCAACAATCTTCCAGGAACAACAATCTTTTTGGGAATGTGTAAACGGTGGCATGTTGTCTTTTTTTTTGTTGTTTAGATTTTTTTTAAATGTGGCTCCTCCACGACACAAAGTGCGATGAGGTAACAGAGCTGAGACAACCACGTTCCTGCTAAACAACCGTAATGAGAGGGTTTGCCCCATCTCAAAGAGTCCAGAGTCTCACAAAACCTGCTCGCTGCACTTTTCCCACTGCCATCCTCCACGTTAGCTCAGCGCTACCCTATAGCCAATAGGGGCTCCTTTCAGCCCAGTGTATAAAGACCTTCTGCTAATCTCTTCCTTGGAAGCACAAGCGGCGAGTTCCCTCGGCCTAATCCCCTTCTCCGGCCGGCTCTATTAGCCACAAGGCCAGTGGGGCAAGGGAGGGCCCTAAGGAGATTTCCAGTGCTTAACAGATGAACAAAATTAGAATGTGGTGATGATTGGATAGGTCTCCCTAGCACGCTGTTTGGTTGTAATCCCACAGTTTTAGATAAATCCTGGAAGTTGTAAGGGATTTAAGGATGCACCGCTCTGCAGAGGCGCGATGCAACATCTTTGTTTGAAATGAAAAAAAGACGAGGCTCCCAAACTCCAAAGGCCTGGTGGATTGCGACCATTAACCTTTTTCAGTTTGAGGAAGAGTGTAGTTTTACTGAAATGTTGAAATTGTGTCCACAAGGGAGTATCAAACTCTTTCAGTATTGTCGGTGTCTTCAACAAAACCCATCGTCTCAATGTGTTCCTGTAAAATTGCAAGCTCAGACGTTTATGGATAAATTATTACTTTAACCAGTTACGAGCGGCTGGCAATGTCTCGGTTAGTTATTCTAAAGAAAATAACTTTAAATTCCCGTTTTTTATTATCCCAAACATGCAGTATCTGTTGACAGAAAAGTTTGAAAGAAGTCCTGTAATATTTTAGGTGTAATAAATGTGGTGAATATTAAACATGACGCGGCTCATCCAGCAGTATTCAGGAGCAGCAATAGGTTTAGTCACGTAGCACATTTTATAAACGGAATAGCATAATTCAGGTACGTTAGATAGAGATGGAAGCACAAGACATTACAAATCCTTTTGCTTTCACCTCTGGAGCTTTTCTTTTCAGCTGATCATGAATTTGTTCACTGCACTTACTGAGAGTCTATTTGGTGTAGTTATTTAGTTACATGGGGGCTTTCTGTAAAATCTCAATGGGTAATTTCATTTTCTGTATCATTTGATCTCATGGAGCCTTAATTTAAAAGGAGTAAATATTGTTACCTACAAGTGCTGATCTGTGCTTTTTTTTTTTTTGTCCACTCCAGGGGCCAGACTCCAGCTGAATCAGATTTCCAAATCTTGGAGATTGCCCGAAAACTGGAGATGTATGGCGTCCGCTTCCACCCCGCGGCCGACCGAGAAGGCTCCAAGATCAACCTGGCCGTCGCTCACATGGGCCTTCAGGTTTTTCAGGTGACCGCCGCTCTCCTGCCGGCTGTGTTTCGTGGACGTGACCCTCCGGGCCCGGACCATGTCACTAAAGGTCATTTCTTCCTCTTAACATTTCTCCCAGGGCAACACCAAGATAAACACCTTCAATTGGTCCAAGATTCGCAAACTTAGCTTCAAGAGAAAGAGGTTCCTGATCAAGCTCTACCCAGAGGTTCATGTACGTATTGATGTCTGTCTTCAGAAAATGTCTTCTCAAGTCTTCGTATCCACCTTTTTAAAGGGGACCAATATACTGTGTGGTTTCATCGTCTTCTTCTGGGTGTTTTCAGGGGCCCCATCAGGACACACTGGAGTTCCTGATGGCCAGTCGAGACCAATGTAAAATCTTCTGGAAGATCTGTGTGGAATACCACTCGTTTTTCCGCATGTTTGACCAACCCCAGGCCAAATCCAAAGCCATCCTCTTCACCAGAGGCTCTTCCTTCAGATACAGGTATTGCACACGGAGAATAAATAAATAAAGGCACATGTCACATCAGGTATCTGTGTTTTGAAAAAAAAAAATTATTCAAAACGCTCTCTTGTCAGTGGACGGACTCAGAAGCAACTCGTGGACTATGTCAGGGAAAACGGGGCGAAGAGAACTCCATACCAGAGGTGAGTGTCTTCACGCTGTTTGATCGTTTCTTCCCAAGAAATGTTTCCCCCGCTGCGTTCTTGTAAATAATTCTGTCATTGAATCGTTTCTTGCTTAGGAGGAACAGTAAAATACGAATGTCTGCTCGCTCCCTCGCCACAGATGTGCCAAAACAGGTCAGTTGGTGCTACTATTGGAGCAAAAGCTTTCCACATAAACTAATACAATTCTCCTCCTTTTTTAAAAATTATAATTGTTTTTTGTCTTCGTTCAGAGCTTGTCATTCAATGACTCTCCCTCCTCCGCCACCGTGTCCTTCCACCCGGCGCACATCTCCAGCGTCCTCCCACGAGCAGAGCTCCAACCTCAGCCACGGCCTTTGGCCACACCGAGCCGGTCTCCAGCGCCTCCCCAGCAGCAGCTTCAGTCCCCTCTGCAGGCCACCAGACCCGCGAGCCCTCCGAAGGAAGACCCTGTCAAGGCCACGCCCCCGAATCACTACGCTTTTCAAGGTGCCCCTAGAAATCAGGCAGCAGGACACTGCAGCCCCTTGTTTGTGTGTGTAGAGGGTGGCACTTCCCAATTGCAGCCCTCCAAAAATGGCAATGAGGATAGCGAGCGCGGCATGGGGCGGCGGGTCATGGGGTGGGAGTTGGGAGGGGGCGGCGGAAAGAGGAAGGGGGTCCTCACACCAGAGGCGTTTGAGGCTAAGCTTTTGCGCGCCACAAATAATCACGCGCTCTCGGTGGCCAATCCACCGCTGCACGTCACCGAGGAGTTCATAGATGACGATCCCACCGAAATCTCCTTTTATGGCGGCGGGGCTGAGGCCTACACTTTTGGGCTTGAGGACGATGGGTTTGATTACGTGCAGGAGTCCTACCCCAGTGGAAACACGCTGTCCAGCGTGGGCATTGAGGACCTGTTCGAGAACAGACACCTTTTCCCAGACAACTTCGAGGGCCACTCCGAGACCAGCTCGTTGGTCAATAGCCGCTCCGAGTGCAGCCACCTGGACAACCTGGGCCTCATGTCGGCGGCTGAGTCCATGTCAGCGAGCTACGGAGGCGACGACTCCTCGTTCTGCCTGCCCGGCTCCAACATCCAGTCGGAGGCCAGCTCCATGGTCAACTTCCCCGCGTGCTCGGTGCGGTCGGAGAGCAGCTCCGCCATGCAGTTTAGTGACCTGGTGGAGCAGTTCGAGCAGCTCAGCTACCCGCCCACGGCCACCGAGGGCTCCGGGAACGGCAGCTCGGACTCGGACTCGGACTGGGGCTCCGACAGCGTCCTCCCCCCCGAGCAGAAACTGTTTCACAGTAATCTGCTGTTGGGGAGCGGCGGGATAGAGGGTTTCCTCCGTCAGTACCACAACCTGCAGGCCCTGTCACTGGCAGACCCGTCTGGATCCTCTCATATCAAAATGTAAAATCCTGCATCGTACCAGCCATTAATGATTAATAACTCTTGATAATCCAGTCTCAGCAACACTTTTGACATTCAGAACGTGAAAGTGTCCGGCTGTCTTTATGTTCATACGTGGAGTGATTTCCGGTCTTCGCCCGCTGTGGGCACGCTTTCACGTTTAGCTCTCCGTGCTGACGAGTGGCGGGAAACATCTACTGTTCCATATGTTGGTCTGCAGCAGCACTTATTCATTTGTCGATTTTTTGATCAGTGATTTGACCAGGCGTAGCCCCTCAGTTTGTAGTGCTCTTTTTTCTTTCAACTGGCTCATCGACCTTTGGCCTTTTTTTAATATATATATATATATATGCACACACACACGCACGCAACATTATCAAATGACATAGTTGTCTTATGTCTTTCTGGTTGTCTTATCTGCAACATCTTTGTGCTTTTACTTTGGAAGCTTTGTATCTTATAACTACACATTTAAAGTCCTTTTTTAAAACACTTAAGTACACATGAGCCTAGGAATGTCTTGTTAGTTTTGCTGAAAACACAGTAAGCGACATCCTGAGTAAAATCAGGATGTCAGAAAAATATTCTACATCCACCTTCAATAGTTTACATTTTGTATGGTGATTTCTAAGCATTATTCGTTTTAACCATAACTAACTTGACCTCTGAAAAAAAAAAATGTTATCAACAAATATAGTATTGTTTTTACAAGTAATAATCACCATCTGGCTATTAAAAAATCTCGTTAAGGGAAATCATTAATTCACTCAGGGTAAATATACAAACCTAGTATAGTCCAGGTTCAGTGATCCTCACTTGTGCGCCCACTGCCATCTGCTGGCGGAAGTAGTTGCGGGCATTCTTCACGTCACACCAGTCCACAGCCTGAATGTAGGGGGCGTTGTGTAAATCCACTATGTCCGAAGAAGAATAACAAAAAATATTAACGTTTTGGCTTTGTGATGAGCTTAGTTTTAAGGAATGTAAGCAGTGTACTATTGAGCCAGTAAACTACACTGTTGACGCCGCTTTCTGCTAAATGAATGTACGTATGTAAGGCGCTGTGCTTCGGCAGCACACATGCAATAGTTAACTTTAATAAGTAGGAAGTATCAGTCATTATAATGCATGGTTTACTAAGAATATCTAATAAACATTAGAACCCTTTTTGGTAGTAAAAAGGTGGTTTTCTGTTCATCGGAAGGAGTCAGAGCGGGTCTTTTTGCACATTAGCGATGAATTTCTCGGTGCTTTTTTATATCTGCTGGTATTATTTTTTTTATTTTAATGTCATAGGAGCGGTCGTTGGCTGTCTTGAGGTGCAACCTCCAGGCCTGAGCTGTGTGTGTGTGTGTGTGTGTGTGTGTGTGTGTTCCGTCTGGTCTCGGAAAGTTTGTCTTAAAGTAAACGCTACAAGTAAATACTGTGGTGACATCTAAGTGATCAGTAGTAGTTTTTTCAATCACTGATGTCAGTTCCTCCTCAAAGGCTTGACTTGACAAGTGCAATTCAGTGGTTTTTATTCTATTTCCTTTCGTCTGAGCTCACTTGAATATGTCCGAAGGCAGATGCACTCTTTTTTTCTACACATGTTAGTCTTTGTGTGTCTCTCGCCCCGCCATGCCTTAAAGCACTCACTTTCTCGCTTCCTTTTTACGCTACATGCTTTCACGCGTGTGTCAGCTGTGCGTTCGGCTTACTCTCCAGTAGCGTCGGGGTGTTTCCGGTAAACATCCGTGTGGGGAAAGGAGTGTTGCTCTTTTTCTTTCAGTCAATAGTTAAATACTCCCCTGTTCTCATTGTCATTTTGAAGGATGGCGAGCAGCCATTCTCGTTTCATGTGCCATCACTTAACCTATGAGGGCGTGTGGAGTTGGTCGGGCTGATGGGAGGGTTTTGTCTTGGTGGCTTTTCTTTCTTTTTCTGCCATGTGATTCTCCCCACATCTCGATGAAACATTAAACCAATGACCATAACCAGCTAAGCTTAACTGCACTTAAGCACCAAGTAATCAACACTTAACCCTGAAACATGTATCTTGACTTATTATAAACAACCTGTACTTAATGTGTGTATGTTTTTACTCAAGAATAAAGTCATCACCTTTGGGTACCATGAATGTCAGACTTAAAATTCTTTTTTTTTCCTCAGACGCAGACCGACAATCAGATCATGACGGAGACATTTTATTTTGCCCTCCGTTTTCTGAGCTAATCTGAAACTAGTGTTGTAGATATGTGAGAGAAAACAAGTTTTTGGGGGGGGATTAATATTAAGTCACCAGACCATAGTTATTGTGTAAATGTGGGCTATTTTATTTTCTGGATAATAAAAAAAAAAAAACTAAATGAAACTGCAGGTTCGACTTCTGATCCTGTGTAGAATTCTTTAAAAGCCTTCTGCTGACTTGTCACTGTAGTCGGTCCATTTTTAAATTAATTATTCTCCTATTAATACGAAACACTCTTTATTGTTACGTTAGAAAAAAAGACGCCTACGTGCAACAAGTAAACACACGCCACTTTTTAAATTTGAGGCAACACACTTGTGTGCTGTTGGGTTGCACTCGTACACAAAGATTCCAGCTCTGTGTGTGCGCTCCCTGTTTGGATGGGCTTTGGGCCAAGTAATTCCTCAGCAAACCGGCGTCATCCCGCCGAGGAGTGCGATGTTCCTCCTCTTCCTCCACTCGTGTTATTCCCTGTCAGATCAACCATAAACGACCGTTTGCCCTCCAGACGAGCCACATTCCTGATAACTTTGCGTGAGCAATTATTTCCGGGTCGAGTCGTGTTTTTTTCTTTTTTCTTTTTCCTTTTAGGCCTCCCCGCTCCCTTTTTTTTTCTTTTTTTTTCTTCTTTTTTCTCTCCCTCCATTAGAAGTAGTTAAACAGCTGTGGCGACCTGTGTAGCCCAACGTTTCATCTGCTGGTCTTGTTTGCTGATTTGAGGCAGGAATTCTTTTGAGACGGAGTTCGAGAAGTTGGCTATTAATTATGACGAGGGCTCCAAAAACAATGGCGGGGGGAGGTGAAATGTGGGACAAATACTTGATATGGTCTGCTTTGGTTTCATATGCGGGATGACGCGTTGGATGAGCGTTGGGCTTGTTTGTGTTCAAGCGTGCAACAGTCGGGCGCTGTGTTTTCTTTCTGAGAGGAAACCAGGTGAAGATGAAAGTTGCGATTGTTTACTTCAACCCCTTTCAAAAGCTTGTATTTAACTTTTCTCTCACCGGTATAATTATAGAATATTTATTTGACTAAAATCTAATTTGATTACACGTCTGTTTCCCCTCCCTCCACAGATTCAGCCGTGGACAGCCCCCAGGTCTCCCCCATGAGCTCCAAGGGTCCCCTCTGCCTGTCCCCCTCCTTCCAGATGTCGACCCTCAGTCTGCCGGGCCAGACCCCGTCGCCCCTGCAGAGCCCCATCCTGAGCGAGGTGGGCAGCAATGCCAGGCTAGAGGAGGAAGAGGAGGAGGGCAGGAGGAAGGTACACCGCTCACATGCCACCCTTCCACCACCCCCCTCTTTTTTATTTTTGAATAAAGGGTAGAAAGCAGGGAACCCTAGGGGATTTTCAAAATCCATTTGTTAGTATAACAGAGTTTAAATGTCAGTTTTTAAACTGATGTCCCTCTTCCCCCTCAGCGATATCCCACTGACAAGGCCTACTTCATCGCCAAAGAGATTCTGACCACGGAGCGAACGTACCTGAAAGACCTTGAGGTCATCACTGTGGTGAGTTTTTTGTTGTTTTCACCTGGAAATACAGAGGCAAAGTAGAAATGTGGTTGTTTCAAAACAAATGTAGAAGCCTGGACTATAATCATGTGTGCGTGTTTTTAATTGGTGCCCGAGCACCGGCAAAGAGCTTGTTTTAAGTTATGTGATTGGACGCTGATTGGACTGATCGCTGGAGTTTCACAGATTAAACTCGAGTTATATATTAGATTTGTTTTCTGATTCATCATCTTGTTAACAACATGCTCATTGTAGGTCTGAATAACAAAAGGACCTCAAACAGCTTGCTTGATTTCTAAAAAGATTTGTCTTTTCTTGAACTGTTGTTTCCCTCATATATAAACAATTTATTCCAGTGTTGAAGAGGAACCGTAATCCTATTGTGGGTTGTAATCATATTGTGGGTTATTTTATAATGTCACAATCCGAATTTCAAAACATTAACTCAAATAATTAATATGATAAACGCATTCCGCCGGTAGAAATCAAACAGAACACACTGTAAAAATACAGTGAGGGAAACGGGGATGCAATTAAGAGACTTGGGGTGCAGCCATTCTAGGTCATGTGACCAAACAATAAAAATTATCAAATTAAATGATACAAAAACAAGTATATAAAACTTTAAAAAATAAAGTAAATAGTAAAAGACGAGCATAACAATTAATTATTTTACCAGAACCAGGCCCTAGTGGTGCACCTTAATGCAATTCACCTCAAATTTCACATTGATGTAAAGGTAACCTAATAAAGGTCGGACACCAGTTCACATGATAAGGATTTGCTTTGTGTTGCTCACAGGCTCTCGAACAGCTGGAAGACTTTGTGTAATACCTGTTTTGAACCAGAGGAAAAAAGAAGTCTTTTTATGAGGAAATGCTCATAAACCTTCTTTTCCAACATGATGGTGTTGACATACCAGTCTATTCAGTAGGCGAGTTCATATGCATCAACAGTCTGTTGTCCCCCTCCTGCTCCCAGTGGTTCCGCAGCGCCGTGATCAAAGAAAACGCCATGCCCGAAGCCCTGATGACCCTCCTCTTCTCCAACATCGACCCCATCTACGAGTTCCACCGGGGCTTCCTCAAGGAGCTGGACCAGAGGCTGGCTCTCTGGTAGGTGCTCCCTGCAAGTGTCTCTGTGTGATAACTAGGGCTGCAACTAACCATTATTTTGGTAATCGACTAATCTATCGACTATTTTTTCGATTAATTGACTAATCTAATGATTATCTCCCCCCCACCCCCCCCAAAAAAAAAACGAACCGAACGAAGACAGGCTACTCTGATAATTCACTGATTAACTACATTGCACGTAAAATAACTGAAATAGCGTTAGCAAGCATCCTCCATGAGACGTTCTGTTTTCCAACATGTAAGTGTAAACCTTACGATAAGTTAACAAGGCTAACGTTACTTAGGCAGTTGACTTAAACTTATTTATCAGCGGGAGAAGACGTGGTGGCTCCAGGATGCCTCCGTTTCAAATGTTCATGCATTACCGTGGTGCTGGAATGAAATGCTAATTCCGTTTTGCAGATGTTGCATTGTACTTTTTTATTTTGTTTCCTGGTAAAATATTCCCAGACTTTTGAAGCTCTCGGTCCAGCTTGTTTCGGCTCTCCCACACTCTGTTCCGCCATGATTCAAAAACGTTCTTCTTCTTTGCCTTGGTGCGTATAGACAATGGAAGCGATACTGCCCCCTGCACTTCCGGTAGTGCATTGCAATGCTCAATGAAAATTACCGGCAGCTCTGAATCTTTTTATAATATATGACGCGTCGACGTTAAAAATCCACGTCGACGATTTTTCACAATCGACGTAGTCGATTTTGTCGACTATTCGTTGCAGCTCTAGTGATAACGTGTGTGTGTGTGTGCGATGCTAACAAAGACCAAACGGTTCCGCAGGGAGGGGCGCTCAAACGCTCACGTCAAGGGCGACTACCAGAGGATCGGCGACGTGATGCTGAGTAACATGTGCACACTGAAGGTGAGAACTCAACACACGCACACCCCCACCCCCCCTTCCTTCCTCTCGTCCTCCTGGGCCTCACGTGTGCTCTTTGTCTTCATCCCTTCCCGCAGGAGTTCACCGGCTTCCTACAGAAACACAACGAGGTGTTGACTGAGTTGGAGAAAGCCAGCAAGAGGCTGAAGAAGCTGGAGACGGTCTACAAGGAGTTTGAGCTGCAGAAGGTCTGCTACCTGCCCCTCAACACGTTCCTGCTCAAGCCCATCCAGCGCCTCATGCACTACAAGCTCATCCTGGAGCGACTGTGCAAGCATTACTCTCCCACCCACCGCGATCACGACGACTGCAAGGGTGAGCGCTCCATCGCTTTTTGTATCGGCCATTAATAATGATCCAACTTTGAATCACTACTTCAATGAGGCTAACTGGTTTTCATAACTCGGGGATCAGACGACATGATCTTTTTGTTTTTAGAGGGTCAATGTGTCCGATTGGGCGATTGTAGAAGGGTACGTTCTTGGCGTGACAGACGTGTTGGATATCTTTCACGAGTGTAAAGAGTGCACAGCCTATTGGTCATGTCATGCTTTTTGACTGAATGTCCAGAAAATGAAATGTTTTGCTTTCAAGAGACGGAATGACCAATGTGTGAATGATCCCGACTAAAAGGTTGCATGGTAACTTGAAAGAAGGCAAAACCTCCCTCTATTTCTTGCTTTGAAATTTTCTTTTTTCCGGAAGGATTACTCTGCACTCTTATTGGGTATGCCCATCTATTATCAGACTGGTATTATGTAGTCTAATCTTGATTCAAAGCACTGTAGGTTTAGTAAATGTAGCTGAATCCCTCTTCCTGTGATTGGCGTAGGAGTGTCCCCGACAAAGATTTAGCTCTGATCTTTCCATGTCCTGATGGGAGTGTTCTGATTTAGTAAATGTAGGCATGTTCTTTGATTTTTTTTAAATGACCATGTTGTTTATGAATGATGAGTTTCCATATTTTTTCATCACTGCAACATTTTACTGTGAGGCCGGCAGTCGAATCAGGCCCCTCGCTGAATCGTCTCCGGAAACGGGTGACCCCTAGATAGAAGGAACACTTGGGTTTTACCTCAAATGGTCTTTCTTAGCGATAAACATATTCCAAACTTTTTAATACAAAATATCTACAAATTGAAAATAAAAACACATTTATTATTCTCAAAATGAACCTGTTGTCTTTTCTCTGTTGGAATGGTGAGAATATTTTGATTTTGTTCCCTTGCAGAGGCTTTGAAGGAAGTGGCCAAGATCGCCACTCAGCTCCAGAGCAGCCTCATCCGGCTGGAGAACTTCCAGAAGCTGACGGAGCTGCAGAGAGACCTGATCGGCATAGAGAACCTGACGGGGCCAGGCAGGGTGAGTGCGGTGACGGCGAGCGGAGGCTAGGGGATGCTGGGGAGACCGTCCCACGAACCTTCCTTTTTTTTCTCTAATAGGAGTTCATACGAGAGGGGTGTCTGTACAAGCTCACCAAGAAAGGACTCCAGCAAAGGATGTTTTTCCTGGTTGGTGCAACTCCTTACTTAAACTTCCATTTCCACAAATGAATGCACTTAAAAGGGTAACCCTAAATGTTTCCTCTCAGTTCTCAGACATGCTCCTCTACACAAGCAAAGGAGTCACGGCGACCAATCAGTTCAAAGTGCACGGCCAGCTGCCCCTTCACGGCATGATTGTGAGTGTTTACGCTCCAGTTCGCCCTCTTCTAACGTTTGTCTCCCCCCCCTATGTTAACCTTCGTCCCACCACAGCTCTAGCAGAGGAACAGTAAACCCTGATGGTGAAATGTGTGTGATGTGATCAGTGTGTCGACAAAGGAAGGGCCCCCCGGGTGTCCTAACTTTGCATGTCTCTGCTTTTACTCCTGGCTGCAGCTCATAGTGCTGGATGCACCGGTAAGTCCTCTGACAACCGCCAGCCCTACCCTTCTTCTCCAGCGCTCGTGTAGACAGGCCGCCAAACCATTGCTCAAGATGCTGAATCTTGTCTGCGTGCATTGGGCAATAGTCTGAGGTTGTGTATCAAGCCACAATCGAGTCCGTGGACATCTCCACTGATTAGGTACAAGGACGTATGGGTGTGTTTTGCCACAACTGATAGGTGTGTTTTGGACTTAAAGGGGGTTATTGATGGGAGGGTATAGCCGCTGCAAAGAATTTTAGTCCCGGGACAAACTCGCATTGTCCGTTTCCATAACTGCGGAGATTTGGCAAATTATTCCCGCGAGACGAGGTTCCTAATACCTGAGCAAAGTTGGTTTAGTCCTAAAGGGGTTTGTTGGAACGCCACACGGTTTACTTCCACGCAGACGTATATAGATGCTCCGGTGGAGACCCTTTGGAGGCCTGTTTGTGACCAGTCAACCCCCGTCCCCCTTTTCATCCCTAAGCTCAAGTCATTCATTGTGAACAAATGTGGGGCGGGGGTGAGGGGGTGAGTTTGGGATGGAATGCTTCCTGCGCCGGGCCGACGTTGTCTGGGTTTCTCTTTTGCTCCCAGGTTGAGGAGAGTGAAAACGAGTGGTCGGTCCCTCACTGTTTCACCATCTACTCTGCTCAGAGGACCGTTGTCGTGGCTGCCAGGTGAGAAAAGATAAAGAAAAGGACAACAACTTGCTCTATGGTGTTCCTTTCGATTAATAGTATAGAGATAATATTGTATTGTGAATATTATATTTTATATCACAGAATTTAATCTCCTTTCTATGCTGTAAATGCTGTTGTCCTGCCTGGGATTCCAGCTCTAAAGTGGAGATGGGGAAGTGGATTGAGGACATGAACATGGCTATTGACCTGGCCAAGAAGTCCCAAGAGAAGTCCAGCATCTTCCTTGACACAGGACTCGGTGACCACTCCAACCGTAAGAGCTTCTAGTCCCTCAGTGTTCCCCGAAGGTGCACCCTGACAGCTGCACTGATTATCTGGAGACTTTCCTTTTTTTTCCTCAAGTGAATATGTTTTACAGCACATTAAAATGTTCCGTTAATCCCTTCCCTCCCCCTCCAAACAACTTCCTGTCCCGCCTCCTCCCTCCCCCTCAGGATCGTCTGACGAGGTCTCCTTGGAGCAGGAGTCTGAGGACGACATGAACTCGTCACACACGTCGCTGGACAAGCAGACGCACCACCGCGCCAACACCACCATGCACGTGTGCTGGCACCGCAACACCAGCGTGTCTATGTCCGATCACAGCCAGGCTGTGGAGGTACTCCTCCTCCGCCCACGTTTTACTCTCACATACACTCGCGCGCACACCCGTTTACACGTCTGCAGACAACGAGTAGATCGACTCGCGTGCAGGCAACATTCATCTCCACTGCAGCCGGGATTTGAGGGAAGCGGCTGCTGTCATTTCTGCGTTTCACCTCTTCTCTAACATTTACATTTTCCTCCTTTTTCTTTCCTCCCCCCTCCTGGTGTCTGTTAATACCTCCCATCTGTTTGGCTGTCCCAGAAGAGAAGGCTCTCTGCACTCGAGAGGATACTAATAATGTGCGCGCAATAAAATATTTCTCCTCCACCTTCTTCCTCTACAGACCTCGAGGACTTCTCTCCCCTTTTCTTCCTCTCCAGGCTAACATGCTAACCCTGTTCTTTACGCCTTTTCCTCCTCTCTTTTTTTTGTCTCCTCGACCTCTCAGTCTATGGCTCTCCGGCTATCTCACCAGAACTCCCTCCTCGCTACCTCCTCGGTCAGGGCCAACGACCGAACACCATCACACACGTTTGCTGGTACCGCAACCAGAACCTCTCTCTCACTGATTACCTGCGCATGAACCAGGTACCGGAGCCATTCGGCTCGGGAGAGTGGTTTCTCCCTGGAGTCTCAGTAGAAATCAGAGCCAAGTGAAAACGACAAAAAATGTCTTATGTTGAAATTCAATGAGAAATAAAACTAAACATTGTTAGTGATTTTTACATTTTTTTTTTTTTTCCTTCTCGAAATTTCACTCTAATTGTCACACCAAATGGCATCACATTTAGTCCTCCATTTCTACAAGATCTGCATTAAACCACGGCATTAAACCAGATTCATCACATTCATTCACATATAAAATAAGTAAATGAAAGTAAATTAAAAAAAAACACACAGCAGCCACAGCTCTCAGGTTTAAGACACAAAAACTATAAATAAAAACAAAGCTACAAGAAACGGTGACAAAAAGAGGAACATTTTATAAAATAGACGCAACTAATTTAACCAAGAAAAGAATACGTCTGGCTCTTCACAATTGGATGAAGTCTTTATAACTGAAATATGATAAATATAAATACAAAAGACAATTAAATTATGACCCACTCCCCCAGGACCAAGTATGTTACAACAACAGATTGCTGTTTGTATGCACTGCAGAGATATTGCTGTAAAGTAAAAATGAAACCATTATTTGCCCATTGGTTCAATCGGCTATGATAACCCTGGTTTCACCGACGCAGCTGCTGGGAGCTGGAAGTGTGATCAACGTCGCCACAAGCAACAGGGCAACAAGTGGGAGCGGCCAATCGTTGGTGTCCGTCCACTTCATTAGGACGTAGAGCGAGCACATGAGCAAGACAAAAGCCCTCAGCCACAGAAAGTGAAGCAAGTCTTTAATGAGGAAAGGAACATGAATACCCAGCAGCAACTCGTGGTATCACCTCCATAGTCCCATCAACAGAGCCTCTCAAAAAACTGAGATGGAGCATTTTACACCGGGAGCACGCCTCAGCCCTGATAGACGCAAACGTTTTCTATGTAATCGGATGTCACAACCGAGCATCCCAAAAAACAACCCTCAAACAAACCATGACCCGTACTTTTTGAGTTAAATGACCAAACATCAGCTACAATCGCTCGGCTAACCATTTATTTTTCTCTCTCCATATTGTCTGCGTAGAACCAGCTGTCGGGTTACCTACTGAGGAAGTTCAAGAACAGCAACGGCTGGCAGAAACTCTGGGTGGTCTTCACCAACTTCTGCTTGTTCTTCTACAAGACTCATCAGGTCAGCAGACGAGACCCTTCAAGACAAGTTCCTCTGGTCTGTGTTGAGAAAGTGCTAAACCCCCACCCCCGTCTCTCGCTTGCAGGACGACTTCCCGCTGGCCAGCCTGCCCCTGCTCGGCTACACGGTCAGCACCCCTGAGGAGTCGGACGCCATCCACAAGGAGTACGTCTTCAAGCTGCAGTTCAAGTCCCACGTTTACTTCTTCCGGGCGGAGAGCGAGTACACCTTCGAAAGGTACGCGACGCAATGGTGGCGCTCACCAATGAGGGGTTGTGGTATTAAAAATGCTTTTATAAATAAAGAAAATCCCTGTGCGCTTGTCTCCACAGATGGATGGAGGTGATCAAGAGCGCGGCCAGCACCACAGGCCGGATGAGCCTGCTCATACCCAAAGGGGGTCCCGTGGAGATGAACGGAAACTGAATCGGACGCTGCCTGCCCGCACCTGGAGGCTGGGCCTCCCTGGGGCATCAGAGAGACGGACGGGTCTTTTTTTGCTTTCCTGTCATTTTGACGCGGAGCGAGGATTCGGACAATAATGAATGGAGACTGAAAGATATACAGCCAGTTTAAAAAAGTATTTAACATTTCTCAGCCTAAGGATTTAATTCTAATGGTTTGTAAAGTGCTAACGTTTGTGTCAGTATACAGGACATAATGAAAGGGAGACTTTTTGATGGTTTTTTTTTGTTTTGTTTGCATGTGTAGTGCTCAGTTGGACTTATGGAAAATACTGTTATATGGGACCAACTCCCACACAAAGGGGGCTTTTACTGTTTAGCATGTGATAACTGAAGCTTTGTTGGGACACAGATGATGCACAGTATGTGGAAGGGAAATATATGAAGGCGCGTGCGCGTGCGCGTGCGCGTGCGCGTGTGTGTGTGTGTGTGTGTGTGTGTCAGTCAGAAGGTTTACCGGATGTTGAAGAAAGTCGTTACGTTTCTGGAGATGCATGGGAGGTTTTAAGAAACTGATGCACACGCGATTTCGGTTGCAAACATTTAACAGCATTATTTTTTTCCCCCTCCAACAATAAAGCTGTATGAAGTATTGGTATGAGCAGCGGTTATTCCCGAGGCTTTCCTGTCGCTGAGAGGAGGTTTTGGATGTTGAAAAGGGAGCTGCTTTAATCTGTAGTCGGGCAGTGTGAACAGCCTGTTCGGTGCTACAGTTCTCTTTAATATCAAATGTGTCCTGTTTTTATTCTTTCGGCATAGGGACAACAACTTGAGGAAATATTGTGCAGTGGTGACTAGTGTGCAGAAGTCACATGTTCTCCCCTCAAAAGGCGGAACCAGAAGAACACATTTTGAAGTAATTGTACTCAGTGATGTCACCAGCGACGCTTATTATCTGTTATGTGGTGCACTGCATGCACTCATTAATTGGTAGTGTTTTTTTGTATGAAGACTGGAATCTTTAATCTTTAAAAGCATAAGGTGATGATGGAGGTCATCTCCAAATCATCTGACATTCTGTATGCGTGCGTGAGACTGACTGTTGCACAAGTTAACAAACCGTACATGTTACTCCTATTTATTGTTTAGCATCATCATCAGGGTTGTTGGTCCAGCATGCCCCCCCTCCCCCATGTAGTCTTCATGTTATTCCTTTGAAAAAAAAAAAAACTAACAAATAAAAGATCGTTACAATCACCCTCTGGTGTCTTGGTTTGACATACTGTGTGTGGGGAGATTTATCGGAGAACATCTGGTCAGTAGATATCAGCCAGATGTTCAGTGGTGGACCTTTGTGCTTGCTGCACGTTTCTTGACATGTCGATGGAACAAGAGGCTGCAGATGCTTCATTGTGTTCAGATGACTTTTAGCTGCCACTTTGCACCATCTTTTTAAAAGTGACAACCTGGATTTAATTCCGAACGGAAAAAAATAATGTTGTGCCTAATACACATGAAAAATGATGAATGTAAAAAAGAAAGTTTGAATAAGACAAGTAGACACAAGATAAGGAAAAATATAATCAACACTGAAGGCTTGAATTTAAATAAGTGATTCATTCAAATAAATGGCCATAACACTTAAGATATCAGGTCCTCAAGCGAACTCAAAGCTGCCTCACCTGAAGTTACTGTCCTGAACTCTAGTTCAAACTCAAGTTTTTAAGACAAATAAAATCCTTTTAAAATCAATGTTGGAACTGACGGGCCTTGGTAGAAGTATTCACATCCTCTTTAATAAAAGTGCTAATAACACAAGGTAAAAATACTTTATTACAAGTCCTTTATTGACAACAATTCTTAAATAAAAGTGCCTTGTCTCTACCAAGGAAAATAAAAGGAGTTGGGAAAAGTACACAAAGCATGTCCCCTGTGAAGGTTGTACAATTATTACATGTATCATTTGATTATTATTACTTGTGCATTAATATAAAAGAAGGGTCTTACTTTATATAGGGCTGCTAAAGATTATTTTCATTGTGGATTCATCTGCTGATTACTTTCTCCCTTGATCCATTGGTTGTTTATTTGCAAACTTTCTGAAAATTACAACTATTGCCCCAAATTGGTGCATGCATAATGTTAGTGTCGTCCAACCAAATAATTATTCACAGGACAAGCAGCAAGTCATCTGCATTTTTGCTTTAGAAATAAAAGGAACTATCTATCAATGCATCAGTGGCAATCGCCTGCTGGCATCGGGCAGTTTTGTCACTCTGTTGCTCCCCTGGGAGAAGTTTTAGAATAAGGAGAAATGCATTCAACACATGCTGCAATGATATGCACACTCGCCAATGAGCATTGAAACGTGTGCTGATGAGCATCCTGAGGACTGAACATCCGCTGCTTTTGGAGTATTTTCCCAAGTGATCAGTCAGTGACGGTTCGAGGAGTTGGCCTCCTTTCCTCTGGGTTCAACCACATCTGTAAATCTGTGGAACAGTCCCAACAAAGCGGGCATTCGTTGGGCATGCCCAAACGGAGCCACGGGAGGGTGTGGTCAATGTCACTCCTATTCCAAGAAAACCTCGTCAAACCACTTTCTGTTAGGGAGTGGGGAATGTGTAGCTGCTTGCTATCATAGTGTTTGGCTTTCAAAACAACATGGCCGCATAGTACCGCCACAGTCAAAAGATTTCAAAAAGGTTGCGTTCCATGTGACATAATTGAGAGAAAGCAATGACTTTGACCTGTAATTGGGACTTAAAGTAAGAATTAGATTACCTCTGCGGCTTTGATTTTTGCTATTCTTTTTTTATATTTTAAAAATGTTGTTGCTGGTCCCCCAAGTTTATTAGACTTTATAGACAAAAATAAATCTTATTTTGCCATGGATCATGCAGAGTTTCCTGTTGAGTAGAATATAATAAACAGCTCTGGGCATGAATAATGCAACAATGTAATCACACAGATCCCAGATCAATGCTGCGCATTAATTAATAATGAATTATCTGATTGTGTGTGCGTGTGCGTGTGCGTGTGCGGTAGGCGGAGGGGCGGGACTTGTGCATCTCCGCCTATGGACTTCACAATAAGTGCCCTTAGAAGGAGAGCCTGTCAGACTAAACTGGAGAGGGCTTTTGGTGTTTTCTTTTTTTTTTTTTTTGCGATTTGAGTGGCAGCAAATATTCAGTTTGTGAATGTCAAACGATTAAAAACCACCTTCCTGCTCAGTGACCAGTTCGGCTGCAGGATGACATGTTTTTGGGTAAGTGCTATTTAAATAGTCCGTACCTTCATGATAAGCCAGTATGGGCGCACTAAGTGTAACTTTATGGATGCATACATCCTCTGGACTAATGTCAAACGTGTCCTGCTGTCCCGCCTGGGGTTTACATAACCTGCGGCTTCAGTCCACGTTGATCGCGTTATGAGTCGGTCAGCTCTACCCAGGCCAATCAAAAGATGTCCAGCCTACAAACTAATCTGCGTGTTTTGTTATGCAGGGTAATCTCCACACGTTGTCCTAGTCTCTACTATATAGGGACAGAGGAGGAGGACGAGGACGGGGGGTGGGTGGGGGGGAGTCCCGGTGCAGAAGTGGCCGCCGTGAGAAACAGTGGCGGCGGCGGGGGAAGCTGAGCAGCGCAGTCCGAGGCGGGTGACGGGGGCATGGAGATGTTGCGCCGCTCTTCTGTGTTCGCTGCCGAGGTGTTTGACCGCTCGCCCACCGACAAGGAACTGGTGTCCCAGGCCAAAGCGCTCTGCAGGGACTACATTCACTCCAGGCTCAACCGCGCAGGGATAGGCTGGTCCAAACCCGACCACGGGCGGGCTGCATCCGGCGGGGGGCTGGGAGAGATATCGTCGGTCCTGCTGTGGCTGGGTGAGTTTCTGAGCGCGTTCCGCCCGAACACACACTGAGGACTGCAATCAACATATATTTAAATCAAAGAGAGAATTACACTTTTTGTTACCAATAAAAATAAAAAATAAACATTAAAACGTGTGTGTGTGGGGGGGAGGGGGGCACACCTATTTGACCATAATAACCTGGCTATGACTTTACTCAGATTGTGTCATATGCTATTGCTTTAATGGTAACACCTTAAAGGGATTCCCAGGAAAATAATATGTTCCTGGTTTAATTTATGGCAATGCCTGGATGTTTGCCCAGTGTGAAAAGCAATAGAGTTCTGAGGTTTCCCCCCACCTCCAGCTGAGTTGTGCAATTCACTGGAAACTGATAGAAAACAGAGACTCTGTTTATTAAAAGAAAACAACAGAGGGGATGTTTCATGTTTGAGAACACTTTCCAGCTGAGGGTTTCCAGTAAGGCAACCACGAGAGACCAGAATCTACTGAAGAGATTAGATTAAAGACTTTTGGACTTTGTTCCTTTTAAAGTCTACTGGATATAAAGTCATTCCAGGTTACAACAAAGCCTCTACTGCTCATAAATTGTATTTAATAAAGCAGGTGAAATCATATTTTGAAGGAATAGTTTGACATTTTGGAATGATGCTTTTCTGCTAAGACGTAGATACGTAGGTGGGTATCACACTCATGTTTGTACAGTGAATTTGTTGCTTAGCATAGCACAAAGACAAACATCAGGGGCCTAATGTTTAATGGCCTAATGAGATTCATAATTTAATCGTGGCTAAGCCCTGCCCACCTGCCGCTCCTCCATCTATGTCATGGACTACATAACTTGAAGAAATATAAAAAATTTGGAAACAGTAAAAAAAAAAAAGGTACTTCAGAGAGAAGCTGGTTTGAAGGATAAATCTAGGAATTCAAACTGATTCAGCAGTGAAAACAGTCAAAAAGATAAAGATGAAAGCTAAAGTCTCCAGAACACAGCGTAAAAGTGAACCACCACGTCACCTGGTAATAATAATAATAATGCATTTTATTTATAGGCGCCTTTCAAAACACTCAAGGACACCTTACAAAATAAACAAGGAAACACTCAATCCATTAAAACAAACAAACAAAGCAGCAAACAGTAAAAACATCATAATACTATTAATAAAATGAACAGGCAAAGCAAAAAAGAAGGGTCATTGCACAAGAGAGAAAAAAAAATAAAAATAAAAAAAACAAAACAAAAAAAATAATCGAGAATCTGGTGATCGAGATCAAAGACCATGCAAATAAGGAACAGCACTATAAAGCAGGGACGTTCTTTATTCAATGTTACAATCATTAAAAAGCAACATGTTTGTACATTTAGTAGCGTAGAAGGACAAACGCTAGTAAAAAATGTGCTAATGTACTCTGCTAATGTTAGCGCCACAGGTTTTTAACGCACATCTCCCTCCAACCTCTACGGGTAATGAGTGTCCCTGTTACACAACGTGTAAGCGTGCCTAGCTCCAAAATGAAGATACAATTTAAATAAGATTGCACGAGAGTCTGCGGAGCAGTGTCGCAGTTGATGCTACCCTATGATTGGTTAGTCTCCATGCAATGGGCGGGACTTAGCAAAGGGTCAATTAGAATGCACTTTTAAATTTAAAGCCCAAATATGTAACAAATGCTGAGCTAATGTTATGCCTAGAACACCACAAGTGGAAAAAACTAAAGCCAGCCAACTGACTCTGGCAAACATCAGCTCGTAATAGGTACCATTACTGGTTATACCAGACCAAGTAGCCCGGTAGCAGCAAGACCACTGAGGGTATTGAATCAAACAAGGGCACGTTTTTTTTGTGTGCAACTTAAGTCAAATATGAATTTGTTAGAGTATGTTATTGCTTCTTTCAAGTCTTTATTTATTGTGTGTGTGGCCAAAATGCAAGTAAAGTCAGAGGCACTACAAAATCGTACTCACTGAGTTTAGTCGCTTATGTTTTGGCCAGGTGACGAGTTGGAGTACCTTCGACCCAACGTGTACCGCAACGTTGCGCGACAGCTCAACATCACGGTGGCTTCAGAGAGTATTGTGTCCGATGCCTTCCTAGCTGTGGCGGCAGACATTTTCTCAACAGGTAGGTCCACGTCAGTGTCTGGTTGTATTGTAAATCAAGCCATGCGAACAGCCCTTGCATGCCAGGAACTAGCTTTTAGTGCTTTTGTTATCAGGTACGCAAACTTGAAAAACAAAGGAAGGTTACAAAGCGTTTTTGATGCTTTAGGGAAGTTCATCTTTTCGTTGTCATCCAGAAGAAGGAACAAAGCCTGAGACAAATACAATAAATTCAAAAGTCTGGAGAACGATGTGACGGCTCCTATTAACACTTTACTATTTAGTTACTAGAGCGAGCCATCAATTTCCTCCCTCTCAAATGTCAACTAATTCCAATCTACTTTTTCATGTAAACACTTTTTTTGCAGGGTGAGTGTGGAATTCTCTAGTTAGTCCGAGACATTTTGTTGCAGTCATTATCCCCTTACAGGAAAGGAACCGCAGGGAAAACATTCAGTCCGTATTAGATTAACATGTTGCCAGAGCGAGTGATTGTCACAGACAGTTTGGACCCCACCCATGGAGTTCAATCATCAGCCTCAGCTGGTTTATACCTTCGGGACTGTAACAAAGTAATCTGCTGCAAAATTAATTAGGAATCTACTGAAGAAAATCAGGTTTGTGTGGTCCTTAGAAAGTGCAGAGTTACTTAGAAATATCACAAACTACTTCAGACATATCAATATGAAAGAGTATCTACCTAAATCGAAACATCCTCCAGGATTTACATGGGGAGAAATGCATTGCGGTTCGGCTTTAGTTTCAGTATACGGAATGAAAATGTAGCCCTCAATGATTACAAATGTAAACTTTGACATACAGTAGAGCTGACAGTCTAGACATGTCTCAGGAAAGAGGAAGTCATGGGCAGCAGTAGATAACCATAAACGTTACTCATGCTTATGAGCTCAGTCACAAACGTCATGTTGCCTTGCACAGATGAATTATAGCTGAAACGCCTTCTCACACCACCAGTATCCGTCTTTGAACCCATGGTAATTTAAACCCACGGTGAAAAACCTTTAGTGTCATTGATCTTACCGTTTTGGTTTTGCGGCCCTCAAACATACTGTTTTGTTTCAGTCTCATATCTTTAGTGTTAGTTTCTGAGCGCAAGCCACTTTTTTCAGTGCGAGAAAAAGCTCTGATAAACCAGCAGACTTCCTGTAGCTGGGAAAAAGAGTGGACGCAGCTCCGGAGAGGGGCGGCTGGCTAGTTAGCTAGGTAGCTTGTCCTTCTCCAGAGTAACAGGGAGCGAAGTGGAGGTACCGTTGGACCCATCACTGCTGAAGCTCGCTGTTTGGCTAATTTTATGTCACTGGCATAGCAAGCTCGCTAACTAGCCCACTGTCTGCTAGTTTAAGTGCGGTGGAATTAACAAGCTAGCTAAAAATGGCCGCCATTCTGACCATTCTGGTACATTGAATTTAATGGGAGTGTCCATTTCTAACCCAAAGCTTAACTAACACAACTGGTGGACTATGTTAGTGTCTATACAATAGGCCCATCGTTCAGCTACCCTGGGGCGGAACCCCATGTTCGGCCAAACTTAAAGATGCAGATTTTACAATGCAGATTTTACAGTCAGTATACTAGTACAGTGTAGTACTCAGTTTGTGAAAATAGCTGTATGATGTGTGTAGCTTTAAAGGAGTTTTTTGAAGTGTGAGAAAATATCCCCATGGGGAGTTTGAAGGATGCAGGTTTTTAACAGGGCTGAAAAGTAAGACACAGTTGAGTTACATTAGGGGAAATGTTATTAGAGCTTAATATAACTGGCATGTAGCTGCCAGACTTCTTAGATCCTTTTTTATTTTACTTTTAAAAGGTAAACCTGTACTTATATTCCTGAACTCACAATAAATTATACAACAACATTGCAAGTGGACACAATGGAGAGTATAATTCTGCAAATTCCAGATCTCCCAGTTAAAGAGAAACATGACCTCCGTTTACGAGAACCTAGGAATGAATCGGACGACAGATATAGAAGATGGATGGAGTTGGGGGCTCATTTTTTTTCCGTTAGACATGTAAACACTGCAAAAAGAGTCTGACGCTTTGACTGTAAATGGTCCGGCGGCAGAAAGCTGTACTCAACAAGTGAACTAAGTGGGAAAAATGATCTGCTCACTAATCAAGCGAGGCGAACTGCCTGCCTGCCTCCTGCACCGAGCCTTGTGTTTGGATTTTCTTCTCTGTGGGACAGACTGGCATGGACTGCTTGTCTGACTGCTGGCTTTAGAGTTTGTTCATCCATCTTTGAATAAAAGCTGCTGACAGAAATTTGCTGCACTAAAAACTGCTGAAAAATAGCCTGTCCACACTTTGATTTGAGAACCCTCAAATCGGCAAATAATAATTTGCATTGTGCATGAAGCTTTGAGTGAGCATGTTGTGTACAACGATCTAACAGTGTGTCTCCTGTCAGGTGTAACATGGGGGAAGGTGGTGTCTTTGTACGCCGTGGCAGGAGCCCTGGCCGTGGACTGTGTTCGCCACGGCCACCCCGCTATGGTCCATACCATTGTCGACTGCATGGGGGAGTTTGTCCGCAAGAGCTTGACCTCCTGGTTAAAAAGGAGAGGGGGCTGGGTAAGGGCAACTTCTTTTTTTGTTGTTTACCTGATCGTTTGTTTGTGTGAGTGTTGTTGATGAAATAACTCAAAGGCCTTTACTTTGACAGTGGTAAACTGAAGGTGTGTGTGTGTGTTTCTACCATTTGCGCAAAAGTATGTCAAGCTAACTATAAAAATAAAAAGTCCCAGCTTCTATATGATGGGAATATTATATTGGGCATGACATTGTAAAACTAAGTGAACAAGTGTTTGGTTTTCTTCATATTTATTGGTTGGTGCGTGTGTTATGAATATTTGGGCTGCAATTGTATCGAAGTCTATGAGAAGATGACCCTATTTCAACATTATAAACATGATTTTATGGTCTCAAAATAGTCTTCAACACAGCATGATGTTCTTTTAGTGAATTATGATCCCATTTAAAGTCACAGTGACTGTGTCCACTTCTTATACACCGCCTGTGGTCCCAAACATATTCAATTTGGAAAGATATCAAGTTTAAAAAGCTAGTACTACAAAACTGTTTGACATTTTTTGACTTAAAATCACTTTTTTGATTAATTCACTATCAACATTTTCTGTCAATTGACTCTTTGATAAATTGACTGATCCTTTTAGCCCTCATGAATATTGAGCCACTTATCTTACAGATGCATACAACTCCCTTTTAATATTTCACTGATACACCAGCTGGTATGAGAGAAAAACAAACTCGCTTTTAAGTAGCTTCAACAGAAAAAATATATTACCAAATGACACAAGATGAATATCGATAAATTCATGAGGTGCGACTGCAATACTAATTAAAGATAAATATCATCATATTTAATTATTTTGGGGCGGGATTAATGGTTGAATAAATGTCAAAGACTGTAACACTGTGCATTGACAACATAACACCTACACTCGTCCCACAGCTCAGACACAATAGTAGATGTCTCTTCTGCAGAATCCTATCAAAGTGAAAAGTCTGTCTGATAAAATCCTGCAGAGACAACAAAGGGCACCAGCAGGAAAAAGGCCTGGCAACGGTCCCCTGTGCTGCTCTGCTGGAAAGAGCACAACAAGTGAACAATTGCACTCAGAGACACGCCGCCCAAGTCAGTTTTGTTTAGAGGGCAAGTAGAGTGTGACAAAATGAAGCGCCATGTGTTGTATAACTGACCTCATGAGCACAAATGAGGGACCTGTCCCAGTCTAAGCTCAAACTGTAATATTTCCACACTGGGAGAAAATCAGCATGTGGGGAAACCTAAATAACAATCTGTGATGTGACGGATCTGAGGAGGGAGAAGTGTTTAGTGTCAGGTTTGACACTTAAACTGTGCTCTCTGTGAAATCTCATTGTCTATGAAAGTGCTCTAGTTATATAAATAGATTTTCTCAAATAAGCATTACAGAGATTGCAGTGTGGGCTTTGGCTTTGAAAAAAAACACATTTGTGGGAGTCACACACCCCGTTGATGCAGATTCTGAGCATATTGACAAATCAAGTACACATGCTGGTATATATGTAACGGGGTCTTAGGGGAAGGTGGAATGAAAGGGAACCAACAACGCCACTTTGGGACTTGCACCCCAAGAAATATAAGTTTTAACACCCCTAAGCTATACTTGTAGAGTTTAAGGACTCAGATTCATTACTGATTTGGCCAGAGACGCGTTTTATCAAATTAATTAGAAGTTTATTACAGGAATTAAAACAAATCCAAAACAAACACTAAAAGCCCAAACATGCAGAATAAAATCACAGCCAAACCATGCAAAACAGGCAAAATGAAACAGTTATGGCAAAACTAAACTAAACAGCAGCAAGTGCACCGCGAGCCACCGCAGCGCCAGGAAGGGAATGAGAATAAACCAAAGGGAATGAGACCATGACAAGAGGTGCCTTTTATCGATTGCCACTGATTGGGGGCTAGGCCAGCCCGAGGGCTGCATCCAAAACCCTTCTCCGGGGAGCGTCCTCCACTATATATGTGTGTATATATATATACAGTATATATATATATATTTCCCTCTTGTTTTATCCCACAGTCAGAATTAATTTGGTGAGCTCTGTGTCCTCTCTGCCCTCACAGGTGGATGTTACGAAATGCGTGGTGAACACCGATCCCAGCTTCCGCTCTCACTGGCTGGTGTCCGCCGTCTGTGCCTTCGGACACTATCTGAAGGCCACTGTATTGTACCTCCTCAGAGACACGTGAAAGACAAAGTCACACACTGGGTTTTATTAGTGGACTGACAAGCACTTTCCACCGCTTCCACCACCAGCACGCCACTACAGCCTCATCCGATTATGTTTACACTAGTTTGCACTGAGCCTTCGTGGACCAACGCCTATCCATTCACAGAAAACCGACGTTCCGTGCTTCCTCTGCTTCCTATGCTAGATTGTCTATTTATTATTAATGGTAAGGTTATGGCACACTTTTGATGCAAATGTAGAAAATTGCCCACTCTTTGTGTTTTTAGTTTATAGTTTGTTCCACAATCAGCAGAACTGCCCAAATTTGTTTTGCTTCCTGTTTGGCAGAACGTGGCTGCCCCTAGTGGTTTAAAATGGTAACACCTGTACTTGGTTGTACAAGAATCTCCACTTCTCACCTGAGAGGCATATATGGTCCAGCAGACCAGTGAACGCCAGATAAATGCAAAATACAATGTTTTCTTCCAATTAAGGGACTGTACGAAAATTATTAATTGATACTATTTAAAATGATGATTTGAGGAAAAGTATGGGAGTTTTTTTGCTTTCCCTCTCCCTCGAGACCTACATTGTGTTTCAGTCCTCCCTTACTCCAAATGGGACCAAATGGTTACGATTGGCTGTGTGGATATTAGTGAGTAAATGTTATCTCTAGTTGTTCTTTTGTGTTATTCTGCATTGCAACACAAAGGTAGAATTAATTAAATGTATCATTCGGGCCTGTATTATAATTAATGTTCATATTAACACACATTGCCAACTTGTTGCCAACAAATTTGGGGAAGTGAAGTAGTGACCATGGTTGCACCAACTCATACATGTTTAAATTGGGGGACACCACGTTAAACTCTAAATATTAAATATTTTTACATATTGGGAGAAAACAATTAATATTTTACCCTAATAATGTCCGTACAGTCCCTAATGAGTCTGATGAATTATGCCTATGATTACTACATATGTGTATTTCCGACGGCACTATACACTCAATGCAACTTGTTCTCCTCCATTGTTCGCTGTGAGGCAGTGCATGCCATTGCTGTACTGTAATTGCAGTAACGCAAGTTACACTACATTTCCCCCGAGCTAGAGCACTTTGATAACATTTCATTTTGAGAGCATAATTTATTCCATGAATTTCACTTTTATACGGCACGTAGCACTAGGAGTTATAGAAAATAAACACGTTTGTGAGTCATCTGCAACTGTAAATATGAACAATTAATAAAAATGGTTCTAACGAAAATGATATCAAGTCAGCAGCGGTAAATGAAAACGCATTGTTGTGAACAGATTTTGCCTTGCAGCTGTTTTCCCAGAAGGTAAGTGGTCCATTGGAGTGGTCTTTGAGATGAAATAAAGGGCTTATGAAGCTTCCAATAACCACCTAATGAGCAAACGCTTCTATAATGCTAGGCGCAACGGATTTAGTGATTGAACTTGTGACGAACAAATGTAAAAAGTTAGTGTTCTTTAGTCTCAAATAATCAAAATGATTAAATCCAGTACACTGACCGCCTGGTAAATGTGTTTGTCTTTTGTGGAAGTGTGGATATCACTTAAATGTTTTGATTGTCCTTTTGCTTAACATAGTAGCTTGCTTTTCTCTGCGTGTCTGTGTTTTTGTCTCTCAGCTTTACATCTTGGAGTTAACAATCGTATCAACAGACTGCAAAGAATAAGCGATGCCAGAAACATTGATGGGTATATATGACCACCTAGTGTTTGAATCAGAATGACTAAACACAGATTGGCCAACAGATTTAACTGTAAATAACATTATGAAATGTCAATTAAACAATTATATTAATTTAATAAGACAGTCTTTAGAGAGACATGTTCCAAATAAATGACGTAATGTATGCATTTGTTTGCTGCATCTCACCCTATCCACTGATCATACTGTGCGTAATCTGAGTTTAAGTACTCCCCCCGTCTAGCAATCTACCAATACGATGCAATTTTAATGGAGTTTAGAAGTCAAGATGTTTTTTGTTTTAAGAAATTGATATGTATGTATGTCACTGTGAAAATCTTAACAAGTGTCAATCTTTGTGAGAATAATCAACAAGATAACCGATATATTTATGTATTAAGTTTCTTTAGATAAGGATTTCTTTTAGAGTTTTTTTCTTGACAACAGATGAGTTTTCGTGTCCTTCTCAGTAGTGCCCTGGGCTTTCTCTCAACAGATCTAATTTGCAGTAGCTCCTCCTCAAAGTTTTTCAGTTTTTATACAAGTGATTTTTTTTTTTGCTTTCTCCCATCACCAACATTACATAATGTTTTCCAGTGTTTAGAAGTATGCTTTGGTTAACTGTTAACAGAAGGCTCTAATTTGTTTAAGGGCAAGAAGGGGTTACTGATCTTCTGGTCAGATGAGGTGGCTTCACGGCTATCGAGCCTCCTCAACTGAAACATGAACGCACCATAAACTGTTTTCAACGAGACGGCTACGTCAGCCACTGCTGATTGGTTGGGGCAACATGACACCACTCCCGTCTCTCATTGGATCTCGTGAAAATAGCCCGCCTCCCTCCGAATTGCACCGCAGGACTCAATCCCCATTGGTCCGCCAGGTCGAAGTCCAGAGAACAACAAACAAGATAGGGTGAAGACCGTCGGGATGGATGCAGGTAAACGATATTTTTTATAGTAAAATAACATTTCTTTCTCTCCTCTACCAAGCCATCAATGCCACAAACTAATCACAACAACACCACACCATACGTGGCAACACATCCCCCGCTCTGTCACGACATTGTTTCCAACTCCAGCTGCCAGACCACCACCACAGACCCGATAGCTTTGTAGCCTCAGTGGAGTTAGCCTGCTAAAGCTAACCGCTAACCAGCGTTAGCCCCCTGCTATTGCTGAATGTGGTGGGTTTCCCGCCTTGACAGCTCGCTGTATTGCCGCGACGCGTCTTTTTCTTGTTGCTTCACGCGTCCTCCGTGTCCGCGACATGTGTCGTCGTTGTGTTTCACTGTTCCTACTGTCTGACTGGTCATGCTAACGTGACGTTACGCCCAAGACGAACGTCCCAGTCCTTGCACTGTCACTCACCACCGCGCCAGGTATTCGGCTCGCGTTGTGTTGGCGAGGAGGTGAAGTTACGCGATATGCAGCACGTCGTTTAATAACTTGATTCTCGTTGGGGAACGCGTCTCCTTCGAGCCAGTCAATCTCAGCCCCCTGGTTCCGGGGATGGCTCCCTGGTCGGTACCGTCCGTGAGCTAGCGAGGAAACTTCTCCTGTCTGTTGTGATTTATGTGGATAACGTAATGTGTTGCAAGAAACCGTAGGAATCCTTAAAACATTAAACATTGTTTAACGTTTCATCTAAAGCGTAAATACACATTTCAGTGAATAACTGCTAGTTTGTCTGAAGAGGAAATGTAACCTATAATGGTGTCCATTTAATTTAATATCTGGCTTTGATCCCAGTATTTACAACTGCGGTAGAAGTCTGCCAACATAGACTTGTACTGTGATTGCTTTTTGCCATCACACTTTATTAAAATCACGGACTTCCTCATATTATATTCTTCACTTATTTATGTATTGCCTGGTAACTGCGATGTTGTTTAGACATTTAAATGTGTGATAAAGTTGCTTGATTTTATATTTTCAGTTAAGGTTGTTCCGGCCTGTGCTTGGAAGACTACGAACTCATAACTGAAAGACAGTTGCTAAATTGGATTATGAAGTTTTAAAGATTTGAGCTTTTAACAAGCAGGGGGTCAACAACTAACAATATCCAGATGCATTATGGGAAGTGTACAAATTAGCTTTTTTTTTTTGCTTTACCAATACCAAGGACTAAAAGTCAGGATATCTTTGCATCTGCTGCAACAAATATGTCCATTCGTTTTTATTATGTCTCTTACAAGCCTACCGTTGTTATTAAGATACAACACCACGTTTCTGGAGTGCCTCTTCAAATACAATTTAAGTTTCCCCTAATTTTATCAAGCTTGTTTGTAAAATGTGTTTATTTCACCATGAAATGCATTTGGCAGGAACTTTAAACATTATGATTTAAAATATATATAATCACACAGGGAGGTTCCTCCTTTGTCTACTCCCCTAGCATATGAAGTATGACTAATATAAAATCTTTGATGCTTTTTTTTTGTGGCTGGATTTTTTTTTTAAAGTATCTAAATGCCCCACCTTTTCTCCCTCTGATTCTTAACCTCTTTCGCAGCAACCTTGACATACGACACACTTCGGTTTGGAGAGTTTGAAGATTTTCCCGAAACCTCAGAGCCTGTGTGGATCTTGGGGAAAGAATACAATGCACTCACAGGTAATACTGTTGAATATAACGTGTGTGTGAGGTTATGTCGGTATGAGTACTCAAGTTCTAAAGAATCACATGAGCATGCGTACACCTTTCTCTGAGTTTTTACTATAATGTGGGGATTTCTCTTTACGCAGAGAAAGATGAGATTTTATCAGACGTCACTTCACGACTGTGGTTCACATACAGAAAAAACTTCCCACCCATTGGTAAGTGAAGACGTGTGTTTTGGTTGAGCCCTTAAACCTATGCTTTGGATGTTAACGGGACCTTGTGCATGGCTCGTGAATGTGTTCCAGGTGGGACAGGACCAACATCAGATACAGGATGGGGATGCATGTTACGGTGCGGCCAGATGATCCTCGGCGAGGCCTTGGTGTGTAGACATGTAGGCAGAGGTAAGACATCTTAGATAAAGATATATTTTTGTATCACTGTATGCCATTGGCAGCTCTTCTCCGGCTTGAAGACTACAGGCTTGATAACTGGCTTGTTGTTCTCAGACTGGAGATGGGCCAGAGGCCCGAAACAAAGAGAAGAGTACATCAGTATTCTCAACGCCTTCATCGACAAGAAAGACAGCTATTATTCCATCCATCAAATTGGTGCGTGTCAGACCTTCTCCAATTTGATCAGGGACTCACTGAAGAGTTTGCATCGCATAGTTATTTATTTTTTTTTTTTTTTTTGCAGCCCAAATGGGAGTTGGAGAGGGGAAGCCTATAGGCCAGTGGTACGGACCAAACACAGTGGCCCAGGTTCTAAAGTAAGTGCTGTTTTGGAGCTTGTGTTTCTTGCTTTCAATTACTGTATTATTAAGTTCCCAGAGCCCACGGGGATGTCATAGAAATTGCCCAGTTAAAGTCCAAAACTCAAATATATGTAACCTGCAAGGATATAAGTGTGACACACATAGCTGGAATCAGTGGTGATTTGGTTTAGATTTTCATGATTAAAGGTGCTGCATCGAGTTTTCTTGTAAACAAGCAGAAGTTACGTTTACATTCAGTGCTTCTGCTCCACAGCGCTACTTGTGGTCAAAAACTGCAGAGTGCCTTTTAATCAGGACTCAAAAGTCGACTAATCACTTCAGCATTACTTTATGTCACTTTAGTTAGGTCTTTGGTTTTATTTAAAATGTTTCCCTAAAAGTATTGCAACCGTTGTCGTAGCTTGAAATCTGGAAAATCAGTACGACCAGCAAAGCAAATTAGTTGGAGCACAAACGACTTTCTTGGTGTGCCGTCTTGCTTTCAGGAAGCTGGCAGTGTTTGATACGTGGAGCAGACTGGTCGTACACGTGGCGATGGACAACACCGTGGTCATCGAGGAGATCAGTGAGTGCGGTTTAAGGGTGACCCGGCTGTGGGCCGTGCTGGGATGGTTTACAGAAGTAGTGCTGCACCTAGACATTCATAGTCATTCTGTGATCTTCTACAGAGCGCCTCTGTATGCCCTGGCTGGACGCTGCAGGGGCCTGTTGTGAAGCGGAGGGAGCCGGGGAGCTCAACGGCTGCCTGGAGGGGGCGTGTGCCCTGGTGGAGGAGGAGGCGGCTCTCTGGAAACCGCTGGTCCTGCTCATCCCCCTCAGGCTGGGCCTGAGCGATATAAACGAGGCCTACATCGAAACTCTCAAGGTGAAGCATCCCCGGGACGTTTGCTGCCACTGCGTGTTAAAGCAATGATTTTCTCAGGCTTAGAAGTTTATCAAAAAACTGAAAGCTTGACCAAATGAGGTTTCTGAATTTACTGTGTAATCATTTTGAATAGTCAGATATCCACAGACAAGTTATGTGTTATAATCAGTGGTCAAATATGCATTACTCTTAGTTCAAATTAGTCCTTTCTGTCAACTGCAGTCTCACTATAAGACAGTTACTTTAATAAAAAATCAATAAGATGTTCACTGTGAGGGATCAGTCAGCAGGGGGACCATGCTTCCTCACAACCTCTGTGGTTGGCACAGGAATATGCAAGTGATTTTTTTATCTGGTGTATTTCTTTATCCACCTCTGATGTATGGGGGGTAGAGGAGAAGGAGCTTCAAGATATATACACGCTGGTTTAATGAAGGTTATGCTGTGAGGATGTGTGTGTAATCTTCATTTCAAAACAAAGACACTGTCGTGAACTCAGGTTTGTTTAATGGATTACAAAATTGCCCCCAAACATTGTTTGCGTCGACATTGTCTGTATGGGGCTTTCTGATGTGCTTGCCCGATTTTTGCCCACATCATGGAACTAAACTTCCACTAACAATCTGAAAGAAATGAAACGGCACGCTTAAGAAAAATGGTCGCAATATCATTTCTATGTTGTTTGCACTCAATCAGCTCACAGGAAGACCACGGAGACAAAGCCAGCTATAGCTGGGGTGAGATAAACCCTCTTGTCTCTTTTCACAGCAATGCTTCATGCTGCCTCAGTCCTTGGGTGTTATTGGGGGGAAACCCAACAGTGCCCATTACTTCATTGGTTATGTCGGTATGTCTGGTCTCTGTGTTCGTGAAATAAACACCAGCTGTGCACCGCACACTCACCATATTAATTCAACTCATCAAGAGAAATCGATCTGATTGTGATTTCTTTCTTTTCTTCCCATAGGAGAAGAACTCATCTATTTAGACCCGCACACCACACAGCCTGCAGTGGACCCATGCGAAGACCGCCAGGTCCCCGACGAGACGTACCACTGTCAGCACCCGCCCTGCCGCATGCACATCTGCGAGCTGGACCCATCCATCGCAGCGGTAGGAATGCTATGGAGGGTTGTTTTTATGATAGCGCAGGGCTTTCTGTATTTCAAACTAAAACCTGTTACATTTAAATACAAATATATAGTGTTTAATATAACAGTAGCTCTGTGGTTTGTAGCTTATTGTCTTCTGGTGTCCGCCAGGGTTTCTTCTGCAGAACAGAGGACGAGTTTGACGACTGGTGTATGCGCATAAGAAGGGTACGTTTCCGTTCAACACTGCTCTCCTTGTTGCGCCCTCAGCAGGGCTTAAATACGCTCACTGTTAGAAGAAACCTGTACGTCATAATGTGTCCTTTTCTTCTAGCTGTCCTGCAACAGAGGGGGCCTGCCCATGTTTGAACTGGTGGACAGTCAGCCCTCTCACATGGTCAACGTGGACACCCTCAACCTTACTCCTGGTAAGTTAACAGCATTTCTTCTGCCAAATATATCCAAAAAAAGAAAGGAAATGGACTTTAATGGGTTTTCTTCCTTCATTTTACACTTTGACTATCACTTCCCAGATTTCTCAGACTCTGACAGATTGGAGCGCTTCTTTGACTCAGAAGACGAGGAGTTCGAGATCCTTTCCCTCTGAGGGACACAAACAATGATTTGCTATTGTGGACAGTCGGCACGAGGGATTCTCTGCATCAGAAGGGGACGCACATTTAACTGGAGACCTCTTGAGCCAGTCCAGCTCCAATGGTGTAGTCAGTGCGTGTGCTGTGTGTGTGTGTGTGTGTGTGTGTGTGCGCGTGTGACACAGCATTCTTCTCAACAGCCTCTTGACTGCTCTCTGTAACCAAACACCGAGGCCCTGCCAGAGGGGGGCTCTGGTGGAAGCCGTAGCAGAAGCTCAGGATAGATTCTGTATGCACATCGTCACATCGTGCGCATTTCCATTCGAGTCTTAACACTTTAAATGTTCATTCTGAAGTGATATGGTGCCTTTCCCTGACTCCAGAAGTTAAATTGCCATAACAGTTTTGTTGTATAGGAACCCCAATGGCTTAAACGCGGTTTGTCACTAACAACTCAGTCTGGAACGGCCTGCAATGAAACCAAATCATGGCAAATCTGCAGACGAGTTGCATTAATCGTTCATGCAAAGTATCCTTGCCAAGTAAAAAAAATAAATGTATGCGCTAGTTCATTTGAAGATTATTTATTTAATCAACACAGAATATAGACAATACACATGTAAGAGAATTCAAAACAAATAAAGTCAGAATCTGGTATTTGACGGTGGTATGTCTCTCTTCAATTCCAAGATGGAATTATATTATGTTTGCTATTCTCTTCCGCTTTCAAATAAAAAGGGGTTGAATATCATTTTGTTTCTGCGCCAAGTTGATTTAAAAATCAAAAAACGTGCAGTTTCCGGTTCACTTCCACAGCTCTCCGAGAGGCAGGCTCTGAGCCGTGTTGACGATGCTGAAGCTGTGGGCCCTGATGTTCTCGTGTACATCCTCAACACTCTGAGAAGCGTCGATCACCTGCAGCAGATTTCCATCACAAGATTTTTCACTGTAATACCTTTTTTTTGGGGGGGAGGGAAGAGAGAGGGGGAGAGGGAATCAATACCCAAGATTAACCCGGACCAGCCTCATACCTGCCAGTTGACTGAGGGATCCTTTCTCAGCTGCTCGAACCTCTGTTGAACCGTCTTTTGGAAAACCCCGGTCTCGTATCTCTCCTCACCAAACTCACCCCTGAGGGCAGCCTCGGCCGGACTGAGCTGCAGGAACATGACCAGGTCCGGCTTTGGCAGCCCCACGTCGGGTTTCATGCACCAGTCCATACAGAAACCCTGAAGGAAAAGATGAACACGCATTGGTCGCTCCTCTCCAACACATGCAAAACAATGCTGTCTGATGGCCGCCGTGTTTGAACCGGCAGAGGGAAGACATACATACCGGCTTTGCGCTGGTGAAAGCAACTCCGGAGAAGGCGTACCGGTCCACGATCAGAGAGATGCCCTGCTCCAGCTTCTTCTTCATGAGAGGCCTGCGGTCACAATTGGTTTAGTGCACAGCTGCATGTAGGCTATAATGTTTACGGGCTAGAGGACACTCAAGGCTAATGGAAAAAAAAGAATTAGAAAGTTCTGTGCTTTTATCTTTTTTTTATAAAGGATAAAGCTGACTATTTTTGTCATTGTAAACAAATGTTATGCTAGCTCTCTACTCTTCAAGCCCCAGGCCCATTAACGCCCACTGAGGGCAAAAAAAAAAAAGACGTCACCTATATAGATTTTTCAGATAGACCAAAGGTTACTCAAAGACTTTTTGTAGCCAGGAATAAAACCACATATTTTGGAGTGTATTTAGGGCACCAGGAATAAACTGCAGTGTCATGGTAATAAATAATGTCATCCATTACATTACACTGATGCTTTTATCCAAAGTGACTTACATGATATACAGTAGACCGTAAACACAGCTACAGTGAGCTATTAGGGTTAAGTGTCTTGCTCAAGGACACAACGACATGGACTGCCGGAGCCAGGGATTGAACCACCGATCCTCTGATTGAAAGACAGACCTGCTAACCACTGACCCACAGTTGTACTCCTTTAATTTAAGTCAGATTTGTTGAAAGTGAGTTCCACAATATTGGATCATACTCAATCAAAAAAGACTCAAATTGTTAGAGTAACAGTAGCGTCCACCAATGGGATCCTGTTTGATGAGTCAAATGATTTGTTTGGACAATATTTGCATTATTTTTTTCCTTAAGATTGGGATGACGACCATGGAGACATGTAAAACTAAAAGAAGAATCTTAAAATCAATCCACATGCTACAACATGTACAAAATGCAGCTGCATTAGATACAAATATCAGGATCTTAAATCTGTCACTGTCTGTAAATGTATTAATTTCAATTTATTTGAAATAACATTCACTTACATTCAAACTTGTATTAAATATTAATGTAGATTTAGTTGTATATACTTGATTGTAGGTTGTTATAAATCTTTAAAGCAATTTTAAGATGAGCCATACATGCATGCTGTAAAGGCACATAGCGCCACATGAGCAGCTGTATACTGTATACTCACCACAAACATCTAGTGCACATTTCTAATAATAAATGATAAATCCAATGGCTCCATCATGGTCATCAAATGTGACCTGACAAAATGCGTAGAAATGGAAAAATAACTGCATTTTGCTGCAAATCAAAGATTTAATGTACACAGTATGCATTATGTATTTGCATCCAATGGGACAACCAAAAAATAGAAAGCTGCTTTTCCAAAGGTATTGTTTGAAAACAACATTCTTCTTCCTTCTAGTCAACACAGTTGACACTGTCCCACTGTCTTGAGAACATGACTCTCTTACATGTCTCTTTTCCTCAGTTTTTTGTGATTTTGTCTTGCACAGCCAATGACGCTGTTTTTAGATTATCTTGGCCATTTAGTTATCGAAAGCTCAGATCAGATTTCAGAGGAGTAACTTGTATCTCTATTTGTAATTTTTGCACTTTTTATTGTTTTGACCAAGGCTGTCATTCCACCAGACATTGCCCATAAGTCTTTCCTCTGAGATTTGTTTCCTTTTTTTACTCTCCCCATTGTCTTCAAAAGGCCTGTAACCTATGGAAAGGGGGACAGATAGAAGCTAGAACATTTTGTCAAGATAAATGGAGTTTTTGAAGTGAACTCTTTTGGTAGTAAAATAAAAAAGGTGGCCCAATAGGTAAATCAACAGTTGGCACTAAACATACAATATATAAACACCAATGCCTAATTAAGAGCTAAAAAACAATACAAATAAATAACATTTGCAATTTTACAAAACTAAATATTTGTCTTTCAATACAGGCACTAGCCTGATTGGCTAGTGACTTAGTCACCCTCTGCATCCTTCATTTGATTTACCATAATTAATCAAAATCAATGTTTGAACAAAACGAACGTTTAACTACTGTAGTACAACAAGGGGTAACCCATTGATGTACGGAATGATTTTTGTTAGCCTACACTTTATTACTGTGACACTATTGAATATTCTTTGCATAAAATATTAAAATGAATTCACAATAATTCTTCAAAATCACATTTCTTCAAAAATAACAACTATAGTACAACAAGGGGGAGCCCATTGATGTTTGAAATGATTTGTGTCAGCTTACGCTTCATTACTGTGACGCTATTGAATATTGTTAGCATAAAATATCAAAGTGAATTCGCAAGAGACGAGTGAAGAAATGTCTGGGAGGCACATTGGGACCAACGTTATTCGTCCAGCTCGGAGAACGACTCGTTTTGGTCAAATGTAGGTTGTAATTTGTTGTCTGCATCACTACGATTACAGAGAGGTGTCGTTTGTGTTTTAACACTGTTTCACCAATGAGTTATTGATCCGGGAAGTCCGAATCTGTGAATCTCTTTCCAACTTTACCGAACTTCACACTCCCTCCGCTCGTGCGTGTCTGTATCTGGACGTCAACCTCTTTCACAGGCAGCATAAGTCAACAAATAAGTCAACAATATTGTTGGCATAAAATATCCTCTGAATCGGCATAGGTGGGTGGCGCCCAGGCCGCTGACTCACATCTGAGGTGTAGTCGCAGAGACTCTCGGTGAAGCGGACATGGAGCTCGGATCAACGGTTGTGGCTGTGAGGAGCGAGCGGGTGGACTGGCTGAGCCTGGGATCGAACCACCGACCTTCTGATTGAAAGACAGACTTGCTAACCACTGAGACACAGTCGCCCCCTGCATCCAGTGCAACAGTGTGGCTCATTGATGAGTTCGACTAAATTGACCTATGGAGCATTGGAATAAGATGGATCAGGCCTTTGGTCTTGTTGGTATTAGGATATTTTAATATTTTATTATAAATAATATTTTTGCCCACTGACAAAGGAACGGTACATAATTGTAATGGTAGGTTTATTTGAACAGTGAGACACAGAATATCCTCCCCAGAAAAATCACATCACATCATATAAAAGGTTATACATTTCTTTGCATTTGATTGTGTGAAATAAGTATTTGATCCCCTCGCAAAACATGACTCAGTACGAGAAACCGTTGCTGGCAGCACAGAGGTCAGACATTTCTTGTAGTTACCAGGTTCTCAGGAGGGATTGTGGTCCACTTCTCTCCAAATCCTGAAAGTTTTGTGGCTGTCGTTTGGCAACTCGAAGATTCAGCTCCCTCCACAGATGTTCTATGGGATTCAGGTCTGGAGAGTGGATCGGCCCCTACATGACCTTAATGTGCTTCTTCTTTAGCCACTCCTTTGTTGCCTTGGCCGTATGTTTTGGATTATTGTCGTAATGGAAGACTCATCCACGACCCATTTCCATTGTCCTGGCTGAGGGAAGGCGGTTGTCGGCCCAGATCATCGTGCATGACCCTGTCCATCCTCTGTTTGCTGCTGTGGAGTCGTCCTGTCCCCTCAGCAGAGAAACACCCCCAAAGCATAATGTTTCCACCTCCATGCTTGACGGTGGGGACGGTGTTTTGGGGGTTATAGTCAGCGTTCCTCTTCCTCCAAAGAAGGCGAGTTGAGTTGATGCCAAAGAGCCGCAGGTCTACATCTGGTCCCCGGCGTGGTCCATGGTGGAGAGGTCAGAATCGGATTGATTCTGTGGACAGGTGTCTTTTATACAGGCAACAGTTGAGATTCGGAGCACTTTCTTGCTGCTCACGAGGGGATCAAATACGTATTTCACACAATCAAATGCAAATAAATTAATAACTTTTATATATATAGTTATTCTAGTGAGCCTCGGTGAAGTGCAGCCCTCATTAACGTTATAAAACACAAAAAGGTGTTAGTTGTTACCATAAACTCTGCGTTCACTTAAACGCAACTTACACCAGTTCCCAGCGGTTTGCGGAGAACAGCAGATGCACCGTGTGGTCCTCCAAGTCGCTTTTCTTCTCCAGGTAGGCGCTTATCAGCTGTCCAATCGTCGTGGTCCTGTCTGAGCGCGAGAGACCACGGCACGTTGAGTCACAGTCCCGCAGCAATGGAACACGTCAATACTGCGAACACTAGGCCCTATATTAAAAACAATGGCATGCCTCACCGGGGAATCGCATCATCTCTGCGGGTCGGCCGCTCTGCTGCAGCGCCTGAATGAGCCGCTTGCACTGGGTAGTTTTCCCGGCCTTGTCCACGCCCTCCAGCACAATGAGCGCTCCTCTCTTGCACGCCATGACGGCCGTGGAGGCTGACGAACGAGCTTCTTGGCTAAATCTCAACGCTGTGCGCTAGTTTCCGTTTCACCGTTTACCCGCCTTTTACTGAAGCAGATTGTCAACAAGGAAGTACGATGACGCACTTCCGGTTTTGCGTGGTGATTTCTATGCGTGCAACTTTTGCAATTTTATGAAAGAAGAAAGAGAATGACTTATGCAGTCTGTGTTTAGAACGTAAATTGTGTTAGAGAACCGTACATTTTAATTAATAATCAAGAAAAAATATTAGTTTTTATTCATTTCCATGTAAACTGTAACCTTTTATAAGATATTTTTCAAATTATTTGTTGAACTCTTTTGATATATGTAATAAATCCACAATGCACAGAAATTACAGAACTGAATTTACACAAAAAAAGAGACCAGCTGGTATTGATGAGTCCCGTCAACTCTTTGCCAAGTATTTAAAGGTCAAGATTCAAACCTTTTTCCCAAGGCAGCCTATACTTCAGCGATAGCTCTCATGACAGAACACGTCTTGTGTTTATGAAATAAAATGTGCTTGACTTTTCTTGATGTTCCAATAAAATTAAAGGTGTCATTCAACAACTACAGCTCCCACGAAGCCATACCAACAGCTCAGACTTGTGGAAAATAGTTTTTGTACACGAGTATAGGCGGCAAGGTATGATTTTCTATACGTATGAAATGTTTCTATTATACCATTAAGAATGGAAAACGTATGTCAAATTATTTGTTAACGCCTGTGTATATTAGACAAAAGAACAAAACAAAAGGTAAAGTATATGATCACAGACTGCCGCTGACAAAAGGTACCACAGCATTGTGCAGAAAAGCCCACTGTTCCCCTTCAAGTAGTGATTGAGCCTCACAAGACCACTCCTGAGAATAATGGTTTATTTATTACACAGTCTCTTCCTCATCTTTACAGCATCCAACCGTACCATGTTACACTTTGCTCCTGTGGCAGTGTTTCAGAGCGTCTTTCAGTGCTGCCAGCACCATGTCAACATTGGGCATGCTGCTGTTACATCCCATCAGTCCAACACGCAGCAGCTAAGAAGACAAAATAACAACCAGGATTGAGGATACACAGGATTTTTGGAGGGCATCATCGAGTAGAAACAAAAGACTAATGTTTCTCGTATGTTTCTCTTACCAAGCCAACTGATGGTCCAAGCCCTCCGGAGATCTCTATATTATGTGTTTTCATGATGTAGGTTGTGATCTCTTTCCAGTCATATCCATGAGGAACAACAATAGAGGTAACCGTGGGGAGCCTTGCTTTCTGTAAATAACCATTTATGTCAGAAATAGTAAAAAAAAAAAACTCCCCTTTTCATAATTATTTGTGTGTCTACGGTCTACTGTATAGCATGTAAGTCACTTTGGATAAAAGCGTCAGCTAAATGAAATGTAATGTATTATAATAAAATGAGATGGTAGTGTTGAAACTTGAAACGCACTTTTTCTTTGACAAAAAGTTGGAGTCCCATGCTTTCTAGGCCAGCGTGGAAATACTCCGCCACTTTTTGATGTCTTTCCCAGGAATTCTCCAGGCCCTGAGAGAAACAGAACCAGGCATGAAAAGTGAAAAGTACAGCTGACGTGTGAATAACTCATATTTTCATTTCACATATATTCATTGTCAGGGTTCACTACACACTGCCATGCTAGCGTCTCTGTGAGGCTGTTCTGCTTGGGTACAGCAGGGCTTTGAGCTAAATAATAATAATAATAATAATAATAATAATCCCTTATTAGTCCCACAGTGGGGACATTTATTCTCTGCATTTGACCCATCCTTTAAGGAGCAGTGGGCAGCCTCGTGAAGCGCCCGGGGAGCAACTGGGGGTTAAGTGTCTTGCTCAAGGACACTTTGACATGCAAACTATGGGGAAATCGGTGGTTGAACCTGCAACCTTGTGGTTTCAGGACAACCACTCATACCCATGAGCTACAGCCACCCCATGCTAACATGCTAATGCTAACATGCTAATGTTGCGTAATGTTTACCATGTTCGCCGCCTTATTTTAGAACGCTAACTCCACTTCTAACTGCTTTTATAGAGTCCGCCACAAGGCAACAGCTAGCTGGCTGTCCTCACTATTTATAATTGGCTCAGAGGTGGAATGGTGTATATTTTTGTCAATCTGTAAAGAAGTGTTTAAGCTCCGACAGATAGAAAGTCCAAATATTTCACACGTCTTCACCTCTTCAACAAGGACAGCCAGGCCCTCCCTCAGGGAGTAAAACGCAGTGACTGGACCTGTGTGATGATATCTAAAGAGAGGAAATGATAAAGACAGGGCAATATTCAGAAATTGTGCACGTGTGGCTTAAGATGAGAGCACCGTTTGAATCTGAATCGATTCCAATTCTTACACTCTTGACGGCTTGCCATCACATCCCCAGTAGTTTGCAAGCCAACTCAAATCCAAGAAGAATGATACAGGCTTTGTCATGCGGTTGAATATTTTCCGACTGTGGACAGATAAAACCTTTTAAATATATGTTACATATACTTTAAAGTGTTCCTTTGTTCTACATTTCTCACCAGGCTCTATCACTGAAGGAGATGGGCGCTGTACCCGGAGGAGCGTTCAAAACTTTTTGGGAGCCTGTGTACAGGATGTCTATCCCTGAAAATTCAAGCACCCACAAAAACAATACAAATAAAATCTATATTTGTGTCATCAGAATAAATATTAACTCATTAAAATGGTTTCATCAACCGCCCCAGAGAGACAGTGAACACAGAGCAGGATTTAATACTAAACCTAGCCGGTCCATGCACAGAGGGGCCCCTCCAATGGACGCCACGGAGTCGACGAGAAACAAGCAGTTGTACCTGTCGGGACAAACCGCATCATGGCTGTTATGGACCCCTATTATCGTGACAAGGTGTGATGATGGCGGAGGTGTGAGTGCCACATCTTACTTCAGGCACAGCTGTCCGATGCCATCTAAAGGATGCAGGACTCCCATGGAAGATTCTCCATGTGCGAGGAAGAACAGCACTGGTCTGTGTTTTGATAAGGCCTGTGACGAGATACTAGGATGATCACACGGGACTGAACGTATTTGAGTAACCTGATAACTGTAGAGTCGGAGCGATACCTGCTCAATTTCTGCAGTCGTGAAGAAACCGCCAGGGGCCGCCACGATGGTATTTACTCTGGCTCCTGTTGGGTTAACACACATGTTTTTATGTGAATCACTTTTATTTTCTAACTGCGCGGTATTTTTATCATTGTCAACAAAGCCCATGAAAACGAGCCACACCATTGCACTGGATGACATGTTCCTTCATTATGATGAACGTGGGCACTGTGGTTTTACTTTAAACCAATCACACCGACAGTAGATCGTGCTGCTACTGTAAAGCCTAATGCGACAAATGTGTAATAATGCACCTCAACAAGACAAAATCAAGGAACAGGGCGGGAAAGTCTGAAAATATTGAGAGTCGGAATAATGCATTGTCGGTTTTGGTCTTTTCATGGGACTTCTTGACAGTAAAATATAGAAAAGCAGCAGCCTTGCCTATCCTCTCAGCCATTTCTGCCGCTCGCTCTCCCCATATGCCGTTGACCGCGGTCAGCACGCTCTCCCCGGGCTCCACGCTGTTGAAGATGGCACACTCCATAGCGGTGTGGCCAGTGCCGCTCACAGCAAAAGTCATGCTGTTCCGAGTCTGGAAAATGTACTGGATTCCACTTTTGATGTCACTCATTATCTGGGAAATATAACCAGCAAAACAATGAGGGGGGGTGGGGGGATTTTCTTACTTGGATCTCAGCAAAGTGTAGGAAGTCCTGCATTCTAAACATACTTTACTCAAGTATTGTTAGCAACACGTGCTTACACTATCAAGAAGTTTTTTTTTTAAATTTTATGCATCATAGTTCATTAGTCGGTTATTTGTTTTGTGTGTACAGAGATATATAGTTAAAAACACAATACTCCCCACTGAAATGGAGTGAAATATAAAAAAGCATGAAATGGAAATACTCAAGTAAAGTAAAATAACATTCAAAAAGTACAGTCCACGATTAAAGGTACTTACACCAATGTATGTGCTGCATCATGTGTGTTAAACCCCCCGTGTTACCTCGAATATCTCTGGATGCATGTGTCCAATGACGGGATTGGCCCCGGCCTCCAAGATCCGCTGAGGAACGTTGGATGGTCCCGGTCCAAACATGTGTCGGTGAGGAACCGCCAGCGGTTTCTGCAGGCATTTTGGTGGCGGTACGGAGAGGGACGACATGTTCCCAGCGAGCAGCGACGGGCACAGTGGACAGTACTAAGAGCCGTGGCAGCAAGTAAAAGTAAAGCCTGAGCTGAGCCCACCCCCTGCATCTGACCAGTGAGGTCCTAAGGCCAGGAGTCTGTGTCAACATTGTCTGCTTTCATCACCGGCTTTTTCTGCTGAAAACATTTTGTAGATAAGAGAAGTCACACAGCATGTCCTCAAATGTTAATTATTAATCACAGACTCTCCAGAGTCTGGCTTAACCATTCTACGTCTTGTCCACAAACTAACAAGGGCACTTGTTGGCCTCCATTTTTAAATCGCTTCATTTTGGGTCAAGTTGATAAGAGTGATAGATTTCACCTATATATATATATATATATATATATATATATATATATATATATATATATATTGTGTGTATACATATATGTATATATATACACATACACATATATCGTTGCTCCACAATATATATATATATATATATATATTAACAGTACAGATTCAAGGTTATGAACCGTAATGTATTTTTATCATCTTCACCAGGAAATTATGTATTCGACCGCTAGTCTATGCATGTGTGAGCATCTCAGCGTGCGCCTTTCTGTCTGCAGCTAATCTCTCATACTACCGGACACATCAGCCTAATATCTTTATGACTATGCTCATGGTCCTCTTGTGGTTGCAGCAATTCACACTTTTTAAGAAGAAAACATTTATTGACTGCTGACTCCCTATTAATAACCAATCAATCTATAAGGAGGCTGATGCTTCTAGTGTGTGTGTGTGTGTGTGTGTGTACAAATAAGAGGGTGTGGCCCTGAATTATGTTACATCTCACGTTTCTAGAAGCCAAAGATGGAACTCTTTTTTTCAGAAAACAGAGTTCTGTGTTCTGTGTGATTACGAAGCAGGTGAGTCCTATTTGCCCTGGAATCTTCTGGTTTACAGATAATCCAAAATTGGAATGAATGAGTGTGCCAAGTTAAAGAAGGCCCTGTTTAATTGGTATTATTTATTTATATTTTCTACTTCTTTTTCAGTGTTCCCGCTTTTATTACAAATACAAAATTGTGATGTTTACATGTTTTGGTGATAAAATCAAACGAAAAGCATGTACAGGTTGCGAGAGAGATGACGAAAACAACATGGTCACAATGACTTGGATATGTGCAGGTTTACTCCAGCTTTTTGGTTTTGTGCTTCACAGCTAGACTTGACTTCTCCTCGGAGGGACGAGGAGATGCTTCCCCAGAGGCTCGGGGCAGAAGGAGCCCTCTCTGTACACCAGCTGCCCCCTGACTATGGTTGCACACACCACTCCTCGCAGTGTGAGGCCAAGGTAAGGAGTTAGCTGCACACACAGATGATCATAGGCTGTCACATTAGAACCATGCTCCTCATATCATCTGTTCAATTAATGTGGCTTACCTTGTTTTTATGATGTATGCTTGCTTCTTTGATCTGTGAAAAAAAATTCAATGAATACAATGAAAGTATGGAGCTCTTCTCCATCCTAAATATGGAAGCGGATTTCACAGACCTCAAATTCTCTCTCTGGGTCCCATATGACCAAGTCGGCATCGTAGCCGGGGGCCAGGCTGCCCTTCTGGCTGTCGAGGCCACTCAGCTGGGCTGTTTGCCGGCTGAGGAGTCTCACCACATCGGACAGCTGAAAGCCTCTCTTACTGGCTGCACTCCAGAACAGAGGCAAACCTGCGAATGGGAGGTGAGATTGACAGGCCTGTAGAGAACCGTGTTGACACCCTCCAAATATTTTAGTTTTTTTTGTCTCCTGAGTTTGTGGAATTATTTCAAAAGTAAACATTGTGGATGGGACTCATCCTGGTGTCAAGACTTTGACCGCCCCCCCTCTCCGAGTCTGAACAGTAAATGATTGTTCCGTTTTCTAAAGCTGGCACTCGGCTCCTGTGGACTTCGTCCGGTGTGGGTCATTGTCAGATGGGTTACGGGTAGAAGGGGAGCAACTAATCCACTTATATAAATTCCCTGTAATATTGCACAGGGGCCAGGTTTGAGTGGCGAATTTGAGCCAGTGTCTCTTTCAGGCTTCGATAGCAGAGGGGATTTGTTGTGTAGAGACAAAACCCGGAGCTGCTCCATGGACGGGGGAATAATGTGAGGAGAGCTATTCAGATATCTGAACACCCACTGGAATGCCAATTTAAAAACAGAATCCGTGCGGTCAGCGGTGTAGTGTACATGTCACCTGACGTCTCTCAAGTGGCTCCCCAGTAAAATGAATCCTACAGTGCTGGTTACTGATTCGGTGTGAGTGGAACACCGATGAGTTGATGACCTTTTGACACAATTTTGAGACGGAGTGTGATGATGTCACATTAAACACTTACCTCCCCAGGGGTTTAGGTAACCTAAGAAAAATATTGTGTGTGTGTGTGTTCGTTGTCACTGGTCCATACCAAACTGTAGAGAAGAAATGCCCCCCCAAGCCTCAGTGAAGTCTCCGTTATCCAGCTTCTTCAGCTCTGGGATGCAGGGGGAGTGATCAGACACCACCATGTCGATCTGCCCGGCTTTCAGCGCGGACCACAATTGCTCCTGTGTGTATGTGTGTGTGTGTGTGTGTGGGACACAAACAAAATCCTTCATGTGCATGTGATCGCAGGACAACAAAGCCCGGTCAACTATCTGCTGAGCCTCCTTTTCCGTTCACCTGGTTGGCAGCTCCTCTGATGGGGGGGCAGCACTTGAATTGTGTAGCCCCCGCCGGTATGTCCTCTGCACACAAGCAGAGGTAGTGGTGGGTGGTCTCCACCGTCAGGGGGGCTCCGGCCCGCCGCGCCTCCTGGATCAGCTCCAGTGGCCCAGCAGAGGACAAGTGGACAATGTGGCACCGCACCCTGTAGCGGAGAGAGTTGGCTCAGTGTGACATCGCTGTGTGTGTGTGTGTATATATATATATATATATATATATATATGACCAATTGCTAGCCAGAGTGATTTTAATAAGATATTATGGTTAATATGTCACGCTGCTGTTCTTACTGGTACTGGAGGCAGAGCTCTGTGACGGTGCGAATGGCCTCCATCTCCATGACATCGGGTCTGGACTGCAGAAAGGTGGAGTACTGACAAGGGTCTGGTGGTGCAGGCAGGGGTTTAGATATGATATTAATGGGAACCTCGATAATTAGCAGATAGAGCTGAAATTATGCCGTTTATCGGTCCAAAAAGTAAAGTGAGAGCAGATTCAGATGTTGTTAGAAAGAAATCTTGACAAGTTTAGTTGTTGACTCTCTTGATGTGTCACATACTTGCAACTGCAAGAGATAAAATTATCTATTGTTACCGCCATTCTCCGGTGGTGTCTGCTGAACGTCCCTCTCTGCGTGAAACTAAAGGGAGACAATTAGAGTAGAGGACGCGTCAGGACTCTTTTTTCGGGGCTTGTTTAGGCATGATGCTGCGGAGGCGGGGGGTATAGGTCACCAGCAGGACACTCCCCGTGCCTTGCAGCTGCATCATGGCCGCATGCAGATCCCGCTCCGCCACGTGTGGGAACTCCTCCACCCCGCTGTGGATGAGGAAACACTTGAAACCTGCCACTCCGGCCTGGATCATGGGCCGAAGCTCCACCTGCAAAAAGCAGACGCTCCCATCGTTTGGTTATAACGTCAGCGCAGGCCAGCTAAGAATATGTTTGTTTTTGTTTGTGCGTGTACCTGATTGCCAGGAATCACGCCTCCCCAGAAGGCCGTGTCCACAAAACACTTCCCTGTTGCCTCAGACAGCTTCTCGACGAAATTTCCAACCGTGGTAGTTGGAGGAATGCTGTTTCTGTGGGAATTTAAACCAATAAAACTCACAGCTGGCAACTTCAAATCTAATTGTTGTCAAATGGCAATTTAATGTATTCTTATTGTTTGTATAAACCTCCCCCCCACAAATGTACTAATATTACAGGCCTAATAACTCCTACGTCAAACATTTAATCTTGGCCCGGAGAAGAGGAGGTACCCCCCCCTCAACACACGCCTTATGAGGTGGGGTTTCGATATATATATATATATATCTTTGAATTTATTTTTGGGGGATTAAGCTTACAGCGGCATGTCCACAATGGTGGTCACCCCTCCGGCTGCAGCGGCCCTGGTGGCGGTCCAGAAGCCCTCCCAGGAGGCTCGGCCTGGTTCGTTCACGTGCACATGGCTGTCCACGATGCCAGGCATCACCACGCTGTTGCCCGCGTCCAACACCTGCCATTGTTCTGTGGGTCCCTTGGTACCGGGCTGCACAGAAAGAATTAACAAAACAGAATTGGAAAAAAGAATCATGGTCGGAAAGATGTTTTATTTTGAAAAATGACCGAATACATCCATCTTTGCATAACCTCAGACATAACATCTTGACACATGTCAAGAGGTGTCATGTGAAATTTAAAAGTCTGTATCAACTCTGCCTGTGTTCTGGATTAAAGTTAAAGCAGAATAGCCTGATATTGCCAAAAAAGTTCTGAAAACCTGCTTCCATTTCCAACATCCTGTCTTTGTTTAGCAGGTTTTAAGTTACGAAGAAGACTGGACTAAAGGTTTAAGTTACGGAGTAGACTGGACTAAAGGTTTAAGTTACAGAGTAGACTGGACTAAAGGTTTAAGTTACGGAGTAGACTGGACTAAAGGTTTAAGTTACGGAGTAGACTGGACTAAAGGTTTAAGTTACAGAGTAGACTGGACTAAAGGTTTAAGTTACGGAGTAGACTGGACATAAAGGTTTAAGTTACAGAGTAGACTGGACTAAAGGTTTAAGTTACAGAGTAGACTGGACTAAAGGTTTAAGTTACAGAGTAGACTGGACTAAAGGTTTAAGTTATGGAGTAGACTGGACTAAATGTTTAAGTTATGGAGTAGACTGGACTAAATGTTTAAGTTACAGAGTAGACTGGACTAAAGGTTTAAGTTACAGAGTAGACTGGACTAAATGTTTAAGTTATGGAGTAGACTGGACTAAATGTTTAAGTTACAGAGTAGACTGGACTAAAGGTTTAAGTTACAGAGTAGACTGGACTAAAGGTTTAAGTTATGGAGTAGACTGGACTAAATGTTTAAGTTATGGAGTAGACTGGACTAAATGTTTAAGTTACAGAGTAGACTGGACTAAAGGTTTAAGTTACAGAGTAGACTGGACTAAAGGTTTAAGTTATGGAGTAGACTGGACTAAATGTTTAAGTTACGGAGTAGACTGGACTAAAGGTTTAAGTTACGGAGTAGACTGGACTAAAGGCTTAAGTTACGGAGTAGACTGGACTAAAGGTTTAAATTACAGAGTAGACTGGACTAAAGGTTTAAGTTACAGAGTAGACTGGACTAAAGGTTTAAGTTACAGTGTAGACTGGACTAAAGGTTTAAGTTACAGAGTAGACTGGACTAAAGGTTTAAGTTACAGAGTAGACTGGACTAATGGTTTAAGTTACGAGTAGACTGGACTAAAGGTTTAAGTTACAGAGTAGACTGGACTAAAGGTTTAAGTTACGAGTAGACTGGACTAAAGGTTTAAGTTACAGAGTAGACTGGACTAAAGGTTTAAGTTACAGAGTAGACTGGACTAAAGGTTTAAGTTACAGAGTAGACTGGACTAAAGGTTTAAGTTACGAGTAGACTGGACTAAAGGTTTAAGTTACGAGTAGACTGGATATAAAGAAAACATACCAGGTGTCGTCTAATTCGGCTTAATGGTGAGTTGTATTTTTATGCACTTTAGAATTGTCTTCATGCTGGTCATATCATTACGTCGTATTTATTACGTCATATCGCCCACACCGTGAAGACTAGTCCGTGAAATATCTAGGGGACCACTGCATTAGATGATTCAGATATTTAGACTCATGCATATTGCAAACCTACAGAGGGGGAGCGGCTTACCTCACCTCCGGAGAAGTCGCTGTATGAGAGGATTTGATGGATCTTCCCATCCTTTATCGCGATGACCGCAGGGCGGACTTGGTCACCGAGCAGCACCCGCTCGCTCCTCACAGCCACAAGCGTTGATCCGAGCTCCATGTCCGCTTCACCGAGAGTCACATGAGCCTCTGCGACTACACCTCAGATGTGAGTCAGCGGCCTGGGCGCCACCCACCTATGCCGATTCAGAGGATCCGCCCTTTGTTGACTTATGCTGCCTGTGAAAGAGGTTGACGTCCAGATACAGACACGCACGAGCGGAGGGAGTGTGAAGTTCGGTAAAGTTGGAAAGAGATTCACAGATTCGGACTTCCCGGATCAATAACTCATTGGTGAAACAGTGTTAAAACACAAACGACACCTCTCTGTAATCGTAGTGATGCAGACAACAAATTACAACCTACATTTGACCAAAACGAGTCGTTCTCCGAGCTGGACGAATAACGTTGGTCCCAATGTGCCTCCCAGACATTTCTTCACTCGTCTCTTGCGAATTCACTTTGATATTTTATGCCAACAATATTCAATAGCGTCACAGTAATGAAGCGTAAGCTGACACAAATCATTTCAAACATCAATGGGCTCCCCCTTGTTGTACTATAGTTGTTATTTTTGAAGAAATGTGATTTTGAAGAATTATTGTGAATTCATTTTAATATTTTATGCAAAGAATATTCAATAGTGTCACAGTAATAAAGTGTAGGCTAACAAAAATCATTCCGTACATCAATGGGTTACCCCTTGTTGTACTACAGTAGTTAAACGTTCGTTTTGTTCAAACATTGATTTTGATTAATTATGGTAAATCAAATGAAGGATGCAGAGGGTGACTAAGTCACTAGCCAATCAGGCTAGTGCCTGTATTGAAAGACAAATATTTAGTTTTGTAAAATTGCAAATGTTATTTATTTGTATTGTTTTTTAGCTCTTAATTAGGCATTGGTGTTTATATATTGTATGTTTAGTGCCAACTGTTGATTTACCTATTGGGCCACCTTTTTTATTTTACTACCAAAAGAGTTCACTTCAAAAACTCCATTTATCTTGACAAAATGTTCTAGCTTCTATCTGTCCCCCTTTCCATAGGTTACAGGCCTTTTGAAGACAATGGGGAGAGTAAAAAAAGGAAACAAATCTCAGAGGAAAGACTTATGGGCAATGTCTGGTGGAATGACAGCCTTGGTCAAAACAATAAAAAGTGCAAAAATTACAAATAGAGATACAAGTTACTCCTCTGAAATCTGATCTGAGCTTTCGATAACTAAATGGCCAAGATAATCTAAAAACAGCGTCATTGGCTGTGCAAGACAAAATCACAAAAAACTGAGGAAAAGAGACATGTAAGAGAGTCATGTTCTCAAGACAGTGGGACAGTGTCAACTGTGTTGACTAGAAGGAAGAAGAATGTTGTTTTCAAACAATACCTTTGGAAAAGCAGCTTTCTATTTTTTGGTTGTCCCATTGGATGCAAATACATAATGCATACTGTGTACATTAAATCTTTGTTTTGCAGCAAAATGCAGTTATTTTTCCATTTCTACGCATTTTGTCAGGTCACATTTGATGACCATGATGGAGCCATTGGATTTATCATTTATTATTAGAAATGTGCACTAGATGTTTGTGGTGAGTATACAGTATACAGCTGCTCATGTGGCGCTATGTGCCTTTACAGCATGCATGTATGGCTCATCTTAAAATTGCTTTAAAGATTTATAACAACCTATCTAGTTTGAGGGGTTGTAAGCAGGATGTGGAGAGAGGACCGGGTGTTATATGTGGTGGGTAGCCTATGCAGCAGGCGGGACAAATAGGGGGGTGTCTGATGAAGGATGGTCTTGTAAATGAGAGTGAGCCAGTGAATATGACGACGAGTTTAAAGCGATGGCCAATTTACCAGAGAGTATAAGCGTATAAGAGTGCATAAGCACAAACAACAGTCAGAGCCTTACTCCCCGCAACCCGTAGGCGCAGGGAGGCGACCCTCTCGTTCTTCGGGGAAAACTCCAACACAGCGGCGCTCAGCCGGGGACTCGTGAGTATCCCCACTCCCGCCCGGCGCCTCTCACCCTGGGCGACTCCAGAAAAGAACAAAGTCCAACCCTTCTCCAGGAGTTTGGTTCCAGAGCCAGCGCTGTGCGTGGAGGTGAGCCCAACTATATCTAGCTGGTACCGCTCCACCTCCAGCACCAGCTCCGGCTCCTTCGCCGTTCCACGTCCCTAGAGCTAGTCTATGCCGCCGGCGATCGGCTCGCCCAGGCCCCCTGCCCGGCCCGCCGCCCGGTCTACATGGCACCCGACCCCGATGTCTGTCCCTGCGGGTGGTGGGTCCACAGGGTGGCTGCTCTTTAAACAATTTGGCAATAAAGTACCCAGGAATGCAACTGCCTTTCCACAAGTGTGAGTCTGAATTCAAATATCTGGGCATCTATATCACCCGTAAATTTGAGAGCTTATATAATAGGAACTTCTCTCCTTTAATCACCAAAATGAAGACAGACTTTGACATATGGAAAACCATCTATACTTCATTAACAGGCAGAGTTAATTCTGTTAAGATGAATGTTCTACCACGTTTCCTATATCTGTTTCAGTTGTCTGCCCAGTGTTCCTGCCTAAACTCTTTTTTACTACCTTAGATAAGCATATTACAGGCTTCCTATGGGATAATAAACAACCGCGGATAAGTAAAGTTATGCTACAAAGACACCGATCTCAAGGTGGACTCTCTCTTCCCAATTTCAGATATTACTACTGGGTAGCAAATATATACAGAAAATAATATATTGGATCAAGCTCCCTCAAATAAGCTGGTGTTTAAATGAGGCTAAATCTTGCCCATCATCTTCCCTTCTAGCATTGGTAACCTCTAGACTACCATTCTCCCCAAGAAAACATTCATCTAACCCAATAGTAATTTTGACATAAAAAATTCTGGCGCAGTTTCGCACAAAATTTGGCTTCACAGATCTATCTACTATAACCCCTATTCATGAGAATCACCTCTTCCCCCACCCAGATTGGATTATGCATTCTCGCTATGGCTTAAAAACGGCATTTCCAACATTGGTCAATTATACATGGGCGGGGTGTTTGGCAGCTCTGGGGATATATTTAAGAAATATAATATCCCTCACTCCCATCTGTTTCGCTACTTTCAAGTGCGGAATTTTGCTAAATCCAATTTTCCTAGTCCACCGCTAAAATCCGTATATGACGAGAATCTGAACACACCACCAGAAGCAAAAGGATTTATTTCCCGAATATATCAAACTATCAACTCAATTACTGAGACCAACATTGTCAAAATCAAAGTAGATTGGGAAAAATAACTTTCCATGGACATACCAGACTCACTCTGGAACCAGGCCCTATAATTAGAGTCAATAACAGCTCTTCGTGTGCACGGTTAAATGTACTACAATTCAAGGTACTGCATCACCTGCACTACTCTAACTCTAAACTTTCAAAAATGTATTCCAATGTAAAGGATAGCTGCAATAGATGTCACAACTCTCCAGCAGATCTTACACACATGTTCTGGTTCTGCCCCCAACTGACAAATTACTGGGTCCGTTTCCGGTTCGTCGTGGACCCGTTTTCAGTGGGTTGCGAACCTTTGCATGGGCAATATAAACATATTGTGCTTTTATTTTGAAGGGAATTTTGAATGCAGTAGAGTGCGTCTATTCACACTCCTCAGTGCTGCGTTCACAACACACTTGCATGAGTTTACACACGCACTATTTGTGATAGTTCACTTCATTCCCGACCTTTTTTTTATGTTTGTGCATGAAAGCACTGCTGAGTCTGTTAAAAAAGGCTGAAGTTATAAAATGATTATGTGTGTTGTATTACTTTGTGTCCTTAAGATGCACTTTTGGGTTTTTAATTGAGTGTAAAAGTGAATATTTCAAACTAGTTTTTTTGTGTTGGCATGTGAGATTCTGTACCATTTCAGGCTCAAACTGCACCATCTTTTCATTAAATCCATTTGAGAAGTTGAGCATGTTCCTTGCTTTGGATCTCGGTTCATTCAGGGGTGATGGTGCAGCCAGACCAGTAGAACCACTGCCCCAGACCACATGCATGTTATTATTGGCTAGTTATGTCCTTCTCAACTGTGACAAAAAAAGCTTTGAACAAAGTTAATATAACAACGATTGTTTGATTTTTGTCTTTGTTATTTTCTTCTGTTTTAAGTTTTGATCTTTGATAGAGTAATGTGGGTTTATATATATATATATATATATATATATATATATATATATATATATATATAAATGCATGTACAATATTGTTACACTTGAATAAACAATACAAAGACAGTTATTTAACAATATGTTCGGTAGTAGTTAAATGTATACAGTGTTACAGTTACAACCGGCCCTTTGAGGGCGACCATGATGCTGAAGTGGCCCGCGGTGAAAATGAGTTTGACACCCCTGTTCTACATCGATCCCAATGGTAACACAAACAGAGTTAAAAGTCATGTTTAAACCGAATGAATGCGTGCTGCACAGGCTAGAATATTGTTACGATGATAGAGATGCACGTCCGTAGTCTTTAATATAAAACATTAGCGATGTAGAGTGGAGAGTAAACTGGTCTCAAATCGACTTGACGTCACATAACAATGTATAACTTAAATATCAGACGGACAACAAGAGTGTTTTGTCAAGTATTTATTGACGTTAGCAGTATATTGAACAGGCACCAACAGAGTCACCTACTTTGTCGTTCAGTCTAAGTGTCCTCGGCGTCTCAAGCACATCCTCACGAACAGGTAGCGCATTTTACAGTAAACTGCTGTTCCGTTTATAGTCTTTAAAAAGAGAACCTTAAAAGAATGTGACAGAGAGGCTAAGCGATCGAAATGTGTATTTCCTAGTTACTAGACACGGGTCCTGAGAGGCCACTCCTACGACACATCTGCCTCATGCAGGCGAACATAAACCAGTTAATTCAAAAACCATATAGTTGAATATAGACTTGGAAGTCCTATATATAAGATGACTTACATGAGGTCAAGGAAGTCCTATATATATAGAAGACTTACATGAGGTCAAGGAAGTCCTATATATATAGAAGACTTACATGAGGTCAAGGAAGTCCCCCGTATACGAGTCCTATATACAGAGGACTTACATGAGGTCATGGAAGTCCCCCGTATACAGGTCCTACATAAAGAGGACTGACATGAGGTCATGAAAGTCCCCCGTATACAGGTCCTACATAAAGAGGACTCACATGAGGTCACGAAAGTCCCCCGTATACAGGTCCTACATAAAGAGGACTCACATGAGGTCACGAAAGTCCCCCGTATACAGGTCCTACATAAAGAGGACTCACATGAGGTCACGAAAGTCCCCCGTATACAGGTCCTACATAAAGAGGACTTACATGAGGTCATGGAAGTCCCCCGTATACAGGTCCTACATAAAGAGGACTCACATGAGGTCATGAAAGTCCCCCGTATACAGGTCCTATATAAAGAGGACTCACATGAGGTCATGAAAGTCCCCCGTATACAGGTCCTATATAAAGAGGACTCACATGAGGTCATGAAAGTCCCCCGTATACAGGTCCTACATAAAGAGGACTCACATGAGGTCATGAAAGTCCCCCGTATACAGGTCCTATATAAAGAGGACTCACATGAGGTCATGAAAGTCCCCCGTATACAGGTCCTACATAAAGAGGACTTACATGAGGTCATGGAAGTCCCCCGTATACAGGTCCTACATAAAGAGGACTCACATGAGGTCATGAAAGTCCCCCGTATACAGGTCCTATATAAAGAGGACTCTCATGAGCTCACGAAAGTCCCCTGTATACAGGTCCTATATAAAGAGGACTCACATGAGGTCACGAAAGTCCCCCGTATGCAGGTCCTACATAAAGAGGACTCACATGAGGTCACGAAAGTCCCCCGTATGCAGGTCCTACATAAAGAGGACTCACATGAGGTCATGAAAGTCCCCCGTATACAGGTCCTATATAAAGAGGACTCACATGAGGTCACGAAAGTCCCCCGTATACAGGTCCTATATAAAGAGGACTCACATGAGGTCACGAAAGTCCCCCGTATACAGGTCCTATATAAAGAGGACTCACATGAGGTCACGAAAGTCCCCCGTATACAGGTCCTACATAAAGAGGACTCACATGAGGTCATGAAAGTCCCCCGTATACAGGTCCTATATAAAGAGGACTCACATGAGGTCATGAAAGCTCACATGAGGTCATGAAAGTCCCCTGTATACAGGTCCTACATAAAGAGGACTCACATGAGCTCACGAAAGTCCCCTGTATACAGGTCCTACATAAAGAGGACTCACATGAGCTCACGAAAGTCCCCTGTATACAGGTCCTACATAAAGAGGACTCACATGAGCTCACGAAAGTCCCCTGTATACAGGTCCTACATAAAGAGGACTCACATGAGCTCACGAAAGTCCCCTGTATACAGGTCCTACATAAAGAGGACTCACATGAGGTCACGAAAGTCCCCTGTATACAGGTCCTACATAAAGAGGACTCACATGAGCTCACGAAAGTCCCCTGTATACAGGTCCTACATAAAGAGGACTCACATGAGGTCACGAAAGTCCCCTGTATACAGGTCCTACATAAAGAGGACTCACATGAGCTCACGAAAGTCCCCTGTATACAGGTCCTACATAAAGAGGACTCACATTAGGTCACGAAAGTCCCCTGTATACAGGTCCTACATAAAGAGGACTCACATGAGGTCACGAAAGTCCCCAGTATACAGGTCCTACATAAAGAGGACTCACATGAGCTCACGAAAGTCCCCTGTATACAGGTCCTACATAAAGAGGACTCACATGAGGTCACGAAAGTCCCCCGTATACAGGTCCTACATAAAGAGGACTCACATGAGGTCACGAAAGTCCCCCGTATACAGGTCCTACATAAAGAGGACTCACATGAGGTCACGAAAGTCCCCCGTATACAGGTCCTACATAAAGAGGACTCACATGAGGTCACGAAAGTCCCCCGTATACAGGTCCTACATAAAGAGGACTTACATGAGGTCATGGAAGTCCCCCGTATACAGGTCCTACATAAAGAGGACTCACATGAGGTCATGAAAGTCCCCCGTATACAGGTCCTATATAAAGAGGACTCACATGAGGTCATGAAAGTCCCCCGTATACAGGTCCTATATAAAGAGGACTCACATGAGGTCATGAAAGTCCCCCGTATACAGGTCCTACATAAAGAGGACTCACATGAGGTCATGAAAGTCCCCCGTATACAGGTCCTATATAAAGAGGACTCACATGAGGTCATGAAAGTCCCCCGTATACAGGTCCTACATAAAGAGGACTTACATGAGGTCATGGAAGTCCCCCGTATACAGGTCCTACATAAAGAGGACTCACATGAGGTCATGAAAGTCCCCCGTATACAGGTCCTATATAAAGAGGACTCTCATGAGCTCACGAAAGTCCCCTGTATACAGGTCCTATATAAAGAGGACTCACATGAGGTCACGAAAGTCCCCCGTATGCAGGTCCTACATAAAGAGGACTCACATGAGGTCACGAAAGTCCCCCGTATGCAGGTCCTACATAAAGAGGACTCACATGAGGTCATGAAAGTCCCCCGTATACAGGTCCTATATAAAGAGGACTCACATGAGGTCACGAAAGTCCCCCGTATACAGGTCCTATATAAAGAGGACTCACATGAGGTCACGAAAGTCCCCCGTATACAGGTCCTATATAAAGAGGACTCACATGAGGTCACGAAAGTCCCCCGTATACAGGTCCTACATAAAGAGGACTCACATGAGGTCATGAAAGTCCCCCGTATACAGGTCCTATATAAAGAGGACTCACATGAGGTCATGAAAGTCCCCTGTATACAGGTCCTACATAAAGAGGACTCACATGAGCTCACGAAAGTCCCCTGTATACAGGTCCTACATAAAGAGGACTCACATGAGCTCACGAAAGTCCCCTGTATACAGGTCCTACATAAAGAGGACTCACATGAGCTCACGAAAGTCCCCTGTATACAGGTCCTACATAAAGAGGACTCACATGAGCTCACGAAAGTCCCCTGTATACAGGTCCTACATAAAGAGGACTCACATGAGGTCACGAAAGTCCCCTGTATACAGGTCCTACATAAAGAGGACTCACATGAGCTCACGAAAGTCCCCTGTATACAGGTCCTACATAAAGAGGACTCACATGAGGTCACGAAAGTCCCCTGTATACAGGTCCTACATAAAGAGGACTCACATGAGCTCACGAAAGTCCCCTGTATACAGGTCCTACATAAAGAGGACTCACATTAGGTCACGAAAGTCCCCTGTATACAGGTCCTACATAAAGAGGACTCACATGAGGTCACGAAAGTCCCCAGTATACAGGTCCTACATAAAGAGGACTCACATGAGCTCACGAAAGTCCCCTGTATACAGGTCCTACATAAAGAGGACTCACATGAGGTCACGAAAGTCCCCCGTATACAGGTCCTACATAAAGAGGACTCACATGAGCTCACGAAAGTCCCCCGTATACAGGTCCTACATAAAGAGGACTCACATGAGGTCATGAAAGTCCCCTGTATACAGGTCCTACATAAAGAGGACTTCCATGGAAGTCCCCCGTATACATTACATGTCATTTAGCTGACGCTTTTATCCAAAGCGACTTACAATAAGTGCATTCCACGGTTACAAACAAGAATCAGAACAACAAGAATCAGTTACAATTTCGTCCAGAAGTTCAACTACAAAGTGCTATCAGTAAGAGCCATTCCAGTGCTACTATAGTGCTACATCCTTTATTCAAGGTATAGTCGGAAAAGATGTGTTTTTAGTTTGCGACGGAAGATGTAGAGACTTTCTGCTGTTCTGATGTCAATGGGGAGCTCATTCCACCATCGAGGAGCCAGGACAGAGAACAGTCGAGACTTTGTTGAGTGTTTAGCTCTCAGTGACGGAGCTACAAGCTGATTGGCTGAAGCAGTGACGGAGCTACAAGCTGATTGGCTGAAGCAGTGACGGAGCTACAAGCTGATTGGCTGAAGCAGTGACGGAGCTACAAGCTGATTGGCTGAAGCAGTGACGGAGCTACAAGCCGATTGGCTGAAGCAGTGACGGAGCTACAAGCTGATTGGCTGAAGCAGTGACGGAGCTACAAGCCGATTGGCTGAAGCAGTGACGGAGCTACAAGCCGATTGGCAGAAGCGCACGAGCGCTTGTAAGATGTTTTACATAATGTGATGGTGAGCTGATGAGTGATCAAATGAGAAGAAAACATTTTGTTATTTAGTAAAACAAAGGCAATTATTTTGATGGTAAGTTTATTTCAAGATAAAATGTATACATTATTATTTAGGCCCCCAAACTGTTGCATACTGTAAAAGATCTTACAACACTATCATGCAGTCAGAAGACTAAAACGGGTGTGCCCCAGTTCTCGTAAAAATGTATGACTTTTACTTCAAAATATCTCCTAATTGGTACAGTAGAATTGTTTGATTTCCAGTATAGGTGATGTCAGAGATGTCCTGAACACACCTGCATTAATCATTTCATGGAACTTTGAGGAAAAGTAAAATTACAGAGTCTCAAACATTAAAGAAATGAATGATTTCTCTTAAAATGTAGGACCTTTACTTTGAAATATCTACTAATTGGTGCAGTAACATTGTTTGATTTCCAGTTTAGGGGAATTCAGAGATGTCTTGAACACACCTGCATTAATCATTTCCTGGAACTTTAAAAAAAAGTATATTTTTAGAGAGTCTCAAAAATTAAAGAAATGACCGATTTCTCTTAAAATGTAGGACCTTAACTTTGAAATATCTCCTAATTGGTAGTCAAATTGTTTGATTTCCAGTATAGGTGATGTCAGAGATGTCCTGAACACACCGGCATTAGTAATTTCATGGAACTTTGAGGAAAAGTAAAATGACAGTCTCAAACATGAAAGAAATGACCGATTTCTCTTAAAATTGAGGGCTTTTACTTTGAAATATCTCCTAGTTGGTACAGTAAAAATGTTTGATTCCCAATGTAGTGTAAGTCAGAGATGTCTTGAACACATCTGCGTTAGTCATGTCCTGGAACATTGAGGGAAAATATATCTACAGAGTCTCAAACATTGACAAATGACAGATTTCGCTTAGAATTTAGGATCTTTAATTTGAAATATCTTCTAATTGGTACAGTAGAATTGTTTTCTTTCTGGTATAGGGCAAGTCAGAGATGTCCTGAACGCACCTGCATCAGACATTTCGTGGAACTTTGAGGAAAAGTATATTTACAAAGTCTCAAACATTAAAGAAATGACAGATTTCACTTAAAATTGATGACCTTTACTTTGAAATATCTCCTAATTGGTACAGTAAAATTGTTTGATTTCCGGTATAGGGCAAGCCAGAGATGTCTTGAACACACCTGCATTAATAATTTCCTGGAACTTTGAAAAAAAAGTATATTTTTAGAGAGTCTCAAACATTAAAGAAATGACTGATTTATCTTAAAATGTAGGACCTTTAATTGGAAATATCTACTAACAGTAAAACTGTTTGATTGCTAGTGTAGGGGAAGTCAGAGATGTCCTGAACACATCTGTATCAGCCATTTCCTGGAACTCTAGGCGAAAGTATTACAGCACCTCAAATAATGAGAAATAAGCTTTATGAACATACAAAAGCAGTACTTTTATTTTTTATAAACTGTTACAATTTAGTACAGTAAATGTTTTAGATTTTTAGCATAATTTTAGCAAAACGTTGAAAATGATCTATTTGAATATCTATAAAGATATCAAATCTGTTCAGTTTTTACTTTTATATGTTAGTAGTAACATTAATGTTTACCGTGAATGTCAGTATATAGGTGCACTGAAATTTCAGTGTCTGCTGAGTTGACTACGGAGATCCGAGTGTCGGCTGAGTTGACCGCAGTGTGTGATGTCAGTGGGCATAAGCGTAAAGAGTCTGCGCGACGGAGGGCTAAACAGGATGCTGCTCCTCCTCGGCGGGCCTCGTCTCGCCGTCCTTCTCCTCCCCGGCGATGCGCCGCGTGCGTTATGACGCTGGGCCGTTCCTGACAGACAGCAGCAGCACAGCAGCCTGGATCCTCGTTATGTAACGCGTCGGATGCTGCTGCAAGGCAGGGAGTAGCAGAGTAGAAAAGGGGGGGGGGGGTAAGATGGAGGTGGAAACTGAATGGATGGTAGATTTAGTGGCAAATAACGACATGTGTGTGTGCGTGTGTGCTTCTAGTGTCTGAACGCGCAGACAGCCGGCTGTGGGGAGTAGCGATGGTGAAGCGGGCGTCGCTGTAGTGCGGAGTGAGCGAGCCCGTCTGGGCATCAGTGGCCTATATATCCCGAAAGGCGAACTGACGTCTGGAGCCTGCGGAAGCTTTTTTTTTTGCCGACCAGTCTCTGTTTTTAAAAATCCGTCTCCCTCACACTAGCGGGACCAAACCAATGCGGCGTATTTTTGGAGAAGAAACGCGTTCACATTTGGTTCCCCATCGCTCCGGTTCAATCAACAGCCGGCCGCGCTGCAGCACGAACAATGGCGGGTCCCGAGCATTCCCAGCAGCAGCAGCAGGTGGAGGAGAAGGCCGAGCACCTAGATGATGCCGAGATGGCCCTGCAAGGCATTAACATGCTGCTCAACAACGGCTTCAAGGAGAGCGACGAACTCTTCAGGAGATACAGGTATTTAATGCCTCTTCCGCCATGATGATTTTTTGCAGTATAACGCATGCCCAAACCTCCTAATGCCAAGCAAGGTATTATATTCTCCAAGAGTAAAGTCACAAGTTGTAAAAATCCCCCTGTGAAATCCAGAGCACTGGGGACAGCATGTTCTCCTGCTATACACAGAGTGAAAACAGTGCCCCGCATATATAACACAGTCATTCAAATACATTACTAATCCAAATGCATGTTCTCAGTGAGGGAGGCTTTACGGCCTCCAGCTGTCTGTCTTAACATTACACCCCCCTCCTGTTTGAATGTTTCTAACAGACATTTTCGTCATGGAGACAAGCCGTGCCACTGTTAACATTGTTTTTAAAAAAAAAATTAAGTAAGTATGTTTTTGGGGACATTTTTGCCTTTCAGAAAAAAACTGACCAAAAAAACAGATGGTGAAAAGTGAAGAGATGGAAGCTCCACACCAAACCAACAGATAGTAGTGAGGCATCCATCATGACAGCTGAGCATTGGGTTGGCAGGCTGCACCTGCTCCGAGGCCCGGCTCTGTGCGTGCCCCATTGGAGAAAAAAGTGACTTTGCCTTTTCAGTTCTGCGTGTGATTCGTTCTGTTTGGCTCTCTCCTTCCCCGCTCTCTGTGTAGGACCCAGAGCCCGCTGATGAGCTTCGGTGCCAGTTTCGTCAGTTTCCTGGTGAGTTTCATCTCAGGTGATGAATATGATTTATTAGGAGAGAACCTGTCAAATTGGACGCTCACTATTGTCTGCACTGCGTTGCCACCCATTATCATAATGGATGAATCGTCCTGTCAAGAACAGGGCCGCTCCTGCAGAGGAGCACTTTTACTGTAACACTGCGTCCATCGCTGATGGGAGAGGGAGATTCTTCATGCTGCGATGGTCCCACACACACACACACACACGCACGCACGCACACACACACACTGTTGCTAGGGGGTAGCGGGCGAAGACACTCACACACCAGGAAACCAAAGATGATGTCATCCTCTGTCCCCTACATACTAAATGGCCCTTAAGGCATCTGACCCTCATGGTGGGCATTCATAAATGCAGAATAAATAGAGAGAATGCCCCCTTGCAAGAAAATATCCAAATGTCAAACCACAAATGTCCGTTGAATCATTTCTACTTGCTTATTCCCACACTCAGTCAGGCATCAGCCTAAAGAGGTCTCAGCTACGACGGGGCAAAGGTTTTTATGATCGTGCCGGCAGATGTGCAGCTTGAAAGTCTTCAGACTTTCAAGCTGCACAGATGTGTCTGTGTTCCTCCTCTCACTGTCGTGCAGAAAAGGCCCTTTGTCCTCGTCAGGGCTGTTACATAACGCTCCTCCCCTACTATTTCGAGATGTTTTCTGTTTGTAAGCCAGGTCTAGCATAACACTATGCATTGCTTTTTTTGTTTTGTTTTTTGAAGATGCGTTAAGAGCAAATAGTTCTGATGGCTTTGCGTTTGCAGAACGCCATGATGACATTTGAGGAGGAGAAGATGCAGACGGCCTGTGACGACCTGAGGACCACCGAGAAGCTGTGTGAGAGCGACAGCGCCGGAGTCATAGAGACCATCAGGAACAAGATCAAAAAAAGTGTGAGTACAACACTATGGGCACAAAATATATAATTGTGTGTGTGTGTATATATATATATATATACACACACAATTATATTATATATTATATTATATATATATAATCTCGCCCCGCCGTCACTGTTCTGTAATCCGTCATTAAATCCACTGATCGATAAATCGCAAGAGTGTTAGTCGACTGAACATTTTCTTTATTTGAGGATAGCCCTTATTGACTGTTGCATGGCTTCTGTCAAAGTAGAGCGGCAAGAACACCCATTTACCCAAATAGATATTGATTTTTTTGGGGTGAACAAATTCCACCACCATCGCTGCTGTGTCCTATTATTGCCGCCAGAACAGGCTGCCGTTCAGATAACAATGTTTATATCCTCTGCGTCATGCCTAGTGATGCAGCCAGCAGTGAGATCATGCCAAACCCACTCACAGATTGAATTAGTGCTTCTGTGAAATGTGATCAACAAACTGGCCGAGGAGTGTGGGGGCTGGCGAGTAGCCCTTGGTGGTTCAGCATGCAGGTTATGAGTATTACTGCTGTATTGTGTGTGTGTGTGTTACAGATGGACTCCCAGAGGTCAGGCGTTGTGATCGTGGACCGCCTACAGAGGCAGATTATTGTTGCAGACTGTCAGGTGTACCTCGCCGTGCTCTCCTTTGTCAAGCAGGAGCTTTCAGGTAATTTATCCTGGGGGTTAACATGAAGATCTGAAACAAATTTCAAATAGTAACTGAGTAACCACTGCTAGTGAGGCTGAAAAAAAACAATAACCAACAGACTAACTGATCATGAATATGCTTATTAGCTGCAGAGATGAATGAATGACCTTCGTACTTATCCACTAACAGCTTACATCAAAGGAGGCTGGATACTACGTAAGGCGTGGAAAATGTACAACAAGTGCCACAGTGACATCAGCCAGCTACAGGAGGCGTGCCAGCAGAGGCCCTCGGCCCACCAGGAATCCCTCTCGACGGACAACGCCAACCACAATGCGCCGGTGGAGAACTGCGTGACAGCGGAGGCCCTGGACCGGCTCAAGGGCTCCGTCAGTTTTGGCTACGGCCTCTTCCACCTCTGCATCTCCATGGTGCCGCCACACCTGCTCAAGATCATCAACCTCCTGGGTTTCCCCGGCGACCGTCTCCAGGGCCTGTCCTCCCTCATGTATGCGAGTGAAAGCAAGGACATGAAGGCCCCGCTGGCTACGTGAGTAGACTCCAATGGTAAAAAATATCCATTCATTTTCCCTGGAAAACCTCTAAAGGGAGGCGTCCTGGAAGCATCCTAATGAGATGCTGAACCACCTCAGCTGACTCCTCAGCTGACTCCTAACTCCAAGCTCCCTCCTGATGTCTGAGCTCCTTACCCGATCTCTAAGGCTGAGCCCGGCCACTCTACGGAGGAAACTAATTTCGGCCGCTTGTAAAAAATATATACAGTATATATATATATATATATATCATTTTTTACAGAGGGAGACAGATTGCATTGGAGGGAGGGTTTGATCTGATGTGTACCATTACTTACAGTAGGGCTGGGCGGTATACCGTTTCTACCGGTATACCGGTGTCAAATTTACGTACGGTATGACTTTTTCACATACCGGCACACCAGTGCCCAGCCGTAGTCACTGGCGAAGCGGTCGGAGTTGTGTGTTACGTGCATTGAGTTAGAGTCATGGTTTTAATTTTATAACAACAATTAATAACCCACAACTAATGCTCTTTAACAGGGCACAACACCACAAAACAACAGTTTGTTACACATAAACAATTTGTAACACTAATAATTGTACATTTCTTAAATTTACTCCGCCAAACTGCATGCTGGGTACAGCCCGCCCACTATCACAGAAAGAAGAAACTCCGTCGCTACATTAAAAAACGGAAAAGAGCGATGCAGGAGCAACAAGAGAGAGCAGAGATGCAGCAACACAACGTGTTGCCCAGAGAGGAGCTGTGTCTGCTGGCTGGAGGGTTTGAAAAGTCCGACGTAGTTTAGAATACGATGTATTGCAAAGAAGCTGAACCTGGAGGGACTTAGGACCCAGGGGAATGCAGGAGAAAAAACCTCGGAAGAGACAGACCGGAAGTCACTCCACACAAACAGCTGTTCACAGCTTGCTGGGCAGTTGCGAGGGAGTTGGACAGCCAGCGAACAACGAGCGGTGAACAGCTGTTCAGGTGGCCGCAGGTCCTTTTCGGCGTCAATAAATTAATGTTAATACCGTGATATACCGTGAAACCGACAGAATCTTACAAAATACCGTGATATGAATTTTTGGCCATACCGCCCAGCCCTAGCTTATAGTGATCCACACATGCTCATCACCTAACTCAACGTTATTGTCTTGAAAACTCTTCAATTTGTTTACATTTGAAACAGAGACCTACATTTTATTGAAATAAATTATAAAATGCCATTATATCATTAGAGTGAAATCCTTGGTGTAATACAGATTCAGGTTGAGCCTCAGATACCACATTTCAGAGCACTGAGCCGATTATCTCCCGTTGTGGTGTCCAGGTTGGCCCTCTTGTGGTACCACACAGTAGTGCTGCCTTTCTTTGCTCTGGACGGCTCCGATACAAACGAGGGGCTGCTGGAAGCCAAAGCTATTCTGCAGAGGAAATCAGTGGTTTACCCCAACTCATCCCTCTTCATGTTCTTCAAAGGACGGGTTCACAGGCTAGAGGTAACGTGCTGCCGGATCGGGGTTGCTAACAATTGGTGACGGATCAATTAACTTGTAAAATACAAATGAGCTGGCACAGCAGTCTGTTCAGAGTCTCGTCAGCAGTGTTCTCTCCTCTGTCCTCAGTGCCATATCAACAGTGCTTTGGCCTGTTTCCATGACGCGTTAGAGCTCGCGTCAGACCAAAGGGAGATCCAGCACGTGTGCCTCTATGAGATTGGTACGTGATCGCGCCTCAGGTTAGTCGCGACATGCTGAAACCCGGTCGTGCGGCACAGGGAGGGACTCATCCGGCCTCTGTCTGCTCATCTTTGCTGCAGGTTGGTGTAGCATGATCGAGATGAGTTTTGAAGACGCATACAGGTCGTTCGAAAGGCTGAAGAATGAGTCGCGTTGGTCGCAGTGCTACTACGCCTACTTGACTGGAGGTAAGCCCATCAAGCGCCAAACATGCTGTTTTGACTCTGTATATCTATTTATTTATTTTTTAAATAATTTCCTTTTGTGGTCCCCCACCCCAAGTGTGTCAGGGTGCTTCGGGCGACCTGGATGGAGCAAGCGGGGTTTTCAAAGAGGTGCAGAAGCTGTTCAAGAGAAAAAACAACCAGATAGAGCAGTTTGCTGTAAAAAGGGTGGGTTACGCTGAACATTTAGCCCTTTTTCTCTCTCTTTTTAAAAAGTCATACCAACTGTGTCACAAAATTCCCCACCACCCTCTTCTGTCTGATTCCCATCTGCAGGCTGAGAGATTGAGAAAGATCTCGCCTACAAGAGAGCTATGCATCCTCGGGGTAATTGAAGTGCTGTATCTCTGGAAGGCTCTTCCAAACTGCTCCTCGTCCAAACTGCAGATAATGAATCAGGGTGAACGTAACCTTCAGATTTCATAGCAACATGAGCTAGCTGCAGCCGGATTCCTCTGAATTTCTTTCTCACCCCGTTGTAATCATTTCCTCTTTACGCCTGTTCAGTGTTACAGAGTCTAGATGAGGCTTCGTGCAGAGGCCTGAAACACCTCCTCCTTGGTGCCATTCACAAATGTCATGGGAATATGAGGGATGCCGTTCAGGTATCAGTCTGCATTCAGCACTGAACGACTTTGCAATAAGTCAACATTTTGAATGTCTCTCAGCTTGCTCTCCTGTCCATTTTTACATGTGATCCAGTCCTTCCAGCTGGCAGCTAGAGATGAGTACGGACGGCAGATCAACTCATACGTTCAGCCATACGCCGTCTACGAGCTCGGATGTATACTCCTTGCAAAACAGGAGGTCAGTCCGCTGCATGCATACAGCGTTCACATTTTTGTTCATTCATATGAGTTGGATTATCTCAATGTGCACACATGCTCAGTAATCTGAATTTTTTTTGATTTTGTTTTATATGCTGCAATGCAGACTGTGGGAAAGGGGAGATCATTACTACTTCAAGCCAAGGTAAAATATTTACGTAGCAATTGACTTATAGAATTATACATTTAGAAACAGTGCTAAACAATGAATATTTATGATGAATATGACTAAATAATGTAGCTAATAACATGTTGATGATGTGTTGTTAATAATAAATAACATGTGATGTACAGGATATAATGTTAACTTCCGCTCATCACAACTTGATGACAGTATTTGTAGTTTGACAGGTTTACAAGTGACTGACCAGCTGTCTGTCTAAAATGTTTTAGGAGGATTTTACAGGCTACGACTTCGAGAATAGGCTTCATGTCCGCATCCACTCAGCCCTGGCTTCTTTGAAGGAAGTAGTGCCTCAGTGACTCCACGAAGGGAAACTCCCATAGCTCAAGCTATGCTCGTGGCTTTTTACAGTATGGCGTCGCTAACCCCAGTGAGATTGTCATGAAGTGTCATCTCTGTGCATTTTAGGATGTGCAGCTAGCTTGGCACAAATTAGATGGAAATAGCTAACTTAGCAGTGCCTAGCAAGTTATGGTCTATGGCTAACAACTCCAAAGCTATGATACTGGTATCAAACATGTCTTAGCCAGCAAACTAGTCCCCAACGTGTCAAGCCCACCAATGGGATGATGCCGGCCATGAAGCAGTTGTTGATGAAAAAATAGCTTCAACCGCTTATTACACCTCAAGGTTTTGCATTTCACTTTTATGGCGTTTCATACAAAGTATACCCAGTATAAATATGATATCCTTGGAGTAGTTGGAAGGTGCAATTTTCTTCCTATTTGTCAGAAGGAGTATCTCTTTCTCCCTAGCTTCCCGGCCTAGCGGTAAGCTAGGATAAACACGTCCTTGGCCTATTTCTGAACAAGATGCACAGAGGTGAAATTGATATCAATCCATGACTCTGGGCATACCAACAAACAAGAATATCTCTCCAGATCTCTGACTGTTCCTACAAGTGTTTTCTTCGCACCCAAACGTATTAGCTAGCTATTAACAATTTCCTCATCAGTGTGTGTATTTGGAGGACTTCAGTAATGCCTTCTTCCCCTTCCCTCAGTGAGTAACCCAGCAAATACAAATTATGTTTTAATGCGATTTATATGTATTTCCCTTAATAATACCTATACAATGAGTAATAAAAGACACAGGTATTAGTGTTTTCACATTCTCTAAAATGCAGATGACATTTGAGCTTCAATAATAATCACATCCTAAAAATAGGAAATAATTGTTATGTTTAATATTTACTTTGAGATATTCTTACTCCATGGGTGCTTTTCCTGATTACATTTTCAGACATGGCATATAGGCATTGAGTCATATCACAGAGAGGCCACGTATTTTATTCACAATGGACATAAAATAGCAAACTTGTAGTCAAATTAGTTACTATGGGAATAGTTAAATAAAGTTACTAGTCACCTAAAATCACACAGTTAAAAACTTGGCTGCTCCGAGTTATCGTTCACATTCAAGTAGCTAGACATTTTAGTAAGTGAGAAATCACCACACTTCACAATCCCCTAATGATGTTTTTTTTATACAATGATCCTGTGCACTATGCATGGTATGGCAGGGTAAACGGTGGCTTTAAGACTATATTGAAGTAGAATATACCCGTATGTCCATCCCTGCAAATACATATAAGGTATTATAATAAAGTACACTTCTGTTCTGTAATGTTACCGTTAAAGGGTACTGTTAGATGTCAGCCTAATAAACATATATTACGAGTGACTTATTTTAATAGTGTTTTAGTGATACAAGCTTTTGAATTAGTCCATAACAGTGACAAGTTTATTTATTATTTAAAAGAAGTTGTACTTTTGCCAGTGTCATTTACAGTATGCTATTTTAGTTTGAAATCCTGTGATGGCCGGCAGGATAGACTGCAGCGTTGTGATCAAGCCAATTCAAAAGTAGGATCTCAAATTGCACAAAGAAAACTATCGTGATAGGAAGGATTTTAACAAACCTCATCGACACAGTTTCCCTCTGTACATAAGAATCATTCTGTTCACAGTATCGCTTTTTATCAATGAGCACTCTTTTGTTTTCTTTTTCGTCGAGCAATATATGCGAAAGAGAGCGTCTTACATTCATTTAGAGGCGTTTTCAACTATGACTATCTAGGTTTTTCATCCCATGCTCAAGGTTGTGGACATATAGATTCCTAAACTAAGCTGTCGTCCCCTGTCGCCGTGATGGACGTAAACCGTGGTAAATGTTGAGGTGACCACTGTGAAAGCGGTCAGTGACGCAACGGTATCAATAACCCCACCTTGCTGTACCAAATATTTCTGTCACTGACGTTTTTCCCTTTGTCATGAGATTTTGTTGAAATTGGGGTTAAATATCTGGGTGATGGTGTTCCAGTGTGTCTGAACGCTACAATAAACTGTTCTCCATTAATCTAGCCAATCGTGTGGTGTGAGTCTTTGCCTCTGGGTGCTTTTTACGGTTGAAATTGCACTTTGGACAGTTGATGTCAGATGTGTCAGGCAGGTGAAATGTTTTTGTGAGTACGAATAAACAGCCACAGAGGTGTGCAGCCAAAAAGAGAAGTTTTGTCGACCGCGTTCATACATGCGTTTAAAAGGGCTTTTTAAAGATCTGGAGTGATTTGGAGTATTAGTGATCAGGAGTGAAAAAAAGTTACAGCACCTGGTATTCCCAGGTGCTGTAAGGAACAGGCTATGTTATACAGCTCTTATTGGATTATTAGCACTGATCCACAGCTGTAAGTGTCACTACTTACAAACAGCTGAGAGCCCTGCTGCTTCTCTGCAGTGGACTCTTTTTAAAATCAACTCAATTCAGTATATTCAATTCAGAGAGCTTTAAAATCTGTACACATACGACATCCCTGTCCCAAGACCTCACATCGGATCAGGAAAAAATCCCTAAAAAACAAAGACAAAAACCTTTCACAGGGAAAAAAGGGAAGAAACCTTCAGGAGAGCAACAGAGGAGGATCCCTCTCCCTGGATGGACAGACGCAATAGATGTGTACAGAATGAACATAACATAGGTACGGCACAATGAATATGACAGAAATGATTCATATAATGAGGTGTAGGCAAGGACCACGATCCAGACAACCACATCTGGTTAAAAAATGGGCCAAAATCTTACCTAAGCAATGCATGAGACTAGTTTCTCCAAACGAGGCGTCTTGAAGCTGTCGTTACCAACAAATGCTTTTGAAAGAAGTATTAAATTAATTCAGTCAGCGTGGTCAATACTTTCCCCCTGACAGTCCATTTTATTACACATAACTTAATTTCTGAACTTATTTGTTTGGTTTTATTTGTATGTATTGATTACTTGGGTTGTTAGCGACATCTGTTGAAAATATGTTAATAGCTCTTTTAGAAATATATTTACTGAGAAAAAGGGTGACGTGTTCAATACTTATTTTAACCGCTGTATTTATACAATTCAGTGCTATATTCACTTTACAAAACTGGTTTGATACACTTTAGACTCGATGGATTTTAAACTTGCTTGTGTTTCTGGCATGCAAACTTGTCGCTTTATGATAAAGGTTTACCCAGATGATTCATGTAGATGCTTAATGAATTAGCAGCCCCTTTTTCAAACAGAAATAAACCAAAAGTAAAATTATGTTCAAGTACGTAGGTCTTAAAAGGAATTCCTGCAGATACCCTGTTTTGTTCCGTTTTTTGTATTTTACAGATTTTTGATGATGACGATGCTGTCCAAAAGCAAATTACTACATTTGTCTTAACATCTTTGTGGTCTTCAAACCGGGCAGCCGCAGCTAGTAGAGGCACTTCCGGTTGAGGCTCCGGTGCTGCGGCTAGTCGGCAGCTTGTGTTCCGTTTGAAGTGAAGACGTAACGTCCCTCCAGCAGCTTTCTGCTGTTTACTCGTTAGCTTGACAAGTTAGCGTTAGCTCGTAAGAACAATGTGACTGAACAAAGGGAGTGAGAGAGAGAGAGAGAGAGAGAGAGAGAGAGAGAGTGCGTGTGAGTGTGTCTGTGTGTGCGCGTCTGTGAGTGTTTGTGAGTGTGTGTGTCTGTGAGAGTGTATTTGTGAGTGTGTGTGTCTGTGAGAGTGTATTTGTGAGTGTGTGCCTCTGTGAGTGTAGTATAGAGAACAAGCTCTGATGTTCAAACAAATCCTGTTTCTTTTCTGATTTGTATTTTTCTTTATTTTTTATAAGTTATTTATTGTTCTGACAGCTCAGGCCCCTTTAAACAAATATACACTACCGTTCAAAAGTTTGGGGTCACTTAGAAATTTCCTTATTTTTCAAAGAAAAGTTTTTTTTAACATTAATTTAATCAGAAATACACTATACATTGTTAATGTGGTAAATGACTATTCTAGGTGGAAACGTCTGGTTTTTAATGAAATATCTACATAGGTGTATAGAGGCCCATTTCCAGCAACTATCACTCCAGTGTTCTAATGGTACATTGTGTTTGCTAATCGCCTTAGAAGACTAATGGATGATTAGAAAACCCTTGAAACCCCTTGTGCAATTATGTTAGCACAGCTGAAAACAGTTCTGCTGGTGAGAGATGCTATAAAACTGGCCTTCCTTTGAGCTAGTTTAGTATCTGGAGCATCACATTTGTGGGTTCGATTATACTCTCAAAATGGTCAGATAAAGCGAACTTTCATGTGAAACTCCCCAGTCTATTCTTGTTCTTAGAATTGAAGCCTATTCCATGCTAGAAATTGCAAAGAAACTGAAAATTTCCTACAACGGTGTGTAGTACTCCCTTCAGAAAACAGCACAAACGGGCTCTAACCAGATAGAAAGAGAAGTGGGAGGCCCCGGTGCACAACTCGGCAAGAAGACAAGTATATTAGAGTCTCTAGTTTGAGAAATAGATGCCTCACAGGTCCTCAACTGGCAGCTTCTTTAAATGGTACCCACAAAACACCAGTGTCAACGTCTACAGTGAAGAGGCGACTCTGGGATGCTGGCCTTCTAGGCAGAGTGGCAAAGAAAAAGCCATATCTGAGACTGGCCAATAAAAGAAAGAGAAGATTGATATGGGCAAAAGAACACAGACATTGGACAAAGGAAGATTGGAAAAAAGTGTTATGGACAGACGAATCAAAGTTTGAGGTGTTTGGATCATACAGAAGAACATTTGTGAGATGCAGAACAGGTGAAAAGATGCTGGACGAGTGCCTGACGCCATCTGTCTAGTATGGTGGAGGTGATGTGATGGTCTGGGGCTGCTTTGGTGCTGGTAAAGTGGGAGATTTGTACAAGGTAAAAGGGATTTAAATAAGGAAGGCTATCACTCCATTTTGCAACGCCATGCCATACCCTGTGGACAGCGCTTGATTGGAGCCAATTTCCTCCTGCAACAGGACAATGACACAAAGCACACCTCCAAATTATGCAAGAACTATTTAGGGAAGAAGCAGGCACCTCATAAGCTGTCTGTAATGGGCGACTGTGTCTCAGTGGTTAGCAAGTCTGTCTTTCAATCAGAAGGTCGGTGGTTCGCTCCCAGGCTCCGGTAGTCCATGTTGTTGTGTCCTTGAGCAAGACTCTTAACCCTCATTGCTCACCGTTGCTGTGTCAACGGTCTACTGTATAGCATGCCATGTAAGTTGCTTTGGATAAAAGCGTCAGCTAAATGTAATGTAATGAGTGGCCAGATCTCAACCCCATTGAGCTGTTGTGGGAGCAGCTTGACCGTATGGTACGCAAGAAGTGTCCATAAAGCCAATCCAACTTGTGCTTGGAAAGCTGGTTTTTGTATAAATTACTCAATGTTTTGTACGCAAAAATCTTCTTTTTAGGTAAATTGAACTAAATTTCGTACTATGTACTACACTAAAGTGTAGTACATTTCTTGACTTTTCAAGTAAAGTCAACTTAATTTTGTAAGTTAACTCAACTTACATTTGCTTGTAAATTTAAGCTGTATGGCGGTATGTTTTGTTAAAACTTAAGTTTCAGTTCTGGTTCATGGTAAACATTTAAAAATGTTAACGCTCTATAACTCCTTTGCGAATCGCCAACTTAACGCGGTGAAGGAGTTTGTGGCTCAATGAACCTGGGAGCTATGTTGTCCGGGGCATCAGCCCCTGGTAGGGTCTCCCAAGGCAAACAGGTCTCGGGGGAGAGCCCAGACTAAGAGCGGTTCAAAAAACCTCGATGATAAGCAGCCCAAAGACTGTAGCTACCTCGCCCGGACCAGGGAAACCGGGGCACCCTCCCGGAGCCAGACCTGGGAGGCGAGCCCGGCTGAGCGCCGCCGTGTTGGAGTTTTCCCCGGAGAACCAGAGGGTCGCCTCCCTGCGCCTACGGGTTGCGCGGAGTAAGGCTCTGACTGTTGTTTGTGCTTATGCACCGAACAGCATTTCGGAGTAGCCGGTTAAATAACACATCAATATTTAAATCAGCCACAAAAAACTCTTCTTGGTTATCATCACTAGATTTATGCAACATTTTTACAAATTGAGACAAAGCATGACATATCCGCACTAGGCGGCCTATAACAGCAACCCACAAATATAGGTTTAGTCTGTGGCAGGTGAACTTGCAACAACAGTGCCTCAATGTCACACATCATTAAATCACCTGGAATGGTATTCTGGACATAAAAAGCCACGCCTCCCCATATCTATTCCAATTGTTCCTGAACAGTGTGTGTGAAAAAAATAAAGCTGGCAGCACCTAGTATTCCCAGGCGGTGTACCATCCAAGTACTGACTAGGCCTGACCCAGCTTTGCTTTCGAGATCAGACCTGTTTTTTTCATTTCTTTATGATCAAAGGTTTAATTATTTACACATGCACTGTTTCATGCAGTATAGTCACACAGCCATCTATTTTTTCTGTATATTCCCCAACATACAACTAAAGTGTACCCACACGTATATTCATTCACGCAGAATATTATAAATTAAAAAAAATTAAAGGACTCAGACTAACTCTCTGAACACAATTATCAAAACCAGGAGTTACGTTAATATGATTCAACGACATTGGGTATTCATCTTTTCCTTGGTAGCAAAACCTTCAAAAGTAATCATAAAACTATGATCTTTTCCATCCAAAATCAAACAAAATGTCTTCGTTCTCCTTAATCGAAAGTCAATACAAGTTAATTGTCACATGTTTATAACACTATTACACAATAAACCATGAGAATGACTCAAAATGACCCCGAAATTGACTCAAAATGCACCCAGAGTTTTGAAAAAATGTTGATTAAAAAAGTTAGGAACTAGCTAGAAGGCTAAACTTTTGTGTCCAGCAAAAAATATGAAAATTGACTGAACTTATGTCTGAAATATGAATATTCCAGGTCGTCCTGCTACCTCCTCACAGCTAAGGCCAAGGAGAACCATTCTGCAGTGAAACGAGCCTCATTGAAGGACCACCGAGGACTGTGGGAACTTTCTAGCTAGAGCGGAGTTGACATGCGTTCTCGACATGTCTGAACTAAAATAATTATTAGAAATACTTAACTTAATTTAATCAAAGCCAAACTTTGCACAGATACTCCTACAGTATTGAGCTATTCTATATTTAAATAAAAGGTGTTCGTTGATATAGTTAAGATAATAAAATGTACTTTTAATTTTCTTTTTCGAAAAATATATATATTTATTTTTGTTCTGTGTACTATCATAAACCAATATACCACTAACACATATATGGCCTCATTATCTATCTTCACACGGGTTTTCTGTATATTATATCTTTTAAAATGTTTCAAATAGACCTTGTGAATGAGGAGATAATCAGGATTTAATATCAGATAAAAAGCATTCGCAATTTTGGCTGAAAAATGGGTGGCTCCTTAAAGGTTAAAATGTTGTTTATCTTTGAAATGAAATAAACTGTACGTTGAACAAACATTATTAGAAGTGGAAAGTGAAGAGGAAACTAAAAATCCTTGTACTGTATGTCTGTCATTATCATAGTGAGGAGACTGGTGCTGATCACCAAAAAAAGTAATTTAAAGTACCAAAAATCACAACTTTGCCTCAGAGGGCTTTACAATGATTACACATACGACATTCTCTGACCTTTGACCCTCACAATGGTTCAGGAAGAAAAAGAGAAGAAACCATCGGGAGAGCAACAGAGGAGGATCCCTCTATCAGGATGGACAAAAGTTAAGTACAATCAGAATCAGAATCAGAATCAGAATCAGAACCATTTATTGCCATGTATGTTTACACATACAAGGAATTTGTCCTGGCGGGAAGGTGCATACATTTAACATTTAACAATACACATTTAACAGTTAACGCAGTGCAATAAATGAGGATGAATGGATGAATGAATATCTACATTGAGACAGCAGCATAACAAAATACCAAAGTAAGATAAAGTGCATGGAATGTGCATGAGTGTAAGTGTTGTGTGAAAATGGCAAGTGCAATGCCCAGGTGTCAAGTGTATTCAAGTCAAGTATAAGTATAAGGCTATGTGCAATGTACAGGCTATGTACAATGGGTGTTATGTCATGTGTACAGAAGGAACAACAGAGTTACAACAAATTCAATACATATGACATAAATTATTCATATAATGAGAGTAGTAGTCATGATGAAAAAGTTAAAACTACCAAAAATAGCAGCAACAGTGGATATTAAATTACATTACATATAGTAGAATAACAATGATAATAAAAGCAGTAATGGTGTTGACAATACCACCAGCAATGCAATAACAATAATAATAGCAGTGATAATAATAATAATAATAATAATAATAATAATAATAATAATAATAATAATAATAATGCCATGACCACTCCCAACTTGTGTGACCGTAAATGATCGGCCTGTCAGTGACTGATGTTTCTGAAAACCATCTGACTGGTTCCACAACTAACACCGGTCACTTATCCATCGGACCTGTACGAGACACAGACATTTTCATCCCGGTGAAAAACGCTTCTGTCCTCAGACATTAACAGTCAAACAATCTGGTGCATGTCCCAGGCACCTCATCCCTGTTAATAGGCTTGAGTCAAAGATTACTACTACTCCACCTTCTCGACCGGTGCCTCAAGGAATGTATTATGAATTGGAGGAGTTGATTTATTCAGGCTGACATATTCCTCAGTAAGACAAAATAAATCAATGTGATTGTCTGATATGAATTAATTTACTAATACAGCTTTAGAAGACAGAGATCTAATATTTAGGAGTCCACATTTAATTATCCTATTGTGTTGCATTGTTGCAATGGTGCTGTTGATTTTTATGAGGTTATTTTCTATAACTCCCCTTCTGGTTGCATTTGATTTAATTAATTTAAATTCGGGTTTCCTCGAGTTATGTTGGCGGAGACTAGAGCAATCGATCTCAGACTCAAGATCTAGGTCACTATGTAGATCACAGTTACACTTACATCTTAAACTGGAAAATAATTAACGAAATAAACAATGTAAGAAAACACACCATCTTAGACTATTTAATACTTATACACATCAGTTTTTAGCATTACAGACCATGAAATCAGCCTCTTCTTTAACTTGCTTAGTGCACATCTTGTCACATAAGCCAAGTCGTCTCCTGCCTCCGCCCCTCTTTCCGATCCTCGTCCGACGCGAGCCGAACCTTTCCGAATAGAAACTCGTGGTCTCATTTCATTGGCGAGACGCTCGTCCAATGAGCCGAGGCCATCTGTGCAGAGCTTGTCACTGTTGAAATACTCAGGTTACATCTCCTCGAGCCTTTATTAGCCGTTTTCACTCTCAAGCCTCCTCTCTTCAACCTCCTGGTCGCTGTTGAGAAGCTCCCAACATGAAGCTGTCAGCGGCTATTCTCGCAGTTTTTGCATCGATAGCTGTCACCGTTGATGCTACCGTGTACTTCAAGGAGCAGTTTTTGGACGGAGGTGCGGTACCTGAACAATTCCACGTCTTTCTTGTGTGAATGCTCATGTTGTGGAAGTGGCTGCCTCAACTGCTCTTTTAAACGGCGTCGCTCGGTATAGTTTATCTTTAATTACCTGGCCGTTTTAAACGAAGAAAAACGTGACTTAAGCGCAGTACAGTAACGTAAATGTATTTAATTAATATTGTGGGCCAAATTAAATGGGAATACCAGATGAGTGCGTTAACCTAGCTGTTGCTCTCGTATGCGAGTCCATATATTCTTTCACTTTTGATTTTGCACTAGCCGTATTGAGGGCTTCAACTCGTTGTGCTGTGTAACCCCTTTTCGACACGTTACTTAGTAAATGACGAACCAGTTCAAATAAAAGAAGAACTTCATTGTAAAATGTAATAAAAAACAACAACAGAGTAGCCCTTGGGAAATACTTGGAAAATATTAGAGTATGATGAACTATTAGAATGTGCACTAAAACGGTATTGGGTGAAAATGTGTCCTCTTCAAACTCAGTAAAGCAAGTGTGTGTCTGGATCCAGCAGCATACTGGATGTGTGTTGTAGTATTGACCAACAGGAAAAGCCAGTCAGTAACCAGTTGGGTTTGATTGCTGCGTTTCAGATGGATGGCAGAGCCGGTGGGCCGAGTCCAAGCACAAGTCAGACTACGGCCAGTGGAAACTGACCGCTGGGAAGTTCTATGGGGACGCCGAGGCGGATAAAGGTAATTATTTTTATCTTTTTAAAATTGTCATACTGACGTTTGATGCATTTCTCTGCTAGTGACAGATACGAGGGTGTTATCATGCAAATATAGGCAAAAGAGGTTTGTGTATTTAAACGGCTCCAGGTACAGCCACTACAAAGGCACAGAATTTGTTTCTAAAGTATGTGCTGAGATTAGATCCATAACTGGAATTACCTGTGGCAAAAGCCACCCCCCAACTCTTCATGTGTTTTGTCCTGTTTTCTGTGCTGGAATGCTGCCTGGCCCCAGCTTTACTCATTTACATTTTACTAAGTAATCCTGGAACGTTTCGTGCTCCTTGATTATGACCTTAAGAAACAGTATCTGGCATACAAAAAGTCATAATTCATTAGATTGTATAATATAACTATTTTATAATACCTATAGAACCGTATAAAAACCTGGTCAAGAATATGAAAAGCTGTGAGTCTCTAACGGCGGTTTACGCCTATTTGTCAGGTCTCCAGACCAGCCAGGACGCCCACTTTTACGCCCTGTCGGCTCGCTTTGAGCCCTTTAGCAACGAGGGGAAGCCCCTGGTCATCCAGTTCACCATCAAGCACGAGCAGAAGATCGACTGCGGAGGCGGCTACGTCAAGATCTTCCCCTCTGACCTCGACCAGAGCAACATGCACGGGGACTCTCAGTATTACATCATGTTCGGTGAGTCACGCTGGTCCTCTCTAGAGCAGTGGTTCTCACATGGGGGTACGTGGACCCCTTGGTACGTGAAGGCACTCCAGGGGGTACGTGAGATCTTTTTAAAAAATATATTTAAAATGAGCTTTCATTTAAAAAAAACTATAAAAATGTTATTTAAAGATATTCAATAAAATATAATTGTAAGTTCACACACTGAATTGTGTATATATTCTATATTAAATCAGACACTGATGACACAGCGCTGTGTGTTACATCTTTTTTTCAACCCAAAATGCTTTGCACTAGTCGGAGGGTAGGTACTTGGCTGAAAAAGATATTTCACAGGAGGTACATCACTGAAAAAAGGTTGAGAACCAGTGCTCCCGAGGCCCCGACCACGGAACACAACTGTTTGATGGAGCACTTGAAACGTTGCTCGACGCATTTTCACATTCAGCCGTTTTGAAATGTAGCTGGGCCTGAGCTATTGTTGAATAAAGGCATTAAATAAATACCGTATTGTCTCCAGGGCCTGACATCTGTGGATACAGCACAAAGAAGGTTCACGTGATCTTCAACTACAAGGGCCAGAACCACCTCGTCAAGAAAGACATCAAATGCAAGGTAGCTACTGTGTAAGCCTGTTATGAAAACTTTAGATTCTTGTAAACATGCATTTTTTTTATGTTTTCTCTCTCCTAAATGCCCTTTACCTCCCTCTCTTCAGGATGACGAGCTGACCCACATGTACACACTGATCCTGAATCCAGACCAGACATACGAGGTGAGGATCAACAACGAGAAGGTGGAGTCCGGCTCCCTGGAGGACGACTGGGACATGCTGCCCGCGAAGAAGATCAAGGATCCAGATGCTAAGAAACCCAGTGACTGGGACGACAGGGCAAAGATTGATGACCCCAACGACACCAAGTCTGAGGTAGGAGATCAGGCCCCTGTTCTCTGTTGCCTAAAAGTTATCCCAATAACTCCAAAAACAGGATTCTTAGAACAGGCTTCTTGGTTTCTTTCCAAATCCAGCTAACACTTCCCTGAAGCAGATGGAGACAGTTCTCAGAAACCTAAACCAAATGATAGACTGAATTTTTTTTTTTTAAAGCTGTTGTCATGATCACGTCACAGTGTTAGCTTGAGGGAAACACAATTAGTAGTAGTAGTAGTAGTAGGCTAAAGTTACACAGCTGTGTTGTTGGATGGCCGAATTGATTTAACCTTCATTCAAGATGATAAAGAGGAAATTCGAGAAAATGTTGCTAATGGTTTAGCTTGGCCTTCGCTAACCTCCTCAGCCATCAGGGCTAATGCCGAACGCTATTCGAGAGATGAAAAGATGGTCCACTGTTGGGCTTATTTTCTGTAACCAGTGTAGCATCAAAAGTATAGCTTAGCTATAGCCGTCCTATAACTTAGCTAGGCTATAGATCAGCTATAGGTTTGCTCTTTCCACTAGGCTTTTGCGCAACACTGGTTCCAGGAGTGGATGGTAACAAAGTTGTCACTTATCTGGTGATGGCAATGGGCTTTCCTACGCTGTGACAAGAGTTTGTGGATGAAGCATTAAGTTGTTAAATTTGACTTGTTTAGCGGTTGGCTTGCTGCTAAGGCCACAATGCTGTCATGCACTGTTACACTGGTTCCTGGAAATGAGCCCAACAGCGAGGTTCCTCACTGCTAGGTGACTACTTTGCGGGACAAGCTAGTTGACGACCAAGCTTGTGGTCGTGATTAATTGGTGACTGCATATTGTATATTGAGAGAAAGATTTAGGTGAGAGAATTTAAGTAGCAATATTACAGAAGTTTTTACTTTTTTATTTTTTTTTATATATATATATATATTTTTTTTATAAAAAAGGCAACTTGAGTAAAATGGCAAAACCATGATCAGCACTCAAATGACTGGCTGAGGGATGGCAGTAGTTCTAAATACATTTTAACCCAGGGTTGAAGAATTGAGAAATCCCTGGTTGTGAAATAATCAACAATCAAATCATGCTAATTGAGCTTTCCATGAGCACAGTTGTAGCATTGTGTTTTTACAATTTAGGACTTGAGTTGTAACTCTATTTCTGGTCCCTTAACAGGAATGGGACAAGCCAGAGACCATCCCTGACCCTGATGCCACCAAGCCTGATGACTGGGACGTGGACATGGACGGCGATTGGGAACCTCCAATGATCACCAACCCAGAGTACAAGGTGCGGCTCTCATAGCTGAGGACACGACAGGGCTGGAAAAATATATTGATCACCATTTTAAATCCTTTTAGCAGAGTTTGTGTATTTGTTTTTAGACTTGTGTTAAGTGTTAGAATGTGTCTAATAATCTGTTACATCACTAGTCCTAACCTCTCTTGTGTTGCCTTTGCAGGGTGAGTGGAAACCCAAGCAGATTGACAACCCAGACTACAAAGGAGCCTGGGTCCACCCTGAGATCGACAACCCAGAGTACACTCAGGATGCCGCGATGTACAAGTTTGATAACATTGGCGTACTGGGCCTGGATCTGTGGCAGGTAAGGATTATTACTCACCCAATGAGAGTTGTAATAACAGAGTCATCAAATGCATGTATATTAAAAAAAGACTTGTTTTGTACATGGACTCGTTGAGGAATTGACCCTCATATGATTCTTTGTTCAGGTTAAATCTGGCACCATCTTTGACAACTTCCTGATCACTGATGATGTCAAAGAGGCAGAAGAGTTTGGGAAGGAAACCTGGGGAGCTACTATGGTAGGACTGTATATCAATGCTGTATGTAGAGCCTATTATACACTGTACTGTGTATTCTAGACGGACAACGCAACATTTTCATGAACAATTCATCTTTGGATTTTCGTTGACTTAAATCCCATATGTGCCTAGTTATTTTTAAATGTCAAAAATAATGACTAATACTTAAAACCAATGTGCCATTGTAAGTACCCGGAGCTATTCTGTTAAAAGTGAAGAAAATCTGACTGTGTTCTAATACTCAATACCACCATACTGTTTAGATTTGGTATGTCCCAATACGTAGTATATTTAATGTAGCATGCCATAGAATACCAGGATGTCCAACTGCATCCATCTGGCTATTCTCACCCGACAAGCAAGAGGGTCAATGTTCGAGGTGTTATGAGGAAGTAGTTTGTCAAAATTTAACAGTGCATGGTTTTTTTTTTAAGGGCAGCTGCAGTACTAAAAAGCATAAAGAAAACGTATGTAATTTAGAATGCAGTGTAGGTTTATTCCCTGTTGCACTACATGCTGCTTGGTGGATTTTTGAGTTACCAACTTGTACCTGTAGATCAGGGTTGCCTTTCAAAGCACATTGCAAAGCAGTAATTGTTGGGTGTGACAAGGAGAGCCATGTGACAGGGGGGGAAAAGAAGTGATTTTACATATAAAAAGATGATAATAAAGTACAAAAGTAAGTATCTTGAAAATATCTCGGATTTCAGTGATGGGATGGCCTCCTAGCGTAACATGTTGAGCTAGTCCTAGCTCACGGGCAAGCCCCTAGCGGTTTGAACTATTCGTAGTCACAAACTAGATCATATATGGTCGAGGTAGTCCTAGTCTCAAACTAGATCAGAGAAGGTTGAGGTAATCATAGCTCGCAGGCTAGCTCCTAGAGGGTGAAGGCAGTCCTAGCTCGCAGGCTAGCTTCTAGAGCAGGGGTCACTAACAGGCGGACCAAAGTCCGGGTCCAGACCCAGGCGTCGTTGTCTCTGGACCCTGGACCGAAAACCGACAGATAATTGAGAATTATTAAACTTTCATGAATCACTTCTATTCAACTGGTGCAGCTTTTCTAGCCTTTACGGCTCTCGTTCAGGATCCCTCTTCCAGGATGGACAGAAGCAATAGATGTCATGTCTACAGAATGAACAACGTCACATGTAACTACAGCACATTTAATGAATATGACAAATTATTCACATAATGAGTAGTAGGCATGGACCACGATCCATGTTGGCACATGTGTATTCCGATCTCTCACACACACACACACACACACACACACACACACACACACACACACACACACTTAACCAGGAATGGACAGACTTGTATATGTTTATTTTTCCCACAACCAGTTCAAAAGCAGTTTGTCTCATGTTCAGTGACATTAAAAGCAGCGACGTGAAGCGCCACCACGAGACAAAGCACAGATCGTTTGAGCAAACGGACCGACTCGCATCCAAAATGAAGGCACAGAAAAATAAACCTTGAGCTCCATGTGATCAGAATTTGAACACATGAATTAACTGTTAAACAATTATTAGAGGAGAAATGAGCTGAAACAAGTGATTTAACCACAGATAAAATCTCTGCACACTTATCTTTTTAGATGACAAGAATATAATATCTTGGCTCCTTTGACATCGCTTGATGCCTAAATAAACTGAATTTAAAGCTCTTTAATTTAATTATTTTTTTAGAGAAAGAAATGCATTATGTTGGACATGAAAAAATATATTCCTTTATTGAATCCAAAATAAGTTTGACTGACTTGAATAAAGTGTTTTGATATCAAGTTACCGGCAGGTTTTTTGAGATAATCCATCGAAGAGTATTCAGAGTTGTCAACTCAAACCTAACTTGTCGTCTTTGCCCACCAGGGACCGGAGAAGAAGATGAAGGAGGAGCAGGAGGACATGGAGAGGAAACTGAGGGAGGAGGAGGACAAGAGCAAGAAGATGGACACTGAAGGTGATGAGGAAGACGGTGAGGAGGAGGAGGAGGAGGAGGAGGAGGAGGAGGAGGAGGATGATGATGAAGAAGAGGCGGTGGCGGCAGAGGAAGAGGGTGAGCACAATGAGGAGATGGACGCCGGGACAGAAGGGGAGGACAGCAACGCCAAAAAGGACGAGTTGTAAAGGAGTGGAGCCGGTTGGCGGACTGCTGTGCACTTCTAAACCGACAGAAAATCAGCAAAAGCCCTATGGACTCTGGCCTTTAATACAGCAGCCTTTTATTCAGGTGTAGGGGTTGGGTAGGGGTGGAAGGTGGGGTCAGCTTGGCTTTCTTTTTTTGCATTCAAACTTAGAGAAGGGTTTACATGTTTATGTCCCTCTGTGTGTCTGCTTTGGTTGAGAATGTTCTAATTTATGATCTCACGGTGTGCGTGTGTTTGCGTGCATCCTGCTGGTTACTCAATCCATTCTTATTGCCTTTGTTGTGATGTCCAGGAAATCGAAGGTCTGTTATGTCTGGTTCATGCACTTTTTATTCCTCCTGTGTGATTTAATTTTTTATTTTTTTTATTTTATTGACCCCCTTCATAATTTATTCAATCATAACATTGATTCCATGAAAACACATCAGTTTCTAAAGCTGTGATTTTGGGGCATGCATCCTTCCTCTAACTTTGTGTGTGAGACTGCATTAAACAAACTGTGATTCTTACTATCACCATTTTCCTCATTGTTCTGAATGAGTGACTGTCCTGTGGGCTCACAATGCTCAGTTTTAGTGAATAAAATTGAAGCCTCTCTACAAGCTGCCACCTGTTTTTCAATGGTTTTGGTCAGTTTTTATTCTAAAGGAGACATTTTACAGGCAATAGAATGGGGCCGACTCTAATGTGCAGTGTCCACCCTTGGTTCTACATTTTCAGTATCCGTACCACATGATACCTGAGTTTCAGTGCACCGAAACAACCCAGACAATATTTTGTCATAACCTTATGCACGTTCATGCACTGTAAACAACTTGTATACTCTTTAATACATTTATTTGTGATCTTGGGATGTTAACCAGGCTCAGTTTTTTGTCACATGATCAAAGTATGTGATGTCGGTTCCATGATAATAGCTGTTTTTTGTATGGGGGAAGGTGGTCACCCCTGTCTTGGTATGAAGATAGTCTCAGCCAGTGATTGTCTTGATCTTGCGCCAGCCGTCCATTACATTACATTTAGCTGACGCTTTTATCCAAAGCGACTTACATGCTATACAGTAGACCGTAGACACAGCAACGGTGAGCAATTAGGGTTAAGAGTCTTGCTCAAGGACACATCGACATGGACTACCGGAGCTGGGGATCGCACCCCCGATCCTCTGAAAGATGGACTTGCTAACCACTGACCCAAAGCTGCCCACTTCCATCCACTTCTTCATTTAAAGGTGCAATATACAAGATCTGGATCTGTTGATATGGCAGGAAACCATTATTACCTCTGAAGATATAGTGGAGTAAGCAGACAAGGAAGTCCCCCTAACACTGTTAGTGTCTAGCCTCTGGTAGATATGCTCTGAATCTTGTGTATAGTACAATAAAAAACAACTCCGTATGCGTATCTGTTGAGAAAAAAGAAAACATTTCCCAATCAAGTCATAGAAGTGTTTTTTAATTGAGATTGGGGAAATACCTGATCCAACAATAATCACGCAATACTCTGAATCAGCCCAAGCATTCAATGTCAACTTTCTAATACATGACACTTTTTGATAGTTTATGGTGCAATACATTTTGGTCAGTACTCAAAAGTATTGAGGTTACATTTTTAACGAGATACAGTGAATCAAGTCTATGGAGTGAGAACAAAGTTTAACGTGAAGACAACAAACGAGTGACGCCTTGAAAAAATGGTTCCCTTTGTATGAATGTCTTCATTCGAGATGCAGACGCACAAAGAAGCGTTTGCGTGCTTCAGTCTTGGGTGGTGTATTTCCTCCTGTGCCTCTTCAATACAGGGCTTTGCCGCTTAGCACATGTCTATGATGGTGCCATAACCCAAGGTGGTTAGTCCTTGAAAGGCCCAGTTTAGTTTTTTTTTTTTTTTATCAGCGCCTGTGTTTACAGATATTTCACAGCGTTAAGATGTGTAAAATAAGCTGGATAACTGAATTTGAAAGTCAATTGATTTTATACATAAACGTCCGTTTAAAAATTTAAGTCTGAAAAATATGCTATCGATTAAATTAAGTGATGTGCAGAATCCTGTGTTTTGTTTTGGAAGCGGGGCATTTCATTTGTTCAATAAAAAATAAAATCCTTGAAACCTGGTACCTCTTTTTGAAAGACGTTGAAAGAAAATGGGGTCAGTTAAACCGAGACACGAAGAGATACAAACGGACAGAAAAGACAGTTTTATTTGTTACAATTTCTCCGCGTTGGGGTATTTCCGACAGCACTTGAAGGGGGCAACGTTCCGTGCCTCGCTTCTGGCAGTAGATGGCGCCCGTGCGCCCCCTCCCACGCACACTGCTCCGCGGCTCTGAGACAGCTGAGTCACACGTCAATTTGAGTCAGTCCTGTGCGAAAAAAAAGAGCGGCTATAGGCGACAAATTGCCGTCAGTCCTCTCGTTTCTTGCCCCAGCTGCCTCTGACACTGCGTCGAAAGATGCTGACGATAACGCTGAAGACCCTCCAACAGCAGACATTCAAAGTAGAAATAGACCCAGAACTGACGGTGAGTAACGGTAGAAGTTAACGGGGCTGAAGTAAACACGGTGAGGCCGGCACAGAGACCGTACCACACGGAGGGGGGGGGGGGTGTAGCTAATATTAAGATAAAACACTGGCCGCGGCGTAACTCTTTAAAAGAGAGAGACGACTTGTTCAACTAATAAATACAGAATAGCGTGACGTATATGTGACACAAATGTGTGGCGCTCTGAGACGGGCGATTCTGCAGGGTCTCACTGAGTTCATGTGGGGAAACGTAGCCGGTGGTAGCGCGTGTAAGAGCGGACTGGAACAAGTGTCCCTTCAAAGTAAAAGCGTAACACCTGTCATGTAATGACACGTATACCAAAGCACGCCATACATTCTAGAAAGAACATTGTAACCAAAGTAATGCTTTAATTTGACAAACGAGACAGTGGAATATATATAGTCTGTTTTCCACTGGTTGCCTAGACACTTCTTATTTGTGTTCCTCAGGAGATTTTACAACGCACGGCACGGAGGGTTTATATTGAAAACACCGACCGGAAATGTCCTCTGTACTTTCTTTGAGCGTGACAATGTTTGACTTCTTTCAGTATCACCATGAATGACTATGCAATATTTTAAACATCCTATCTGCCGAACACTGTGAATCGCTGTGAATACTTTCCACACAGTGCATCCGGAAAGTCTTCACAGCGCTTCACTTTTTTCCACATTTTGTTATGTTACAGCCTTATTCCAAAATGGATTAAATTCAAAAGTGAAAAAAGCTTGATCAAATGTATTAAAAATAAAGAACGAAAATATAACGTGTACTTTTTCACTTTGCCATTATGGGGTGTTGTCAGTAGAATTTTAAGGTAGAAAATGAATTTGATCTATTTTGAAATAATGCTGTAACATAACACAATGTGGAAAAAGTGAATGTGGATTAGTGCTCGGCAAAGATAAAAAATCGATTAATCGCATGATTTTTCTGTGATTAACAGGGATAAATCGCATTATGCGAAAAAAAATTCTATAATGAATGAAAAAATAGTGTATTGCACGCTTTTATTTTAAAGTAATGTTATCAGAACATTATAACAGCCACTCTCGGAGCAACAGCAAGTTAACATACAGTATATACATCTGTTTTCTTTTTTTTATGAACAGGTACCAGAAGCAACATTTGTCTTTTATGTTCAGTAGTAAGGGTACCTGTTAGAGTGACAAGCGACTCCTTCTTTTGTCCATGTTCAATTTGTTGCTGTTCAGCAGCACTTGCTGGACTGTGTTAAGTTCAAACCTTGGGCGATCGCGTGAAGAGAGAGTCCAGTATTCAATTACTTATGATAAAAAAGTATTTAATAAAAAGGAATGATGATGATGATCAGAATATAGTTCCCGGCCGGGGGTGGCTCGCTTCAAGCAGTCCACAGGCCACTTACAGTCGTGCTGTAAGCAGTTAGCTGTCTGTTCGATTCCCGAGAATGAGTTGTTAAATACTCTCATTCGCTGAGCTTAAGGCCTCTCCATTGGTTAGTTTCCCAGCATGCAATATAACATAACAAAAACACAGGGGCGGAGTCCTACTCAGGTAAACAGTCCTAGGTGTTTCCGCCATCCGGTGCTACAACAAAATAGTCCCTTCTTACGCCGTGCTTGTTACAACCCCTCACCACGTGTCTATTCCCTACATCTTTAATTTATTCCATTCACACCTAAACCATTTCACAGTAACATAAAAACCACAGTGTCTTTCTACTATGCTACAATACACATCTTCATTATCTTAATTAATATTCCTAATAATTATCCATCATAAGTCTTGTAATTTAAACATATACATTCTTTATATTCACGTGCAAGTTAAAATAAACTATTACAACTGTGTTTGACGCCACAACTGTTCTGCATTTGGCCAGGACAGAGCGCTGGACGAGGGGGCGGGGCGAGGGGGCGTGGTCGACCGGCAGATGTCCCGCAGCAGCAATCATATTTCTGCACTATCCGTGCTGAGTGTGCTGACTTTATTGTAAACGTTCCACTGCTGTGCAACATGAATACACTGTTCCGCGCACGTTTCTGCAAAATGTCTGCTTCTGTTTTCATGACAGTCAAAGCGTGAATGCAGCCCCCACAGATCATCATAATATATCTGTAAGAGCCATTTTGTCTATGTTTTATTATGTTGGACCTCCCACCACTGGGGGCGCAAGGCGACTTCAAGTGAGTCGGCACTATATAAGTAGGAGTGTCATTAGGGCCAGGTGTTGCACGTTTGTAGGAAAGCAAACAGTTTTTTGATCGTTATCGTTATCGTTTTTGTTTTCGTTATGCAATAGGTGGCAGTATTATATGCAAGTGTTTATGGTTTATTTTATGATTTGAATACACTACCTTCTGCCGACATGGCTTCTGTTTATTTGTGATTGAAATAAACGGAATGGACATAACAGCCGGACAGTGTCTTGAATGAAACGCGTCAGGAACAAGTCAGACAACGAGCAACCAAGTAGTGCCTGATGGTAAATAGGCAACGGGGGCACTACAATATCATCATATAATGAACTGTTGTTACCCAGCGATGTCCATAGTCTCCAGTGAGAGCAACAGTTGGTGCACGTTGTAACGACGTCACTGTTGTAGTCCGCTCCGTTTCATACGTGTATTCTCCTCACCACGGTGCGTCTTGAGCTCGTACGCGCCGTCGTCCGTTGTTTCTAAGGACGCTGGCATCAGTGCTGTGTAACCCTTTAAGTGGTACTGCAGGCTCGTAGTACTCCGTCATAAGACAGTTCCAGTTTGCAGTGGTTACAAATAGCTATGCTTTTATCAACTACGCCGTCTGGTAGAGATTTAAAATGAGAATGTCCATTTAAAAGTGCAGTACCTGTGTGCAGCAGTGTTAAGCCCCTCCTAATGCTAAAACAAAAAATGCTGTTAACGCATGATACAATCATTCTTGGAGTTAATGGTTGCTACGCTAACGTATTTATAACGCGTTAACATGCCCATATATGTGTATGGGTTATATATATATATATATATATATATATATATATATATATATATATATATATATATATATATAATCACATCAGTCTATTACACATAAAAGTTTTTTTAGCGACCAAATGGACAAATGTATTCACAAAAAAATATGATGTTAGAAAAAAACAGAATCTCAACTTTTTGCCAACAGCTTTGATAATATCAATGTTTCTTCTGTTTATGTTTGTCAGGTGGAAGCTCTGAAGGAGAAAATAGAGAAGGACAGAGGAAAAGATGCATTTCCTGCTGCAGGACAAAAACTAATCTATGCAGGTGAGCCGGAGGATGACTTTGAAAGCGATACATACTTATTATTAGATACAGAATTATCATATTCTGTTACATCAAGGCCCCGCAAAATGCCTGGTTTGTTCTATTGGCAAGTATTTGTAAAAATGATATATGGGGGGAAGTCAACACATATTTCTTTCAACTTTTTACTCGTTTATTTTTAACTTTCAAAAGCACTTCAAAATAAAATGATGGACTGGTTAACAAAATGCTTATTTAAATATTATTCTTGAGAATACTCACTGCAGTATTGGGTGGTTATTAATAGTCCACAGTTGTTGGGGATGTTCCCCCCCATACAGTGGCGCGCCGTGCATTTTCTACCTGGGCATTTGTTTACGTAAATATGCGCATGACGGGATGCTGCGTCATTAACGAACAATGCATGTAGTCCACATCAACAAGAACCAGTCACATTTAGTTATAACAAAACATGACATAACAATCCAACAAAACTGCGGCACTAAAACTCTGCACACTCAAGAGCACAAGCCATGATCAGAAGGAACGATATTAACTATATAATAAAAACAACACCATAGACACATTAAAACAACGCTACTGCAGATGTAAAAACACAAAAAGCAGTTCACTCACCAGATGCTGTTCACTTAATAAAGACAAAGTCCATCGTCCTCTCTTTGTTAACAAACAGTTCAATGGCACGGTTATACAGTTTATCGGTGCGCTTCAGTTCCAGTACCAGGTCCTTCTCGATGGCCATGGACGCCAGTGAGGACAGTCAAGCCTCCCAGTTGCGTTTCTGGAATAAGTTTCCATGAGTTTTAGGGATGAAAATGCCCACTCAACAATGGCAGTTGATATTTTGATCTTCACTGTGTCAAGCATGCCCATAGCCCACCGTGAGAAAGGCGTTGTCAGTAAATCCTCCAGCTAGTCCGTTTCTCCTCCTCCTTCAGCCATTGAGTGTTCAATTCAGTTTATTATTATTTAGCCCAAAATCACAAATACAAATTTGCCTCTGAGGGCTTTACAATTTGTACACATACGACATCCCTGTCCCGGAACCTCACATCGGATCAGGAAAAACTCTCCCTAAAAATAGTGAAAACCCTTTTACAGGGGAAAAAAGGGAAGAAACCTGAGGGAGAGCAACAGAGGAGGATCCCTCTCCCCGGATGGACAGAAGCAATAGATGTCATGTGTACAGAAGCGAGAGAGAGAAGAGGAGAGAGAGAGAAGAGGAGAGAGGAGCTCATTGTATCCTAAGATGACCCCTAGCAGTCTAGGCCTATAGCAGCATATCTAGGGGCTGGACCAGGGCCGACCTGAGCCAGTCCTAACTATAAGCACTGTCAAAGAGAAAAGTCTTAAGTCTACTGGGTGGCCAGTGGAGAGCAGCTAATACAGGAGTAATGTGATCTCTCCTCCTAGTCCTCGTTAGTACACGAGCTGCAGCATTCTGGATCAACTGTAGAGACCTAAGAGACTTAGCAGAGCAGCCTGATAATACAGAGTTACAGTAATCTTGAAGTAACAAATGCGTGGATCAACGTTTCTGCATCCCTTTGAGACAGGATGTGCCTGATCCTTGAAATGTTGCGTAGGTGAAAAAAGGCGGTCCTTGAGATCTGTTTCACATGGGAACTGAAGGACAAGTCTTGATCAAAGACAACTCCTAGATTCCTCACAGTGGTGCTGGACGCCAGAGCAATGCCATCAAAAGAAACTATATCATTAGATAATTGATTTCTGAGATGTTCTGGGCCAAGCAAAATAACTTCAGTCTTGTCCGAGTTCAACATCAGGAAGTTGCAGTGTTAAAAAACTACACCAAGCAAAACACTAAAAATGTCATAATTTCTCTTATGTTTCAGCCTGAACTGTTCTTACTCCTCCTGAGTTCTGCTAGCAGCTAAGTAGCTTTCTGTTGACTAACGTCACGCTAGCCCACTGACCAATCACAGCATATGTTAGTGCTGACGCCAGCTTGCAGGTGCCGGCACGTCAAAGAATATGGCCAGTATGTCAACCCTTCCGGGTCTTACGTCTTTTTCACGATTTTACATAATTTATTAAATTCACCTTTTTAAAGCACTTGCATATGAGATATATACCTATGTGTTACATTAAAAATGTGCAGAACAACATCAGCTCTCTATATAATTAGGCACCATTGTCCTAAGGCACAAGTGTAAAGTGATAATATGGCCCTAAAGCTGAAAAATGGAATCTCGTTTTTTGAAATTCTTCAAATCTCCTGTGAAAACATACCTTTACTCATGTGGAAGAACTGTTTTGGTGCTTGCAATTGGTTTACCAAAGGTATTAGGTTCACAAAAGCAGTGGAATATATGAATACAATGGTAGATACATGTAAATAAATGTCTAATACCAAATTCTTATCGTTTTTTGAGTAGAAGTGTTGTCTGTCAACAGTTTTCAGCACAAGAACAAAATATGTAATATATATAAAAACACACTATTTACTATGTTTACACAATGTGCATGTTTCACTTTCAGAACAAGAACAAACTCTGTATGTATGTACTCTTTACCAGCGCATGGTTGTGTGTCGCGTCGTGCAGAGTAAAACTGAACAGCTGATCTGCCATCTCTGTGTGCCTCCTGTTGTTCTGCAAAACGCTGCAAAAAACACTGGTTTTCAGGTTGGTAGGTGTGTTCTCTGTGTTGTCTGTGTAGAATATCTATCTGAAAAACATTGCTTTTTGCAGCGTAAAGTAGGTAGGTAGGTCCTATAGGATTTACTGATTGGGTAGTTTCACACAAAATGTCGACGGACACACCAATCGACAAATCGCGGTGAAAGGCGGAGCTCGACACAAACGTCACAGGCTCTGGGCTCCTGTGAGTATGTGATATGCTCTCACAAACAACATGAGGAGATGGACACGAGCCTTGAGTCTCCTACAACATTTGAACTGTATTTCTCTGCCGTTTTATCGTGGAGATATGAATATTTAAAAAACGTAAACATTGTCAAGCACGCCGGCGTACTTCAAGACTCCGAAGGGTTAATCTGCAAAGGCCAGCTAGAAGGCCTGCTTCCATAGAGACATAGAGGTAAAATCTGATTGGATAAAAGCTCTCCTTAAAACAAGCTGCCTGGAAGCAGCGCTGCCCACCACTGCTCCCTTTGTGTCACATTTGTTTTCATCGTGTGCATTATAGTAATTACCGTTCAAGTCATTGCAGTACATTAAGTTCCAGTTTGTAGGATTTAGGAGGATTTATTTTTAGAAATAATAATATGCAAAACTATGTTTTCATTAGTGGATAATCAATCACCTCACACAAAGTGTTTTGTCTTTGTTACCTTAAAATATGCCCTTCATGCCTACATTGTTTTACCATATAGAGAGAAGACTATTGTAGCTTATTAATTTCTTAAAAACAATTGTGTTATGAATCTTTTCTCATTTCTGATTTCTCCTCGAATGTTGAAGGCAAAATCCTGAACGACGATACCCTGCTAAAAGAGTACAAAATCGATGAGAAAAACTTTGTGGTGGTCATGGTTACCAAGGTTAGTGTCTCTTTGGTCCCTCAACTCTACTGCCATGAGTTATTGTTTATATTCTCTTATTACTTCCAGTCTTTTACTTTTTTCTTTATGGTTGTTATTAAGCTAACATCAATGGTGCTCAACACTTCCTCCGTAGACATTTTACATTAAAAGCCTCCCAGCAGCTCAAAAGGAAACTTGAAACACGTACAGGAGTTTCTAGGACCGTAGTTTAACAATAGTCGAAGTAGAAGGGATTGAAGACAATTACCAAATAAAAACTGTGTTTGTGTTTAAAAATAGAAACAGTGATGTGTAATGTCACAGCACAGGTGGTGTTGGTAGTACTTGTAAAACATATGGATAGGGATTGAATCCCGGCTGTACCCACAGGCCACAACTTATTTCAAAGCTATGAACATAAACATTCTAAATATGTCCCAGTTTATTTCTTATTGCAGTTCTGTGTCAGCTGCTGCATTAAAAACCTTTGTTTTGGAAATATTACAGCCTGGTCAAGTTGAGTGAAATAAACAGTGCCGTGCTTCTACCGTTGATCAGTGATCAGTTCTCAAATGTCTTCGCAGCCTAAACCAGCCCCTCCTCCTAAAGCAGCCCCAGTGCCAACGCCACAACCGACTGCAGCAGCTCCAGCACCAACGTCAACACAAGGGCCCTCCATGGCGACACGTGCGGTGTCTGTACCCACGCCCGCCCCACAATCAGCCCCTTGCTCCATCCCCCCGGCTTCTCTCAGAGCAACAGCAGCCCCTGACCCGAACTCAGCCACGGCCTCAACTTCAGCTGCCACCCCGGCCTCTGCCCCAGGCAAAGCTCCTAAGGCTGCCCAGACGGCCCGGGCCTTGGCCCTTGTGGACCCGCCCGCCCCTACTACCCAGCCAGAAGAAAAGCCAAAGGATGACCCCAAGAACGAATCATCCACCACTACCGAAGTCCTTTCCACTGCTGCCAGGTTGGGAGGAAACCTATGTTTACGTACACTATGTTGTCTGGTAGTCGAGAAATGGCCTCGGTTAGCTGGAAAAACTTGTATTGGTTTGGATGGTTCCTTTCTTTGGAAAAAGTTCTAATGATAATACTTAAATGCAGCTTTCTACAGAGTCAGGATTGGTGTGTGTGTGTGTGTGTGTGTCTTTAACAGATATTTCTTTAATTATTTATTTTGCCAATACTAAAACTAACAACATTCCCACCAGCCTCACCGAGCTAGCTCAACTTCTAGTTGACAAAAAAAAAAGAATGCTCAATGTAATCGTATGTGTCTTATTCCTCTCAAAGCCTCGTCGATGAACTGGGTCTCCTTGAAGAAGCAGCATCTATACTGGGTAATGCCTCTGTGATTTTATGCCCTTCTGTCTTAACAGAATATTGTTTGGTTTATAGAGGTTAAAAGAACTTGCCAGTGTGACATGTTGTCCAACCACATGGAAGGACAAAGCACACAGTCGGATAGGGGTCTTAAATGTGGACAAGGGAGATGACCTACAGGTTATTTTTAAAGGGGGCAGAGCATTAATGAAACAGGATTTCTCCATCTAGGTTTAATACATTATGATAGCCATTCCATTAACGATTGAAAGATCTAGGTCCAAAAATCCCGGGCGGCCATTAGAGAAAAGTCCAGAATCCAATGAGTTCAATTAAAAAAGATTTAATAAAAGATGATGACAAAACAGTTTATACAATACTCGATCGAGGACCTTTTTTCCTGCAGATTCAGACTGTCCCCCAGTTGCCTGCCGCCTCTGCGTTCTAATGGTGTGTTCACACCGAACGCGACGCAAATTTTTCGCGCGACCAGATTACATGTAAAGTCAATGCACAGACGCGTTTGGTTGCGACAGACGCGAAATTTCGCCGGGCGGCGCGTTAGACGCGTTTGGCGCGGCGCGTTTGACGCGAAATTCGCGTGAGTTGAAACTTTCCAACTCGGGCGAAAAATCGCTTGGCGAAAGCCAATCAGCGTTGAGAAGCTCTGCGCGTCATCACCGCCGTCCTGCCGGTTTGAATCAAACGGCTGCTGATCCACCAGAAGTAGCGCTGGCAGCGGCCGTCATTCAGACGCTGTTGTGCGGCTACGGATGATATTATGAACCCGGACACGGGGGCGTTTGATGGTCAGACATTAGAGGGACTTCCACAAGACGTTTAAAGCAGAACTAGTGGTTAGTTTAATGGTGGATGGAGGAAACGGTACTGTTTTTACGGAGATAAGCCACGGAGATAAGCCCCGCCCCCTTTCAGACGCGTTAAAGCGAATTTGCGTTGACGGGAATTAACCACATAAAGTCGAGCGAGTAAACTCACGCGAGTAACGCGGCGCGAAATTTCGCGTCGCGTTCGGTGTGAACACACCATAAGAGAAAAGAGCCTTTCTGTTTTGCGCGTGTTAGTTTAACACTTTTCAGTCACGGAGCATAAGGCCCTCTCATTGGTTAGTTCCCTTCCCTCACACAAACTTTTTCCCAAACCCCCGATTGCCCATAGGTCCTCCACTTTCAGAGAAGGCGGAGACTCTTTTCCTCTTGGGAAAAAAGGAAAATAGATTTGTTCGAGATGAGCCAGTTCTGCCCAGAATCGATCGCCGGCGATCGGTGCGCAATGCATGCCGGTTAGATTTGTGTCCGACTTGATCCCGACTTGCTCTGACGTCATACAACGTGGTCAACGATAATCTCACGAGAGCGAGGCGGCCGTCGATTTTTGAGCCAGGCGCCGCAGCAGCTCTCCACCGACTGCGTGGCCCAGTGCATGATGGGAAACGCATGGCTCTCGCCACATCAGATAGCTGATTGGCTTTTAGATTTGACAGCAAACACCACGTGTTCGGAAAATTCTCATTTTATGTGTTGTTGTAATACTTAACGCTCGATTGTTGACTATTAGTCTCATGTTTAATCTGAAAACATATCATGTGTGTTTGACACTAATAAAGTTTAGTTTATATAACACATCAAAACCAGTAGTGATGTACCCTAACCCCCACACACATGTCTACATGAATATATATGTTTATAAACACATATGAATATGAAAACATATGAATAAATCCAAACGTGATCTGTAAACTACAAGCAGGCTATAGATCGCAACTAACAGGAAGTCCTTTTTTCTTTGACTTCCTGTGTATATTTTGAAGTCAGCTGAAAACTGTCCGACTTTCTTGTCTCCGCCCCCTGCTGCTGCCGCCTGCTCTCGTCTGGATTCCAGGCGAGGCGCAGCTCTTTCCAACGAGCCTATTGAAGGAACTACTTCTTCTTAAAGAGACAGTCCCACTTTCCTCACTCCTACAGAATAATTTTAAAATCCATTCACTCCTGAACATTATATAGTAAAACATACAGTGACCTTCTTATTTCATACAATTACACATCCTTCATAATATCCCTCATTATTTATCATATCCCTCTTATGCTTTGTAATGTACACTAAACAATTCTTTATTTATACCTGTGCAGTCAAATTTAGACTAACTAAACAGTTACAACTTAACACGATCCAACAAGAGATCTGCTGCTGAACTTTGAATGATCGTGAAATTCAGACACTTTTGCGCCGTTAAAAAAAAGCTGAGCTCTTTCTTTCCTGCCATAGTCTTTTTCTTTTTTTTTGTGACTAACACACACACACACACACACACACACACACACACACACACACAGCTTCTAATGCCGTTAAAATCCATAGGCCGTTGCCCAGAGGGGGGTTGGTTTCTGGTAAAGGGTAGGGGGGACCCTGATTGCTGATCTGTTGCATGTATATGGGGACTTACAATTAGGTCACTACAGGGCGCGTAGAAGCATTCTTTTACGTCATTCACATCAATTCAGATTCAGAAATTTTGTGCCACAATAACTCGGGTTATTATGGGAAGTACCAGCAGCTAATGCAGCGTGAGCTTTTGTGCTACAAATTAACCAAAATGATAACAGGGCTCAAATGATCTCACTGTTTGCATAGCCTTATGGGACTTTTCCAATAATTTAGGACATTTTACCTCATTTGCCCCTGCCCCTCCCTCTCCTGTGGCTTCCACAGTGACTGGTCCAGCCTACGAGAACCTGGTGTCGGAGATAATGTTCATGGGTTACGAGCGGGAGCAGGTCGTCGCCGCGCTCAGAGCCAGTTACAACAACCCCGACCGAGCAGTGGAGTATCTACTCATGGTGAGGGTTTTACCAGCCCAGGTTGGGCAGGGGGATCAATTCGATACTGTATTCCAAAGGTGTGAAGTGAATGTTTATGAACTGCAGGGTATTCCAGCAGAAGCCAGGGATTTGCCACCCCAGGAGCCAGTTGGACCCAGTGCTCCGTCTAACCCCCCCGCCACTGCTACGGAAGAACCGCAACAGCCCTCAGTGACCTCAAACAGTAAGAGCACACACCATTATCACCTCTATTGATGCGGCTATATGGACAATTAACTTAACTTTACTCAGCAATATGATATTTATTTTATGGACATTTTAGATTTGTTTCCAGTGAGATATTATTCCGTTTATATGGTCACTTTCTGTTGCTACTTAAGAAACATGTAAGTAACTCAATTTGTGTTCTGATGTTAAGGGCTGTTTGTCAATCAATTTTGTTGTTTTCTGTTGCTTACGTTTTGTCTGCTGTAAGAAAATGTATCTGGTTTCCTGTTTTGAAATTATATGCTTTTATTTTGAAGGCGGAAAACAAAGTTAAAACGGAAGTCGCATAGTGCGCAGTGTAAATAGAAAGATACGGTATAGACGTTATTTTTGGGATAAAGAAATGGTATTTTTAGCACTCCCCCGAAGAACACAAGCTCTTACGTTGGTTTCTGAATTAATAAAACACATTGGAAATCATCAGTCAAAGTTCAGACCATCTTCCGAAGGGGTACGCTACAGTAAGAGCTTCACAAATTGAGTTACTTACAAAACATGTATATAAATATATATATATATATATATATATATATAAAATAACCGATAAGAGCATTGATAGGAGTAGCAGTATTGATTAAATCCTAACGATACCCATCCAGCCACATGGACCCCTGGTCTTGGTCTAGTACTCGCACATGGTCCAGGAACTGTTGGAGTGGAGTCTGCTCATTGGTCAACAATGAATCTCAGGCTGCTACAAGTATATTCACACAGTAAACAGCACTTTCAATGTCACTCGGATGTAGAGGGACAGACATTCCTTGTGATCTAACAAAATAATCTCAAACCAGGGCCTGGGGTTAGGTATTAGGCCTGTTTACTACCTGGTTCCAGAGATTAGTACTGAGTCGTTGGCTCTTGTCATGACGTGACGACTGCAAAGAAACAAAAGAACAACATGACATGTCATGTTGTTGCTTCTTTTGCTTCTTTGCAGTCATCACTGTCGTTATGCTCCTTTTTCATTGAGGGGGAAAAGTACAGTAGCATTGGTTGGACAATGCAGTTACCGGTCGCCGCCCGCATCCGCTTCAAAACACTGGTACTGGTGTACCGTGCTACGAACAGATCTGGTCCGGTCTACATCCAGGACATGGTAACACCTTACACCCCAGCTCGTGTGCTCCGCTCGGCTTCTGCCAATCGGCTTGTAGCTCCGTCACTGCTTCAGCCAATCGGCTTGTAGCTCCGTCACTGCTTCTGCCAATCAGCTTGTAGCTCCGTCACTGCTTCAGCCAATCAGCTTGTAGCTCCGTCGCTGCGAGCTAAACACTCAACAAAGTCTCGACTGTTCTCTGTCCATGCTCCTCGATGGTGGAATGAGCTCCCCATTGACATCAGAACAGCAGAAAGTCTCTACATCTTCCGTCGCAAACTAAAAACACATCTTTTCCGACTATATCTTGAATAAAGGAAGTAGCACTATAGTAGCACTGGAATGGCTCTTACTGATAGCACTTTGTAGTTGAACTTTATTGATGAAATTGTACCTTCTTGATTCTTGTTGTTCTGATTCTTGTTTGTAACCGTAGAATGCACTTATTGTAAGTCGCTTTGGATAAAAGCGTCAGCTAAATGAAATGTAATGTAATGCTGGAATCTGTTATTGGTCAAATTTGAAAAACAATGTGTGAACAGCCAAACGGTTAAAAGGGGCTGCTAAAGGAAGTGATGCACGTTCCTCCTGGACGTGCTAGGGTCTTCCCATTGGCTCTCAGAACTCAGGTCCCCATAAGAGATTGCTGCAGTTGGACCATTCCCAATTGTGGGCAATGTTGCAGATCAGAGAGCAGGACTGCTTCATGTCAATAGTGGGTTTTTACTTAATACACTGTGCTATTCAGTGACAGACTTTCCCATCTGGCTATTTTGTCTACAATCGGTCTCTCAGAAAAATGTTCTCTGTCACACTAAACGACACCGGCACTAACCAGTTCGTCCCCTCTCCAGTAGGGCCGGCGTCCGGCAGCCAGCCTCCCTCTGGCGGTGGAGGCTCCGTCTCCACGGGGAACCCTTTGGAGTTCCTGAGGAACCAGCCTCAGTTCCAGCAGATGAAACAGATCATCCAGCAGAACCCGGCCCTCCTACCGGCCCTTCTGCAGCAGCTCGGCAGAGACAACCCACAGCTGCTGCAGGTACCACACTGGCACACTCTATTTTATTTAAATGCCCTATTTTGCACTAGAGTACAAATGTGGGGCCCTTGTGTGTTGAGAAAGTCCTCCTACTTCTTCAGCTAAATAAAGTCTTTAAAAAGCCTCAAGAGGAAAAACAGGCCGTTTGTCTTTTTAGAGATACGTGGTTCTCCCAGTAACATATGATGATATTATTGAATATGATGCATTGCTAAATATTAAACCAGCCATCAGGATATAAAGGAGTTCAAATGCAACATGCACAATAATGCAGCAGTAATATTAATCCAGAAACATGTAGTTGTAAAATACTGACAGGGAATATTTTCCAACATAATACTTTTAATTGTAGTGGAGTATTTTCCCTGTGTGGTATTCATATATTTATAAGGACCTGCATACTTTTTCCACCCCTGTTGATATAAAACATTTGACAAAATAATGTTATCCTGTTAACCATGTCGACTGTCTACTGTTTGAATGGTTCGTTGATCTATAATAGTAATCAGCTGTTCTGTATCATTTGTGCTACACTCTTAGCAATACAATTTCCAATTCAACCCTTTCATAGGATTCTACCTAGAAACCGATGGAAAGGGTTGTACCTAGAACCATCTGTGAAAGGTACCACAAAATAGTGGAACCTTCTATGGTGTAATGGTTCTGCCCAGAACCCTCTCTAAAAGTTCTATTCAGAACCTTTCCACATTCCGAGAACCCACCCAGCATAAAAGGGTCCTCCCTTTTATATTCCAAGATTTGTATCTAGAATCCACCCAGGATACTAAGAACCATGCTATTCTAGGGGTTGCATCTGAAATCCAGCAGGCGTTTCTACTGGGAACCGTGCCATATTGTACGGGCTGCATCTAGAATCGACCCGTGGGGTCTAACTAGAATTTTACTAAATTCTAGGGGTTTCATTTAAAACTCACCTGAAGATTCTACAGAGAACCCTAACATCAACAACTGTGGTTCCCAATTACAGTTTCTGATGGTGTGTGGGCTGGATTGTGGGTGTTCCCTTTTAACATCCATGCTTTCAAATATCCTTGAAGAACTATTTCTTCCAAAAAGGGTTCTTCTGATAAAAATGGTTCTTTGTAGTACCCTTAGTTTTACAAAGAATCCTTGAAAAACCCTTTCTTTAAAAAAAAAAAAAAGGATCTTCAGAAGCAAATGGTTCTGGGTAGAACCACAGTAGTTCAGGAAGAACCCGTTTGGTACTTTTATCTCTAAGAGCGTAGGTACTGGGAACCTGTATATTAGCCATTTGTAGTATTTACATTGGATGTATGACTTACAGCAAATCACGCAGCACCAGGAGCGTTTTGTGCAGATGCTGAATGACCCACGAGGTGGAGACACGGCAGGCTCAGGGGATGAGGCTCAGGGGTCCCCACAGACAAACTACATCCAGGTCACCCCACAGGAGAAGGAGGCCATTGAGAGGGTCAGTTACCTCCTTCTATTTTGGTCAAAAGGTATGGTGGGCAGTCACAGAGGTTTGTGACACATGAGTGCAATGAATGAACTGAGCCCTGGGTTTTATTTGTCAAACATCTGCTGTATTTCTATTTCCCGCGCTGTGTTTACATGTTTAAAACAAGATTCATGAAGGCATCAATCAATTGCGTGGTGCAGAACAGACATATTCAAGACGTACACTATAGTGTACAACAACAATAATTTACTACATGAACGTTATACTGTATTGAAGAAGACTTGAAACTAGAGATTGAGACATAAACTCATGTTTACAATGTTTACTAAGGGAATAAATTAAGAGAGGAGAGTCATTTTCTCATAGACTTCTTTACAACCATAGGCGTCGCCCCTGCTGGTCAGTAGAGAGAATGCACATTTAAGGCGCTTCAGCTTCTCCTTTCAGAATCAGACAAACTGACGCCTGGTCTGAACTAAGGTGGCAAACTTTATTACTTCTTTTAACCTTGACAAACGGCAGGGCAGACCAAATCCAACCCTTCTGTTCTTACCTTTCTCAATAAAAACCTTAGACATATCCACTGCATAACTGTTTACCAGAGGGAGCTCAAATTCACTCTGAGCATTTTGCTGAAAGTAGACTCAGTGAAGTAGTTTACAGTAGCTTTAGGTTATATACTGTAACAGTTTACCTCAGACAGAGTGCCAGAAGCTGCAAATAGGATCCTGGTATTTGGTCCTCTGCCTGGGCAAATCTATGCAAACTGTGTGTGTGCGTGTGTGTGTGTCTTGACATTCAGTTTATTTTGTACAGCCCAAAATTACAAATTTGCCTCTTAAGGGCTTTACAATCTGTACACATACGACATCCCTGTCCCGGGACCTCACATCAGATCAGGAAAAACAGAGGAGGATCCCTCTCCCCGGATGGACAGAAGCAATAGATGTCATGTGTACAGAATCAACGTAACAGAGTTACAGCACATTCAATGAATATGACATGTGTGTTGGTTTCCAGTTAAAAGCACTGGGCTTCCCTGAAGGCTTAGTCATCCAGGCCTACTTCGCATGCGAGAAGAACGAGAATCTAGCTGCTAACTTCCTGCTGCAGCAAACATGGGACGACGAGTAGCCAAGCATCGCCTGACGTGTCGCCGTTCACCCGAGGGCCGCAGAGCAGGCGACGACACCAGGTCCACCGGGGGAGCTACAAGAGGACAACTATTTCTCACGCCGTGTGACTGCGCGTCTGAGGCTGTGGCTGAAGGCGGCGAGGTGCCGCTCAAAGGTTTGCTGCGCTGCCTCTCCTCCATAACAGCCGTGATGGTCGTCATAGCAGCTTGATAGAGCTGCACCTCACTGCTGCTCTCATTACCGCCGCCTTTTGTGCCGAATCATCCCGCCGAGCCAAGTCGCGCGAGGAAACGACACCAACGGCCTGCATCACCTTTGCACGAGGAAGCCCATTTCCGCCAGTCATAAAAAGAGAGATAAAAACCTAGCCTTGATGATAATAATAATACCACATGATAAGTCATATTTCTGAGATAAAAGGTAAAAATTGTGAGATAAAAAAGTAATGGATTTGACATAAATTCTAATTCTGAGATACAAATGTCATAATTCTGATATATAAAGTCATAGATTTGAGAGAAATATGACATAAAAAGTCAACATGATGTCATAATTATTAAATGGAAAAAACTAAATCATGAGATTAAAAAATGGAAATTCCGAAATACAAAGTCTAAATTATGAGCTATAAGTCAAAGATATGAGATGAAGGCAAAATGATGACTTATTTCCATCTTCTGGCTGATATGGGCTTCAGTATTTCCAGGCCAACAGGTTTTGATTTAATTATCCTTTATTAATCTAATTTGAATCGTTTCCGCCCATTCCTGCCTAAGACATAAGAAAAACAAGAGACAATGTTTGGATATTAACTCCTACTTTTGACTTTTCAAAATTGACTTACTATCTAGTTCTTTTTTTCCTTGTGTCATTATTTTTTACTTATGGGGAAGCACCACAAATAGAAAAAATATTTGTCTTAATACCAGTAATCAACTGGGGAAGTGTCATCTCCCCTTCAGCAGCACTTCTATACACCAAACTCTCCAGTTTCATTCCTCATTATATTCTAAAAGGTTTTTACAGAAGGGTTTGTTTGTAAATCAATTATAGCCGGATTTATACAACATTGTATTCTTAAAACTATGGTGATTTTTTTTGATACATTTCCTTATTAATGAAGTTATGCAAAGATATATCCAAAATTACCTCTATGAAAACCTTTGAATCTAATATGTCAACAAAATGAGACAACTTTAAAGCTGGCTTTATGTAATGTTCACATTTCTGTTCTGGAAATGTATGGAGATTAGCACATACTTGACTAGATAATACATAATTGGCATATTTAAATAAAACATTTCAGAAACATAACAACCTTAATGTAAGTAATCAACTGGGGAAGCTTCCTAGTGATATCTAGAAATTGCGTGTTTTTTTTTTTTAACCCTATTCTTTCATTCTCCCAAAAACAAAAAAAGTTGATTGGTATTGGTTTTGACTTAAGTCGGTATTTCACTTTTTGTCTTGTTTTGCTTTAATATGAGTGAGGCAATACAACACATTTGACATAGTGTTTAACATTTTTCCTTAGTATGACAGCAAATAAAATATTTTATTTTATATTATTATCAAGTTTTCTTTTTTATCTTTCAAGAAAAAAAAGGAAGAAATGGGCATCCAAACTCAAATAGATTAAACAACACCGTGCACTCTCTTCTGACCACCCAATGACTTAGTTGTGCAGTCACACATTGTGTATTGGGATCACGTGTTGTCAGGATGCTGTTTTGTAGGAGAAGAGGACTCTTGTCATCGTGTCTGTCTGTTTGGTTATTCTGCAGAAATTAAGCAACTTGAAGGGTGATTATGAAGTGCCACTTAGCATGCATGCTTCGTGAGCTAAATATTTGACTCAGCAACTTTTCTTAACACTTCATCAACTGGAATGATCAAACACTTCCTACTGGCAGCAAAATAGTCCATTTGTGTTACATTTGTCTCATGTCACATCTATGCATCTTAAAGCTGTCAGACTTTGAGCCGTTGCTTTCATGCCTTATGATTGCAAAAGACTTGAACGCTTTTCATTTCACAAATGAAGTTATGGTTTACGATGCAAAGGGTTTCAGGATATTTCGCAGACCAGTGTCAGAGGATTGGTGATCACCATTACTGTTTTATTTTTTTAATAAATCAGTTGTTTCAAAAGTGGTTTAAAGGGAATTTGAATAAGTGCTTGAAGCCATATATATATTATTTTTTCAGCTTTTATAGCATGTACTTTGCGTTCTCTTCTTGTACTTCTCTTTATTGTGTTTGAACTGGAAACGACTGGAAGTTTGGTATTATAATGTAAATGTGGTATACACACTTTGTGGGGGAAAAAAGGCACTTTACTGTTACAAATGCTGTTATTTAGCTCTGAGGGGTTAGTTGCATGCAATTGTTACTTATAGCATGGCAGTGGGTTGACGAAACCACTAGTGGGGTGTTGTGTTGTGTTATTTCACAATTTTTTTTCTTTGGGATTTATAAAAAAACACAACATATAGCACAACTTCGTACAAGGTTTTGCCAAATTGTTGTGGAAAAACGTTTGTTAAAGCATTGTGTAAAAATAAATTTGCTTTTACAAAGTGGGTGATAAAATATGGTCTTTTATCATGACTGATCTGAGTGAATGCAGACCTCGTATTTCACTGTTAGGTGCACGTATGAGTAGTTTAAGACTGAGGACATAGTGAAGAAGTGGGATAGTGCCATATTTACTGGTGTAGATTACAGATTTATTATCATAAACATCAGAAATATTTACAGAAGTTATACAAGCCAGGAATACATTTTTTTTTAACTTTTTAATTACATTCATATTTTTTAATTCTACAAATGATCTTCCCTTCTTGACAACTGATGTAACTTCATGATAACTTTTTTCTCATTTGTATGTATCCTATTCATCATTCATCACTATCATTATTTAAAATCATTTGTGTGCAGCCACCAGCGTCAAACACAGGGATTTGTGTCCTAGCACATCAAGAAACCAATTTCAGCTGTGATTGCTTGGTTGTTTGCATGCAACTATATCTGTTATTAAAGACCTGACGACAAAACAAAAACATTTTGTGACTGAAGAAACAGAACAACACTGGCAATGTAAAATGAGCGGTTCTTGTATTACAATGTAATACACAGCGCTGTGCTATCAATGTCTAAATTAATATAGAATAACTACAATTCAGTTTAAGAACTTACACTTATATTATTTAATTTATTAAATAACTTTTTAAAGGATTTTTGCATTTATGCTAATTTTAAATATATAAGCCCCGAGGGTGCCTTCCACTACCCCCATTTGAGAACCACTGGTTTAAACCAGTGGTTCTAAGATAGGGCTATGAGTACCCCGTTCTTGTACCCCTGGGGGTACAAGATATTTATTTTAAATATATTTAAATTTAAACCTTTTAAAAATCGTTATTTAATACATATTCAATGAAATATAAGTCTAAATTCATAAACTGTTAGGGGGTGAAATATTCCACAGGAGGTACATCACGGAAACAAGGCTGAGAACCAGTGCTTTACTGGAATGTGGAGCATGGGTTTGTCCGCTAAGGGGAGTGTTGCCTTGAAGAGAGAGCAAAGCAGGGTGGGCGCGTTCCCGCAGCAACAGGGAAGATGGCAGCTCTCGCATCTCTCACCCAGGTAAAGATACAGCGATTTACGACTCATCACTTCATCTCGAGGCTAAGCTATTGTAATAACACGGCACAGCATGTCTTACACGTGACGTTGCATTTCAATACAAGTTTAAACTAAACACGAGCTCGCTTTGAAATGCCGCTAGAAATAAGACCAGCCGGTCGACCAGGGCCTTCTAACGGTACCGTTAGGTAGCGGGTTTGTTAGCCTCAGCTGGAGCAAAGCTAGTCGTGTAGCTATTTACCACCGACGCAACGTTCTCATTTCCATTTAATTATACCTCGAAACTTAACAAGAGCCGCGGTAACTGGGTCTAAAGTTAGGGATAGGCTGGCAATCGCGCGTGTATTTAAGAAAGCACTACAAACTATTATAACGCTCAGCCCTTTAGCTAGCAAACGCGTAGCTAGCATAGCTGTGATGCCAGGCAGAACGATGATGGAGATGAACACGCTCGTGAGCTTCTTATAGAATCTGCTCGTGAGGCTGGAAGGCAGGCTTAACCGGGGCTAAGCCTTGATTAATGCCGCTGCGGTGCGTTGGCTCCCATGTTCTCCGGAGACCCACGTCTCCAGACTGAAGAGCCCCCACGGTAGCGGTTCTTGTCATCTGTGCTTGCGCAACCGTCACATACTGTGGTAATGCGGGTGGCTGCGGTGCCTTGCTATGAACTGAGCAACCGACATTAGCGTGAAACGAGCTTTTGCACGAAGAACCGTAAACACGTTCGCGCAGGGCTTATTTTAGGTGAAGGAGGCGGGCTATTTTAAGCTAACGTGCTCACCAGTGATCCTATAAGGAAGCTCGCTTGTGGAGAGAAGTGGAAGGGGGTGTTGATTTATAGTGCAATGACATCTTCTCTCTGCCACAGCTGTCGAGTGGGAACCCTGTATATGAGAACTATTACAGACAGGTATGTTCCTTTTTATTGCTAATTTCGACACGGAAGCATGAATGATGCAACTATTCTAATACACTGTGTGTGTGTGTGTGTGTGTGTGTGTGTGTGTGTGTGTGTGTGTGTGTGTGTGTGTGTGTGTGTGTGTGTGTGTGTGTGTGTGTGTGTGTGTGTGTGTGTGTGTGTGTGTGCGCGCGCGTCAAAGGTGGACCCTGGGAATACCGGGCGAGTGGGACCAACGGAAGCTGCCTTGTTCTTAAAGAAGTCTGGACTCTCCGACATTACATTAGGAAAGGTAGGTAGATTTGATATTCATTTAAGCTAGTGGCCGAGGTTATTATTTAGTTGTTTTTTTATTTTTTCGGTACTGGCTGATGATGTTTTTTTACTTGAGGTGCGTTTGCTTCATAGAGCACTTTGGTTGCAGATTGTGGATCTTAACGCTGAGTGATAATTTGAAGCTACATCTGTATTTCTACATTAACAATAAATCAACTGAGTTTGTGTTTTACAGCTTGTTTGGCTGCCCCAAGTGGCAAAATAATGATTTAATGCAGATTTAAACTGATAGAAAACAGCAATGTTTGTATTATACTTCACTTATTCACTCATTATATCACTTATTATACCCAGCCATACTGGATCATTCAAATGAATGATTGTCCCATGTTTTTTCACTCTGAAGTTGGTCTGAACCCATCCAGTGTATCGGCCTATTAATTAATTAATTATGATATCGGCCTTAAAACATCCACTCTGGGTCAATCTTTACTCGTTAGGCTTTTAAATCTAACCAAGGACCGCCAGACAAATGAGTAGACGAAACTGAATTGGGACAACAACAAAAAAAACACTGGACAGATGAGACTATTGTGTGTATGTGTTGCACATGACTATGTTATATATCGACTTATTGGTGTGTTAGTGTAAAATGATATATGCAGTATGTAAGCATAGTTCAGTGTTCACTTCTTCGTTGTTGTTTAATAAACCAGTGCTTCGCTTGTGGCGTGAAAACCTAATGTGTTTTTAATTCTAAATAGTAGCACACACTTTTGTACATTCTCTCTAAAGGTATTTGTGCATTCATGCTGGATATGTCAAATGTAACCGCTCACAGCCCTACAAACCTGGTCAATCACTGTGTAAAGATGCCATGGTTGTTGAAATTGGCATACTGAGGGCTTATTTCTTCGGGTGCTGATTTGTTTTCTTTCTTTTTTGCCTTTCTTTACGGAGTGTTTGTTTGGTGTTATGTGCGTGGCTGATCTGAGCAGACCTTCCTGGCATGCTTTCAGAGAGAGAACCATTTACCGTTGGATGGTATTGAGTTTGTTGTCTTACTGCTGTTCTTGCCTTGAGTTGAAATGCAGCTTTATTAAGATTTATTTTGTCCTTTAAACTGAAATCTAAAACAGTCGTAGACCTTGGATTTAACCCGAGTGGGTGCTGTTTGAATTGTAATGTATGTGTCATATTTTTAATCTTGTTTTTTAATTTTTTTTATTGCCAGTCTTGTGTGCCTGATAACTAAAGTGTCAGCTGGGCATTTTCACCGTACTTTGCTGCCTGTAGACGGACCTGTGTTGCATCTTCATAACTTGTCTCTCACATGCTTTGGTTTGTGACAGCTATAAGCGCTAGCTGCTTCTGTGGTTGTGATCGCCCTGGGGAGAAGATGGACAGATTACTGTTGATGCAGTTACAGTGACATTGTGACTAATGGTGTACAGGGCTCAATAAGAGAGTTGTCATTGGCAACAATTTTTAGAAATTGGCAACCAATTCTCGACATAGAAAAACGTTGCGATGCAAAATCTGTTTGTCTTTTGGGTGAAAGGTTCGACTTACCCGTCGACATCCAAAATTAATGTGCAAATTGATCCAAGTGACAAAGAACCAGATGAACAAAAATCAAAAAGGACATTTGTGAAGTCTTGAGAGGCAATGTGTCTGCATCTTATATACCGTTTCAACCGGTATACCGGTGTCAAATTTACTTACGGTATGGATTAACATTTGTTGTCACTAGCGAAGCGGTTGGAGCTATGGAAGCCCATTTCCGCCAGAAAAAAAGCCAATCAGCGTTGAGAAGCTCTGCGTGTCATCACTGTCGTCCTGCCGGTGTTGAATCAAACTGCTGCTGGTCCGCCTGAAGCAGCGCTGGCAGCGGCCGTCATTCAGACGCTGTTGTGTGGCTACGGATGATATTATGAACCCGGACACGGGGGCGTTTGATGGTCAGACATTATATGGACTTCCACAAAAAGTTTAAAGCAGAACTAGTGGTTAGTTCAATGGTGGATGGGGGAAAAGGTACTGTTTTTACGGAGATAAGCCCCGCCCCCTTTCAGGCGCGAGTAAAGCCAGTAGCGAGTAAACTCACGCAAGTAATAGGACCCAGGGGAATGCAGGTGAAAAAAAACCTGGAAGAGACAGACCTGAAGTCACGCCACACAAACAGCTGTTCACAGCTTGCTGGGCAGTTGCGAGCGAGTTGGCCAGCGAACGGTGAACAACGAGCGGTGAACAGCTGTTCAGGTGGCCGCCGGTCCTTTTCGGCATCAATAAATGAATGTCTTGACTTGAAAAAAAATACCGTGATACACCGTGAAACCGCCATAATCTTACAAAATACCGTGATATGAATTTTTGGCCATACCGCCCAGCCCTACTGGACAGGTAAACAAGGCTTGCCTGTTTGAGGAGCCAGCTCAGTAAACCACTTGTTTGTGTGTTGACATTATGTTGTATTTTGGGATGTTTTGAGTTTTTCTAATGTCTTTTTTTTGGCTCTTTAAGCACCACAGGCCGAATGCCATCTACTCCCATTATATTGAAGAAAAGGCAGACATCTCTCCGGCCTATATCTCCAAAGCCATCCAAAACTCAAAAAGATACCATTTACATTGCATTTACACTTTCTTCCTGTTTATCTCCTTTTGGATACATTTGCTATTTTGAAGAATGTACATGTGCTTATCAAAACATGAATCAAATGGATCAGATGGGTGCCTCGGGCAAAGAATCGTCAGAACATTTCACCTAATAATTCGACAATTGTCGGATATGTATCCTTCTTTATGATGTGCCCAGTGCCTTTCAGATTTTCTGCTGTAAATGTCAAACATGACACCAATTTTGTCTTCGGAAGTCAGTCCAACATGATTATTTCAGAAAATTGTAAAAAAAAAAAAAAAAAACGTTTGTTGAGTTCGTTCAATTAGCAGAAAGAGGTCAGTGGGCTTAAAGAACCCATCAAAGATAAATGTTCTGCAGGAAATGGTTGAAACTAAGTAGCTCCTTCCTCCTTAAGTATCAGAATCAGAATCAGCTTTATTGGCCATGTGTGTTTACACTCACATGGAATTTGACTCCGGTTACACATAGCTCTCGTTATACATATATACACATTTACAATAAGCAAGATAAATATTTTTAAAAAGACATTAAAAAGAAAAAGTAGTCCAATTAGTGCAGGTAGTGCAGATGGGGGAGTCTGATTAATTGTTCATCATTGTATGCCTCCTTGATGCCAGCAGTCTGCCCTGGTGATGCGGGATATGCTTCCTTGTCAACTGACTTAAACACATCTTTTTTTGGTCTACAGTGCTGTAGAGCAGCTGTAGCTTCATCTGTCCACACTATACCCCAAATTATATTTCATTGGACACATTTATATAACCACCCTTGAGTTGAAGATAAGTCATCGGAAACCTTTCTGCTGTTTTACAGAAAAAGAAAAGAGGCATTTTCATATGAACATACTCATAAATAGATTTTTGGACATATTTAGCATGTAAAAAAACGGACAAATGATCAATAAACACCAGGCCACAAGATTGGATCTCATTCTGGCTTTAATGCTGTGTGTTTGTGTCTTGTGTTTCAGATCTGGGATTTGGCCGATCCCGATGGCAAAGGCTATCTGGACAAACAGGTAGGGACCGGAACATCGCTCTGTCTTTGATGTGCTGAATGTACTTAACAGAGAAAAGGGAAAACCACTGTGGATGTAATTATGCAAAAGTACTTCATGACAAAAAATAATGAAACCAAATCTCTACAAGTTGGTTTTATAAGCTACTTGCAGTTCAAATGAGAACAAGGGTAAACCAACAGTAGATAGATATTTATTTATTTATGTGAACATAGTCCCATATTTACTTTTTCATGTTTCTCAGTATTAGTGTTAATAAATTACAAGAGTTGCATGCCTTTCGGGTGCTATATTAGCACTAGGTATCTCAAGTAGAGAATGAGAAGACGGGATGGGTGATACTGTGTGTTTTCTCCCTCAGGGATTTTACGTAGCTCTGCGGCTGGTGGCTTGTGCCCAGAGCGGTCAGGAAGTTAGTCTGTCCAGCCTCAACCTCACAATCCCTCCCCCCAAGTTTGTGAGTATGACTTCATCATGAAAGCTCAAATCCATTTAAAAAAAATACTTTATGTAATTATATTCATGTTATGTTATCATGTTATTAAACCTTGTATCAAAAGCTCTCTATGAGAAAATAAGATGTGTGGCAGCCATCTTTGTTTGTCTGATTTCAGAAGGACACCAGCAGTCCATCTCTAAGCAGCACAGCATCTGCCTCCAGTGAATTACACTGGGCTGTCAGGGTGTGTTCACACACACACACACACACACACACACACACACACACACACACACACACACACACACACACACACACACACACACACACACACACTAGGATGAAGCCATCATTAGAGATGTTTCTCCCTGACTCATAGAGACAAAGGAGAAATACATTCAATTACCCAATCTCTGTTTGTTTGTTGAGTCCAAAAGACTATTTTAACAATTATTGACTGAAAATATTTCCAGTGGTATTTATTTATTAAAACACAAATGTATTTTATTTTCATAGAGTTTGATCACAACATATAAACAGAGATATTGCATAGAGGCTTACTAACACATACATTAGTATTAGTCCAGCAGAAAGCACTAAAAATTAAATTTTTTACAATGTTCCACTCACTACAGGAAATGTTTTTAACTCAAATATCGATATTGCCTCAAAAATCAGGTATTATTTGCTCACCCAGATTGCAGTTGAGTAAACCGTTCACTTTGTAAATATGCTTTGACTCTTCCATAAGGTTAGATGACAGTCAGGCTCAGACCTACTGTCATTTTCAAATCAGGCTTTTTTAAATTACTCTTGTGTGTTTTCCTTTGTAGCACGAGGAGAAGAGTAAGTTTGATGGGATCTTTGAGAGTTTGGCTCCAGTCAATGGCCTGCTGTCTGGAGAGAAGGTCAAACCAGTCCTCATCAACTCCAAGCTACCTCTGGATATCCTTGGGAAGGTATTGACTTCAATGTTGGTCTAGCTGGAAAGAAATGTGTTTTGTTTAACATAAATATGAAGTGACATGAATAAAATTGTGGCAGGTAAAACATGTTTTTTTCCAAAGTGGCTTTGTGGTGATATAATCAAACCATAGTTTAGTCACTACTTTAATTTCTATGACAGGCCTCATGTGTATTTCTTGCTGTTAGGTTTGGGACCTGAGTGACATAGATAAAGATGGCCATCTGGACAAAGACGAGTTTGCAGTGGTGAGTGTTATCTTCTTCCTTATTACCATATGTCTTTTTGATTCTCTATTGCCTGGCATAACTTTACACTCCATTGCCAATTGGTTACATTCAACGTCTTATCACAGTGTAGGACCCCCCCGCCCCCCTTTGCCCCCAGAACATCCTGACTTGTTTGTGGCATGGATTTAACGAGGTTATGTTAACATGATAGCATCACGCAGTTGCTGCAGATTTGTCGGCTGCACACTCTACGTCCTAAAGGTGGTCTGATGGATTGACATTAGGTGACTGTCGAGGCTATTGGAGTTCACTGAACTCATTGTCATGTTGGTGGAACCAGCTTGACGTGACTTGGTGTTTGCTAAATGTGTTATACTAGTGATAGATTGCTGTGGAAGCCATTAGAAGATGTGTAGACTGGCTATAAAGGAAATTCCACCTGGTCAGCTACAATACACATATTGGCTGGGGCATTTATACCATGTTCAGGTGGCATCGGTATTCCTCCCACCATATCATCACCACCAACAGCAGCCTGAACAGGCTGGATCCATGGATTCATGATGTTGAGGTCACATTCTGAATCTGCAGTCTGCCTGTGTCAGCAGACTTTGAGATTTTCCAGACGAGGAAATGTTTATTCAAACTGCCCCTTCAGTTTCCTGTCCTTAGCCAACATGAGTGGCTTAAGACCGTGTGGTTTTCTCCTGCTGTAGCTCAGACAAGTCTAGGTTTGACAGGTTGTGCGTTAGAGATGCTCTTCTACATGGCCCTCTTTGAAAGCATAATTATCTGAGTTACTGTCGTCTGTCAGTTTAACTCAGTCTGACCATTCTCCTCTTACCTCTGTCATTAACACAGTACAGCTCCTGCCCTTCCTCGCTTGTTCTTGTTTTTTGTATCTTGCTTTGTCAGCTCTCTAAAGACTGATGTGCGCCAAAATCCCAGGAGATCAGCCGTTTCTGAGATCCTCAAACAATCATTCCACGTTTAACGCCATCCCATTTCAATATTTGATCTGAACAACTGAATCTCTTAAGCATATTTGCAGGCTTTGATGTTTCTGGCTGGTTTAAATATTTGCATTAACTAGTAGCTGTGCAGATATACCTGATAAGGTGACCATTGAGTGTTTTTTCCGAAATGAATATTATATTTCAGTCACAAGCCGACATCGTACCACCATGCTGTAAGATAGAAAAGATAGATTAAATTAAGCACTCTAGTTGGTCCAGTCACAAGTTGTTGGGGAACAGAAACAAACTCAGGCTCCCATTAAGCTCGTTCAGGGAGGAATTCATTGTAAGCTGGCTCCAGGAACAACAAAGTGGCTGGTGCTGGGATGGCCGGGAGGCCGAAGCTCAGCCGAAGCTCAGCCGAAGCATGAGGTCCTTCTTGGGAGTAGGGCTAAGGGCCAGACTTAGAAGCTCAAATCAACCCAGGTCTACAATGTCCTCTCCAGCCTATTCAACCTATTCAAAGGGAGTAAAGTAGAAACACCTGCAAACCCCCATGTGTTCACAGAACGGGACCCTCAATAAAACTGCCGATGGTTACCACCAGGTCATTAAATCCATTTTTAAGGCAATCCGCAAGGAGATCAGCAGAAGTAGATATGCCCACGCTAGAGGCAAGATACTAATGTGAATGATTAGTTAGTTCTGATGGGCAGGTGGCACTTTGCATGGTATCAGTGTATGAATGGATACATGAGATGTAGTGTAAAGACTAGAAAAGCGCCATAGTACACATTTACCATTTTAGAAGTGTGAACCTGAAAAGCCCAATGACTCCAGGAACTCTAGGAAGTATATGGAAGATGTACTGAATACAAATAGATAAATATGAGATTGGTCTCAGTGCTTAATATAGGAACTTGTGTCTGGCATAATCAGTTTTCTAAAGGCAGCCAGTGAGTGTGCATTAACAGCAAGATGTGCTCACCTAGGCCATGCACCTGGTGTACCGGGCCCTGGAGAAGGAGCCTGTTCCTGCACTCCTCCCCTCTGGCCTCATCCCTCCGTCTAAGAGGAAGAAAAGTCTGGGCTCAGTGGCCGGGTCTATGCCCGGCCTCCCCGCAAGCCCCCCACCACCAAAAGACTCGCTACGCTCCACACCCTCCCACGGCAGCATGAACTCACTCAACAGCACGGGCAGCTTGTCGCCCAAACACACACTCAAGTCCGGACAGGTAATGCACCACACTTATATGTATCCACACATACTGCAGACAGTGCAGCCCACAATAATCCATAACTAGAAATAACACTGGAGCAAATACACTGTATAATGTTTTAAATGTTGTTATCTATCAGTATCGGTTTTGTAAAACCTGATCCAAGTTGCTAACGGTGTACGGCTAAAAGGTTCGAGGCGGAGCTCGCACTTGTGAACTTGTCATGTTTATGATAATAATTATACTAATAATATACTTAAGCGTGGACAGATAAGACACACTGTAGCTGGAAGGTGTCTATACTCTTGATATAAGTGGATTTTAACATTGTGGGTAAAATACCAAATGGGGAACATTTGATTCGATCGAGTGATTCACATATTAGTACTTACCTGAACCCATAGACAGCGCCATCTACCTAGCAATGGGATAATGAATAGATCTCTGTAGAAGTAACTTTTCTAGAACACACATTGAAATAGTTTTATCAAGAGAAAAAACTCTCTGTATCTCTCTCTCTCTCAGTATTCGTTGAACTGGGTGGTCCCAGTGTCAGACCGCGGTCGCTATGATGACATCTTCCTGAAGACCGACGCTGATCTGGACGGTTTTGTCAGCGGACATGAAGTGAAGGAGATCTTCATGCATTCTGGACTTTCTCAAAACGCCCTGGCCCACATATGGTAGGCTCCAACTTGTGTTTCATGCTCGACAGTAAATGCTAATATTTATTTCTCGGCTAGGCTTATTATTGGATTGGTACCTCTCTCTAATAAGTCAGTCTTCATTGAGGGCTCATAAGTTGTGACTAATGGCTTTATAAGTGGGTGATAAATCATGGATAAGTTATAAACCAATAATGAAAACAAATTTCCCCTATGCCGAAAGTAAGTGGCCATTTGGTCGAGTCAGTCAAGGGGATTTTAGCAACCTGGCAACCCAAAAGTTGGCTTAAAACAGATCTATGAAACTTGGCAAATACTGAACCACTGATAAAGCTGTTGTAAAGGTTTCCTTTTTAGAAAGTGGTACCATTATATCAAGCAATGTCCGAAAAAGCGTCACAAAAGAAAAGCTCAAGTATTTACTCTTTAAAATCAATCACCTGTGCAAAGATGTATGATCCTCAACAGGTCAGAGGGCAAATTTAACACATGGTCAGCTTATGACAGATGTCACTCATTCTGAGCACAACTATTAGCTTATCAAGTGCTTCATGGAAATGTGTCTGCTAACCAGTGGCAGTTCTTCAAATGACAAGGCCATATTTCTTGACCAAAACAACTTGGCTCACTGCTTCCAGCTCAGTTTCTGCGTACAGCCTTCCCGGATTGTGTACGTTGGCTTGCTGTGCTCCTCTGTAGCTCAGGAGAACTCTCTTGGGTCTGGTGTTTTACTGAACAATCCGTTTTTAGTGACGTTATTGGGAGCAAATTGAGGGAATGTGACAGGAAATCAGACCAATAAATGTGCCTACGATGACTTTGAGCAAGCAAGTTAGGATAGAGTGGATTTAGTTTGATGGTTTTCATACAGGATATTCATTCAATTACAAGTAAGACACACATTTTCAGTAAATGTATGCTATCCAATATATTTCAGCCACAAAATCGTCTGCATGTTTCACTTGGTTTCCTGAGGGAAGTAAAAACTTTCTTAATTTCTTCTTTTCTCTTGATAATTGTTAGTCCCGCTCTGTTCAGCGTAATCAAGTTAACCGAATGTACGTCAGCTGAATGTCTGCTCCTTCCCGCAGGGCTCTTGCAGACACCAGGCAGATAGGCAAGCTGACTAGGGAGCAGTTCGCCCTCGCCATGTATCTCATCCAGCAGAAAGTCAGCAAGGGCATCGACCCCCCACAGGCGCTGACCGCCGACATGATCCCCCCCTCAGAGAGAGGCACTCCTGTACCTGTAGGTCCCACACACACTCATCTTTGGGTTGGTGTTTGCCAAATGCAACCATTTATGCAGCCAGATATGACTATAGACTGTATATATGATATATTACCACTATGATGAACTTTTTGTCTTCACAGCATGGCATAATTCTAATATTAGATAACAGAAAATAAGAACAAGGAACAAGGCATTTTGTTTTTTCAAAATGTACAGTCTCTTTTGACCTTATTTAAAACAGTTTTTTTTATCGTCATCGTCATTGACTAAGTGTTTTCTCTATGGCTGCAGAGCTTGTCAGGATACATGACCCCAGTGGGATCAGAGATGGCGGCTCTGTCTGAGATGAGACGGGTGAGTCAATACTTCTCTTCTCTCCTCCTCCTCTCCTTTCTCCTGCTCTTGGCATATTTGCACATAAAGCAGTTCAGATTTGTCTGCGAGACGTCCTGTACCGATTTCCCAATCTGCAAAAATCTGCGTATTTGGTGGAAGACAACTTGGAAATGTAAAGATTGAGGAGAGGTGAATTAATTCAAACGTAAAAAAACGCTTTCTTTTTACATTTCCCTATACCAATTTTGATTATTTTGAGCAGGTCCCTTCCATTAAATAGAAATCCATTTAAATTCCATGTCATAATGCAACAAAACAGGAAGATCACCAAAGGGGAGTAAAACCCTTTGCAAAGGACCGTATCAAAAACATTTAACGCCCACTGACCTCTCATCGAAACTTAATTTTTTCCTGCTGATGTGTCTAACTTCCCCCTCTTCCTCCTCTCTCAGGCCCTATTGTTGAAGTTCTGGGTAGGTAACATGGACCTCCAGTGTATTCAACTTTAAATGCTTTCAGTGGGCTGATGACTGGAAAGCATTTAACTTTTCTTTCCATTCCAGTGCAGTGACTTTGTCTCGCCCTGTCAACTGTCTGCTGATCAAGGGAAGATACGAGATTGCTCGCTTGTAGTTGGCAATCGAGATTCAAATGATGGGAATAACTTGTGGAAGGTTGTGTTTTTTTTTTTTTTTGTCTCCACACTCTTGGAGTAGCGTCACCAACAAATGCGCGTTGACCAAATACTTTGTTGAAAACCAACTTCATGAAAACATTCAAAATGTTCTCAGAGGGCTTCATTTTATACATAAAATAGCAAAATCTGGAATCTTTCCTTCACTCTGCAGTTTGTCAGTGGCAGTGAGGCCCCTCCACCACATGTTAGTGACTGACCCCGCCCCCACCCACTGATTCAACCTCTGTGCTGCTCCTCTCATCGGGCACCAGTTTCTCTCCTCTCCTCTTTTTTCCTCTTCCTCCTCCATATCTTCGTCCTGGTTCTGCAACGGCTCCGTTGGTACCAATTCCTTATCCCACTTCACTTCTGCCACCAAAATAAGGGTAACTTTGCCAACCTCCTCTTTTTTTTCTTGTCTTCCCTCTCTCCGTGTGTTTCCCTCGCTCTCTCTCTCTCTCTTTACAGGACAGCTCAAGCTCAGTGGGTTCAGGGGAGTTCAGTGGCATCAAGGAGCTGGACGATATTAGCCAGGAGATAGCACAGCTGCAGAGGTAACCAACAAAATCAGCAGTACCAACTTTAATAGAAACACGATTGGGTGATAAACACGAAAACTCATTTATTTTAAGCATCAGAATAATACTTATCTTTAAGTATATCTTTAATTTTATAGAACATCTCATTAAGCCAATACTTAATGCAGTAACCATTGCAACAGTGTAGGTCTTTGCATGTTTTATTTGATCAAATATTAGACATTTACAAGATGCTGTTTCATTTTTGTTTTACTGCTTCACCACGATGAATGATCATGGTCATGGTCTGTGTCAAATCTTTGAGTTCTGTCACAAAACTGTAAACAGCCAACACACTTTCTCTGTTAACTTCTAACATGAGCTTTCTCTCTCATCCATCACTTTCATTCACATCCCGGCTTCTCTTCTCACTTTCCAAAGTAATATTGAGACACCAATACAAGTACAATCCTAGTTTATTGCATGCTGAAGATTCTTTGTTGTGTCTTTTCAAACATAAAAAAAAACAAAAACTAATAAAATATATTATTGATTCAGAGCATATACGTTACTTCCACGCAGCTCTCAACATTAGCTAACAGCGCAAACGATGACAACAGTGCTGTCGGAGCTAAGAGCTGTTTGGAGGGGGTTGAAGTGTATGGGGGCAGTGCGGCGGCCTGTGAGCAGTAGTGGCACGCTCATGTATACAAATCAAGGAGAAGCTTGGATTACAACACACACAGATGGAGAGAGACTTCATGCTGTGCTCAGGTAGACATTACTCCTCTATATCTTTACATATATATGCTCTGAATATTATATAGAGAGGCTTTCACTAAGAAAGATTAATTAACCATAAAAAGCATTTGATAATCCTGCTTCTGTGCTGTATACTATCTGTGTATTCTTTTTTTTTTCCCCAATAGTTCACTGGTTTTCAGCCTTTTTTTTCTTTTTTCAAAATAGCACGATTCAGTGTCTCTCAGAGTCTTTGAACATGTGGTCTTTTTGAACTTCATCACGCAGCACTTAACCCACACTCGTTGCCGACAAGTGTGTCCCACAATTTGAAACGATCTACTGTTCCACACCTGTCCAGCTGTTGCCGGTGTTTCACCCGTAAGCCGGTTGTACGACTTTCAAAAGAAGACACAAAGAAGACATGTTGGCTTATCTTCATTTGATGTTTTACCATGTCTTGTGTCTTTTAGCACAGGCTCGCCTGCTTCTAGAATATCTCATTGCTTTAATAATTGTGTTACTCCTTTTGCCCACAAACGACTCATGCATGAGCGCGAGCCATGGGATGGCCTCGTTAACCTAGACGAGGCCATCCCATTGGGTCTTGGGTGGAAACCGTCAGTATCTGTTACTGTTACGTTGAGACTGACGGATATGGTTTGTAAGTGGAATGTCCCTTTCATAAAAGGGTGTTGTCATGTAAAGAGGGTGGAAGTTGCACTGAATAGACTGGTCCAACCGACTTTCTGTGATAAAATGCACACTTGAAAAGGAAATGCTGATGAGCTAGTGGCGGGCAGTGTCATCACCGGCACTAGGTGTCACGTTCAGTGGATTTGTGTAATATTTGTGTTAATATTCTTATCAGTTAATATTCTGCATCAAAACTATTTGTGTATTTAAAAAATGTAAAAGTGTATTTAAATAGATTTTCCCAGACAGAGCACCAAATATCAGGATCCTATTGGCAGCTTCTGGAATTATGTCTATGACAATGGAGAAACCACTCCCTATGAACTACGTCGCTCACACACATAGACGGTATATAAGAAGTGGACGTTTTCATCGTGACGTCACCCATTGGTTTGTGGACTGATGTTTTGAAGCCTTGAGTTTGCTGATTTTTCTGGTGTTGCCATGTTGTTGTTTGCCTGTTCCCACTCAGTTCATACTGTCTATGGTCATGTAGACGTTTGCTCAGAAAAAATACGTGATGCCCGTTGCATCACTAGACGAGTGGCCTGCAGCTGAGCCGTGTTGGTCATGGTCCACGTGTCTTTTGGATAGTTCTGGTCCAACAGCCGCCACATGTTTCTTCATGTGGGTTAAGATATAACAATTGTATAACAATTGTATTTATTGCTAAGAACTGTGGTCACAACTTAAAACAACTGAATCACATAACATTTATATCATGGGCAGGCTCCTCTTTATTTGGAGCCAATAAACACATCTCTTTTTTTAAAATATGTATTTTCTTTCTTAAAATCATGTTTCAGAGTGAAACGTCATTTTATAATACCGTGATATAATACTGTCACTGCAAAAAAAAAAATAATAATGTGACATATATATTTGAAGTCATATTGCCCAACTCATGTATGAGCTCCACATCTCATCTTTGGCTTTGTATCATCCTTCTGCTCTCTTCCTCCATCCATCCAACCGCCCACTCTTCTTTTGATGTGTGTATTTTATCAACTTTTTGTTTGTCCACAACTTATTCTCCATGCTGCGTCAGCACTCTTGCCTTTACCCAGTGGAATACTCTCAGGTAAACAACCCAGCTGCTGGGCTGGCCTTCTGTCTAATCTTCTGTGACACACAAACAGAAGGAGCATAGGCTCCGCCTCCTACTTTTTATTCTTGCGCTGCGATTACCAGCGGTATTCACATATTTCCGGACTGTTCCATTTGTATCACCAGGATGAAACAAAATTGACTTGCTGTAATGGTTCCCAATTTCCATGCTGGCACTGAACAAGATCAGTTCCTAAATCAAATCAAGTGATGGGGAACACAATTTACAGTCCTTGTTCTGTGTTATAAACATCCCACAGTTTATTTGAAGCTATTATGAGGCTCTAGTGGTCTGTTAGACAAATCAAGTGCATGTCTAACACAGTTTTGTCCAAAATTCCCTTTATGTGATTATTGATTTGAGCACTTGCCTTTTTTTGTTTTTAGACAAAATACAAAAACCTTCCTGAAGTAAATCTGCCTACCAATCCAAAAAAAAAGATTTAATCCATCTTAAATGTGTGTATACAGGAAAGTTGGAGGAATCTTAGGTCATCTAACTGAGTCATACAAAGGAATATTTTTCCGCTTTAGAGAACAGGATTGTCTTAAAATGGAATACAATGCTTTGAATTGATTGATAAATGTATCTTATTCCCATAGCATCTGGGCGGCTCTAGCTCATGGGGAGAGTGGTGGTCCTGGTTTTGTTTCCTGGTCTCCCCATAGTTTGCATGCCGAAGTGTCCTTGAGCAAGACACTGAACCCCCAGTTGCTCCCCGGGCGCCTCACGAGGCTGCTCACTGCTCCTTAATAGGATGGGTTAAAATGCAGAGATTACTTTTTTATTAAAAATTAAGGGATTCATTATTAATATTATAATACAAAAACCCTCACTGTGTCGGGACAGAAAATATAGACACACATTACATTTCATTTAGCTGACGCTTTTATCCAAAGCGACTTACATGCTATTCAGTAGACATAGCATGACCCCCCCCCCAGCGCACACACACACACACACACACACACACACACACACACACACACACACACACACACACACACACACACACACACACACACACAATAATTCATTTTTAAATATATTTTTATAATTTCAAACTCAGTCCAGTGTCTCGTTACTCTTGACATGTCCATGTGTGTACACAGCAGGGGGCTGGTTGTTCATGATTGTTTCTATGTTCTAATTACGTGTGTGTGTGTGTGTGTGTGTGTGTGTGTGTGTGTGTGTGTGTGTGTGTGTGTCTCAGGGAGAAGTACACCCTGGAGCAGGACATCAGGGAGACAGAGGAGGCGATCAGACACAAGAGTGCAGAGGTGCAGGTGAGGGCATCTTGCTCGCTGGTCAGTCATAGCTTTGGCACATGATTCTTGATTTACGTTGTTTTGTCCCCTCAGGAGATGCAGAATGACCTGGAAAGAGAGACCGCCAGCCTGCAGGAGCTGGAGGCTCAGAAACAAGATGCCCAGGACCGCCTGGATGAGATGGATCAGCAGAAACACAAACTGGAGGACATGCTGAACGAAGTCCGGATAAAGTGCCAGGAGGAGTCTCAGATGGTGAGCCAAGGGCCAAACGCACTGAAAGCAATAATTGATGCACGCCGGTGAGGTTTGCATTTTCTCTATATCACCAGATCACAACAGAAGTAATTTAAGGTTCCCTTTCCTATAGAACAGGTCTACACCTTATTATTTTATAAACAAACTAAACGGCCGTATGTTATTGATTGATGTTATCGGCATGTCATTTCTGTCTCTACATGGTCGCACATTACAATTCTTTTCTGCTCTTGGTGTCGCGCACGGCGGAGCTCCGCCCCGATGCGCACACACACAGGTGAGCACAGGCAGGTGACTACACTCCACCAGCAGACAGCAAGAGAGACAGAGAGTGTCGAAAAATATGATATAGCAGACAGACAGCTATATCTGTGTTTTTGAAACGCTCCCAGGGTGAAGATAGCAACACTCGCTCTGCTGCGAGGAGAACCCGGAGTAGCTCTCCTGCTCCGGGTTCAAGTGCCGAAATGAGCTCAAGTACACTACTTGGGTACAAGACACATGCGTTTTTGTACCCAACAATTAGCCTGCAGGCAAATCGCCGATACTTTACATGAATTGAGAGTGGCTGTATTAAGCCTGGAACCCCTTTTTAAAAGGATTTGTAGTTGAAAGCAGGTCACTAATGCAATGGCGGCGACTGTGGCTCAGTGGTTAGCAAGTCAGTCTTTCAATCAGAGGGTTGGTGGTTCAAACCCCGGCTCAGCCAGTCCATGTTGTTGTGTCCTTGATCAAGACACTTAACCCTCATTGGTTGCTGTGTCTACTGTATACTGTATATCATGTAAGGCGCTTTGGATAAAAGCGTCAGTGTAATGTAATCAATAATACTGATAACAAGTGATGGCTCACACATATCTGCAACAACTCTGTTACTCAAAAAAGTTTGAGTTTTGTTTTCCACAATAAGCTATTTAGTAGTTTTAATAGAAATCTAGCATGGACCATTTTGTTCCAACTTTGTTGGGGCATGAACATTTTTGTTCCTCCAAAATGGGGCGACAAAAATTTTGAGATCCACCCTGGAGTTAGTTTAAATACTATATTTTGTCACTTTTTTATGTATACCGAGATTTCACAAAATGTTTGATCATGGAAAGTCATGGAAATCCATTTGTCAAAATGTGTATGAACCCTGGGTTTGTCATTTTAACCAGTGGAAGAAACAGCAGTAGGTTTCCTCTTCTTTGTCTCCTTCTTCTCCGTCTTCTGCCTCTTCCTCTTTTTCTTTTCTTCTTCTTACTCTAAAGCTGCGTTCACACCAAAAGCATTCAGCGTTCAGTTTTTAATAAGTCACCAGATGCATTGGGCCAGTGTCACTTGTTCATTTCGTTCTCCTCCGCCTCCAGATCTCGACCCTCCAAAGTCAGATCCACTCACAGGAGACTGATCTGCTGAGCCAGGAGGAGGAGCTGAGCCGGGCGAAGGCCGACCTGGGCCGGCTGCAGCAGGAGGAGAACCAGCTGGAGCAGAGCCTGGCCGCTGGCAAGATCCAACTGGAGACCATCATCAAGTCTCTTAAGGCCACGCAGGATGAGATCAACCAGGTAGGAAAGTGTGTGTGTGTGTGTGTGTGTGTGTGTGTGTGTGTGTGTGTGTGTGTGTGTGTGTGTGTGTGTGTGTGTGTGTGTGTGTGTGTGTGTGTGTGTGTGTGTGTGTGTGTGTGTGTGTGTGTGTGTGTGTGTGTGTGTGTGTGTGTGTGTGTGTGTGTGCGCGCATGTGTGTGTGTGTGTGCGCGCATGTGTGTGTGTGTGTGCGCGCATGTGTGTGTGTGCGCGCATGTGTGTGTGCGTACGTAAGTGCATGCACGTGTGTGTGAAATGTGTCAGCAGAGGGCATCGTTGCACTGTATAATCTATTCATGTATGGCCACTGGAGCCAGTACTTGGTCCCCCTTGTGCCACTAGAGGAACTAAGGAATAAGCTGAGGTTCCATTAAACCTCAGCTTATCATCTGTTCTCCTACTCTTATCAGAAGAGTTGTGTGTGTGTGTGCCCATACATATAGAGTTGATGAGTCTCAGCAGTTTATTATTTCCTCACACCAGATTTCTGCCTCCACTTCCAATACAGGATAATCAGCTTCAATATGGACAATTGTTTTCCTGTATGAAGTAGTTCCACATTTAAGGGGAATTACCAGGGGAACAATCTTTCCAAAAAGGGGAAGGTGGCCCTGAGAGAGGTGAATGAGAGAAGTGTTAAATTACCAAATGAGACAATTCTTTCGGATAAGTAGAAAGAAAACCTCCCAAATACACACGGAGGTGTATTTTACTTTTTGTTGCCCTGATCGGATTTCTCTTAAGTTCACAAAACGTTAAAATTAGATAAGGCCTAATTTGTATATTTAAACATAACATTTTTAGTGTGAAAATAAATGTTGTAATGTCAGTAATCTAGAGGAGTTTCATGGTGATAGCTATTAGTTATTGTTTTTACTCTATTTACCTGTATTTCACATTACATATTTTAAAGGCTGTTTTCTCAGACTGAGCCAGACATTTTCACTTAAGCAGCTCTTACAGCCACCAAACGTTGTAGTTTAATTCCTCTCTATATTCTGAAGGGTTTTACTGAGGGGTTTGTTCACAGGGGTTTGCCTTTTTTATACAACATGTATTCCTAAAACAATGCTGAACATTTTTTATTTTCTGATGTATGTAGTGATAGATAGTAAGAGACATCCAAAATCCCTTCTGTGAAAATGTTTATCTAAAGTGTCGACAAAATTAAACTTTAAACCTCACTTCATCCAATGTTCACATTTCTGTTCTAAAAATTAGCACATTAGTTATGATATTATGACATTAGTATGACATTGCAACATTTCCATATTTAAATCGCAGAAAATGTCCCCGGATGGCTACAGAGAGAGGACCCAAATGCCGACAACGGTGCAAAGTAATCCTGTAATTTCCCCACTGCGGGACTAATAAAGGATTATCTTATCTTATCTTAAGTAACTTTATTCCTATCAAAAAGGAGGAGATCACAAAAAACAGGCCTACACTGACATGGGGTTGAAAACAAAGCTTACAGAAAACACAGGATTAAATTGATGACAAAGAACTGACGTGGCACTGATATATAATAAATACGGAATTCATAACAGATTACATGAAAGGCATTGAAATAGCATTCAGTATTCACCTTTTAAGCTAGTTGTCTTTTCAAACTTAACCTTAAATTCATTGAATTTAAATGAAAAGCTCAAGTTGAACTCCAGCAGGTATTGAAGAAGCAAGCTGCCCAAATCAAAAGGCATCCTCAATGAAGACCATGCAGCACAGTATCCAAACGCCCCGCTGGTGCTGAACTGTGGGTGTGTTGCGTGCGTGTGTCCCCCACAGGCTCGTAGCAAGTTGTCCCAGATTCAGGACAGCCAACAAGAAGTATCCAAAAGCATCGAGCAGTACAACAGCACCTTGAACGGAACCCACGGAGGCAGCATGACCAACCTGGCCGACATGAGCGAGGGCTTCAGCGACCGAGAGAATGGAGGATTCCCGGCTATGGTGAGAGCTCCACAGGTCAGGATTTCTAGTTGAGCTCTGCTGTTACCCGATCAGCGTGGTCCGATGGCACGTTTTAAATTCTAAACAAAAGGGCAGTTCATTTAAATAAATGGACTGTACTTCTATAGATCTTTTCTAGTCTACTTAAAGCTCTTAAACACTACATGTCATTGTTCACCCATTCATACACGGATGACAGGGGCTACCAGGCAAGGTGTCACCTGCCCATCAGAACTATCTAACATCCATACAACATTCACACACCGGAGACACAGCTACGGGAGCAATTTGGGGTTAAGTGTCACTTAACCCCCAAGGACACATCGACATGGGCTAGCGCATCCGGGGATCAAACCGCCGATCCTCCGTTTTGAAGGACGACCCTGCTCTACCACTGAGACACAATCGCCCTAATAGCATCTAGTTATAGTGTCATGATTCCTTGATTCCTGCATCGTTGCCCTGTGAAAAAATAATGTGTGTGTGTGTACAGTGAATTCTCCTCTCCCTGAAGCGTTGTGAAGAGGAACTGTACAACGTGGTCAGTCCAGTGGGGGGGGGGGGGGGGGAAATTGATACAGCATAGTATTGCAATATTTTGCTTGGCGATATTGAATCGATACACGGAAGCCAATTATAGATCTTTTATTATATCAATTATAAACTTTTTGGTCCTAGAATAATAACAATCAATTGCTTTTTCAGTCCACTAGATCAGTGGTTCTCAACCTTTTTTGAGTGATGTACCCCCTGTGAAATAGTTTTTCCCCCTAACCAGCACAAATCATTTTTGGTTGAAATACACAGCACTGTGCCATCATGGTCTGATTTAATATAGAATATATAACATTCAGTTTATGAACTTACACTTATATTTTATTAAATATTTATTAAATTACTATTTTTAAAGGATTTTTGAATGGATGCTAATTTTAAATAGATTAAAAACAAATCTTGCGTACCCCCTGGAGTGCCTCCACGTACACCCACTGCACTAGATGGTGCTGTGTTGTTTTCAGGTGAGGTCGGCAGAGGTCCCGGGTCAGCGTGATTGGTAGGAAGTTGGTCAAAACTGAAATGGAGACATCGGAGAAAGAAATTAGAAATGCGCCGTCCACGTTTAAATCAAATGTCTGGACTTCCTGTCACTCGTGGCGCTGCTGCTCGGTGAAATTTACCGAGATGTGTGTGCTTACGGATAATATTATGAACCCAGACACGACGGCGTTTGATGTTCTGGCGTTTTGGGGATTTTCACAAGTTTAAAGTAGAAATAGTAGTTATTTCCATGGTGGATGGTGGAAATGAAAACTGTTTGCACGGAGATAAGCCCTGTTTCTCTCCAGCGCGTCCAGCTCGAATGACGTGCCTATGTAGACTGTGATACAACAGAACCGTTTGTCAGGTACATGCAGCATTTAAAACTGTATCTTATTAGATAAGACAACTTTATCTTATTAGATAAAATATGTTGACAAAGTTTTCCTTTGGGGACAATTTGCAGTTGGAAAAAAGATAATAAATCACAATATCGTGATAATATCGCATCGTGATATTATTGTATCGTGGGACCTCTGGTGATGCCAACCCCTACAGGGATGGGCAAAAATAGCCTGCAGTAACAATAGATCTGCAGTGTGGGATTTTTGGGGGATATTGACAAAATCGCCAGGGAGTTGTCGTCGTGGAAGACGGATATCCAAATTTGCAAAACATGCAGCCAAAAAAAGTGACCATAAAGGGTAGTGGTGAAACGGTTCGGAGCTGATCCATAATCTGTACTTGACTACAGCAATATAAAATACATTTTAAGGGAATCATGACCTGTTTAACTTCCTAGCACTAGCTCTAAGAAGATTATAATTAATACTTCTCATACCAAGGTTGTTCTTATTAATAACGATTCAATCTTTTATTTCCTAATCCTTTTGAATTTGAAAAGGATTATGACTAAAGAAAATGTGTACTAATTATGACAATTTCACACAAATGTCTAATAGGATAACAATGATGAAGTGATGACATTTTCGGCTGACGTGGATGTAAACTGCAACCTGATACAACTGCTACAGCTGACCATAATTCTAGTCTGTCAAACTATTTAACTGTTTACTTATGATGCTAATAAGGTAAAATGTCCTTTTCCAGGCTTTTTGAGGCTTCCACTCCTCCTCATCCTCCTCTTCTTTACCCAGGCCTATTATCATCTAGCAGTGGTGGGCCGTCAGGGTCAGCTAAGCCTTCTCTGCTGGCCTAAACAGAATCACAAAGTTATAGCTATTTTATAATTTAATTCTTTTCCACAAATACACTACATGTATTATAATTATTATAATAATGCAAAAAATGTGTCAGCATAGGGCATCGTTGTACTGTATAATCTACTTATGTATGGCCACTGAAGCAAGTACTTGCTCCCCCTTGTACCACTAGAGGAACTGGAGTTCCATTTAACCTCAGCTTACCATCTGTTCTCTGCGCCCTACTCTTTTTAGAAGGTCACATAAAGAGTTGTGTGTGTGCCCGCCCGCATGTGGTGTAATTAGAGCTCTAAAGAGCCATTTTGCTCTATTTTCCACCAAATAAAATTTGCCTGGAGCCACAAAAGCTATTTGAAGCTTATACAGTTTTATATATAGTCATATTATATTATATATTTCATTTATATATATATATAATATATAAATTATAGAACAAGAATAAAGACAATTTGTGGCATCATATTGCTATTTTACTTATATCAATATTAAACTCTTGTCAAGAGGAGAAAAACAAATACACTATGTGTCGGCCAATATTGAGGTCAATTAAACACACAACTATGCAGGTTATACTAACTATACTCATCCCCTTTTTGTGGCTCATAACTGAAGGCTCTGGCCCCCATCCCACTTTTTAAGACTCTAGGAACCACAAGTAGCCCCACATTCAGTGAGCGCAGCTCTCTGGTGGGACAATATGGTGCTATAAGCTCCCTAAGATATGATGGTGCATCACCAGTTAAGGCTTTGTAGGTAAGAAGAAGGACCTTAAATCTGATTCTCTGTCTTACAGGAAGCCAGTGGAGAGCAGCTAATACAGGAGTAATGTGATCTCTCCTCCTAGTCCTCGTTAGTACACGAGCTGCAGCATTCTGGATCAACTGTAGAGACCTGAGAGACTTAGCAGAGCAGCTTGATAATACAGAGTTACAGTAATCCAGTATTGAAGTAACAAATGCGTGGATCAATGTTTCTGCATCCCTTTGAGACAAGATGTGCCTGATCCTTGAGATGTTGCATAGGTGAAAGAAGGCAGTCCTTGAGATCTGCTTCAAGTGGGAGCCGAACGACAACTCCTAGATTCCTCACCGTGGTGGTTGACGCCAGAGCAATGCCATCAAGAGAAACAATATCATTCAATAATTGATTTCTCAGATGCTCTGGGCCAAGTAAAATAACTTCAGTCTTGTCTGAGTTCAACATCAGGAAGTTGCAGGTCATCCAGGTTTTTATGTCTTTAAGACACGCTTGAAGTTTAGCCACCTGGCTGGTTTCATCTTGCTTGATCGATATATATAGCTGGGTATCATCGGCATAACAATGACATTTTGTGAAGTGTTTCCTGATAACATTGCCTAAAGGAAGCATATACAAGGTGAACAAAATTGGTCCAAGCACAGAACCTTGTGGAACTCCATGACGAACACCAGTGTTCATAAAGGTTTCACCATTTACATATACAAACTGAGATTGATCTGATAAATATGACTTGAACCAGCGGAGCGCGGCACCTTTAATACCAATCAACTGTCTGTAATAAAATGTCATGGTCAATGGTGTCGAACGCAGCACTAAGGTCTAACAGGACCAGAACAGTTACAAGTCCCCTATCTGATGCAACTAGAAGGTAACTCGTAATTGTCACCAGTGCTGTCTCTGTGCTATGATGCTTTCTAAATCCGGACTGAAAGACCTCAAATAAACTATTGTTATGTAAAAAGTCACACAACTGATTTGCAACTACTTTCTCGAGGATCTTAGAGAGGAAGGGCAGGTTAGAGATAGGTCTGTAGTTAGCCAACACCTCTGGATCGAGAGTTGGCTTCTTGAGTAGAGGTTTAATTACAGACACTTTGAGTGACTGTGGCACATAACCTGTTAGTAAAGCACCATTGATAATATCCAGCAGAGAGGTGCCAATCAAAGGCCAAACCTCCTTGAGCAGCCTCGTTGGAATGGGGTCCAGGAGACAGGTAGAATATTTAGAAGCAGAAACCGTTGAAGACAATTGGTGGTCAAGGCTTATGGGGAAAGCCATCCAAACACACATCAGGGCCCTCAGCCGCCTCCAAGGCCAGTCCACTTGAGGATAAACAGTCAGTGGTTGAGGGCAGGAGATCACCAATCCTGTCTCTGATAGCCAGAATTTTATCATTGAAGAAGTTCATCAAGTCATTACTACTGAGGTCTGTAGGAATACACGACTCCACCGAGCTGTGACTCTCCGTCAGCCTGGCCACAGTGCTGAAGAGAAACCTGGGGTTGTTCTTGTCAGTAAATGGACATGTCTTTGAGACACAATGCCTTAAAACAGGCCCAGAAGTCTTGGAGATTCTGGCTCTGTGTGTGAATGCAATGTGATCACTTCTGGCTGATGTTTTGTGTATGTGTGTGTTTTACAAGACGGATTGAAATATTTTCTCTTTACCACAGGAGGATCCATTCAAAGTGAAGCCATCTGTGTTCAACAGCCAGCCTCAGGATCTCCACACTGACCCCTTCCACTCTGAAGACCCCTTCAAAACAGACCCGTTCAAAGGTGACCTCCCCCTTCAGAATAATGTTCTCTTCTCTTCCTTGATTCTCCATCCTTCATTTATTTATTTCAACTCCAGAACGTATGTTGCTTTTAGCTTGAGTTGCTCTCTAACTGTCGGTCCTCCGTCTGCTGCATTCTTCTCCCGTAGGTGACCCTTTCCAAAATGACCCTTTTGCAAAGCAACCACCGACATCTACAGGTATTTGTTCGGAGGGCTCAGATTTATTGCTTTCGGATGCCATCAACCCAGCATTTAAAAATCACTTAATTTTAATGGCAGTCTGCTTGTTGACTCGCTTGAACAAAGTAAAGATAAAAAGTGAAATTATATTGTTGCACATAAACAGGTTAGTAACTATGTTGGCTGCTGCTGCAAACAGGGTTCGGTGCATAATATGTTTAATATTAGTATTCCAGAAATCAAAACTTGCTGTCTGTTGATTTATACATAAAGTATTGTTTATCTGCTTTATCAATCCACCTTTTTATATACATGATTGTGCATATAACAAAGATTGTACCATGCTTTGTTACATGTTAAAGCACAATCAGTCACATTGATTAATCCGATAATATTCTGAGACTTGTACGTCATAATCCAATTGTCAATTTTGCTGCAAATATATGGTTGAATAAAGCACCGTTGTGATATTCTCCCCTGCCTTTTGAAAATACATGTACTCAGTCTCTCAGTTTCTCACTCACATTTGTGACTGTGAAGGGCATAAGATAAAGTCATAAAAAAATACAATGTATGTTATATTTTATGATATGATCTTGCTTTTCTTATGAGTTAAATCAGTTCTTTAACCTTAGAAAACCACCATATTTTGGTGGTCCACTGTAAAAAACTAAGCACAAACGGTACAGTTCTTTGACAAATTTTGTGTTTTAACCCTCAAATAACACTCCAGAGACAACAAGAGTGGCCCGTGCTTGTGGTCTTTAGCAACGTCACTCCACATATGTGAAACGGCAGAGTGTGCAACCGTGACTTCATTCACACTTCCCCCTTCAGCGATATTGTGGAGTTTCACTTCTCTGCTCGGTAGATGGAGATCAGTGATACCCTTTTTCACACGGCAGTGAAACTGCTCCACAGTATAAAGCCTGTTATTGCTCAGGCCCCTTCTCCCGCAGCTCAAATACACCAACCACATTCACATGAATTGAAGGACTGGCATTTTCTTTGCAACGGCTGATTTGGTATGAATGCAGTGTACTTTCCCCTGGGGTTTATAACCTCCATGGTGCCTCTTATCAAAAACATCTATTAGTGTCACAGGAGCACGTGTTAGGACCCAAACGCAGACCACCTGGAGACAGTATAAAATAAAACAGTCTTTATTTCAACCAAAAAGGAAGTGTGGAGCCCGAGGTCCGACACCTAGGCAAGCAGGTCACGACGTGAGTCCTGTGGCTCGACGGCGGAGGCACTTTACACCACAAACAGCTGATTCTCATTGGTTGCACATGTAAATTGCGTTGACAAAGTTGAAACCAATGTGGAGCCTGATCCTGTTCTCTGGTTACTAAAAGAGTTCAAGAAAACGCCACAGTGAGAGTCTCAGATAGTTGAAGTTGTCCGTCATTTTCCGCTGCAGATCCTTTCGGAGGAGACCCGTTCAAAGAGACCGATCCGTTCAAGGCTTCGTCGGAAGATTTCTTCAAGAAGACCACTAAGATAGATCCCTTCTCCACTCCAGACCCCTTCAGTAAAAGCGCCACGTTACCTTCCAAGGTACCGGTTGACAATTGAAGACCAGAACATGGAATTTTAAATTATATACTGATAAGAAATTCCTTCAGATTTTAAGATGACTGCTCATTGTTTGCTTATTGGAAAGCACTAAGGCAACCGCTGAGTTTAGGTTTTTCTTCTGGGTGCTCTGAGAATGTCTTGAGAGTTTTGGTATCGCCTGTTCACTCAAAACTGTGGTTACCATGAATTTATTAAATGTTCTTCTGCTTCCAGCAGCAAGCCAGTCACTTCACAAGCAATGACCCATTTTCTTCAAACAACCCAAAACCCAAAGGACCAGGTATGGTGACGTTCTGTATTTCCTCACATCTACATGGGATATCATGGGTTTTCTTTAAAATTTAAAAGAATGTATGGAATCTGTCAGTCTTTGGGCTCTCCAATATCCAACATTGCCATGAATTGCTCATTGATTTATAGCATTTTCTAGAATGTCTTAATGCAAGCATAGATATTTAAGCGATCGTGACCTTGGTAAACCTTGGTACAACAGTTTAGAGAACTACACACTCTTCCCACCCCTATTTTGAGGTTAGATTGGAGTCAGTTCTGTGACAAATCCTTCAGTCTGTCTCGGAGGGGTTTAGTCGGTTTTGTGGTGGCATAACTCTTGAACGAATTAATATCGGACATCAGTCAGTGCACTGGAGCTCTTCAGTCAGCTGTTTGTTCACCTCAGCAGGAGAAAAGCTCTTTAATTTCCTCCCAAGATATCAATGTAGTCCGTACAAACATGTACATGTTGTGGGTCGACCTGAATGCCTCAGTGATTGGAGGTAACTGGAGCCTGTCGCCACGGCGGGGCCACTGTTTTTGCTCAGCCTGAGGTTACCATGTTGGTTTGCCTATTAAAACGATGTCTGGAGAGGGAAGGGGTCCCGTTTGCTTACTCACCTCCCGACTCAAATACAGCTACACAGCACCCAACCTAGCTGGGGTTTGGTCTGGCATTTATGACACAATAATCAAAATGTTTTGTACTTGAATGGGCTCTTATTAAAATCCAAACAGCAGCATAGCTTTTTATTTTGTACAGTAACTCATTAATAATTAGAACCATTCTTTTAAATGCTAAAGTAAGACATGAGATGCTAGCATGCTCAATATGACCATGTCAACATGCTGATGTTTAGCAGGTTTAATGTTAGCTATATTTCCTATTTAGTTTAATGTGTAATTGAAAATTAGCTTAAATTATAATGTGTCCTTTTATATCTGTAATTATGACAGTCCGCCTGATCCTTTTTGTCTATCAATACATGTGTCAGAAAATGTCCTTTGGCTAAATTATTTTGCTCCTTTGGCTAAAGTATTTGTCATTATGTTATAAATGCTTAAAAAAGTGTCTAATAACAAAAAAGTAAAGAAACGTATTGGAATTTTCATCAGGTTTCTCTTTATAAATTGTAAATGAACATGATAACTTTTGAGATTACAAAAATGAAATGTAACCTATTTTACATCTTCTCAAACAGTTGTTTGCCTAGAGCTGTCAGTGTCCGTGTTCAGGCGTTCTAGAGATTGTTTTATCTTCCTGAGGCAGTTCCTGTCCAGCTGAAGGCCTTGCACTCCTCACACATCCAGGCAGTGCTTTTAAGGAAGAGAGTACACATTTTCCTCTCCAGGCTGCCTTCTGTCTGTTCTTTTTCCCAGTGTCCTTCTTCTTGTTTGTGGAGACAGGAAAGGGGCGTTGTGCGGGGGGTTTAGTTGGGCCAGCTCATGGCAGAACTCTCAGAAACAATACTAATACTATTATTTACAACACCAACGTATTATTTACAAATAAAACACCAGTCAAAACACTCTCCCCTGCTGCTCTCTGCTCACTTTCACCCATCCCCCACAGGCCAGCTAATCACTGCTCCACTTCTTAGCGTTCAGAATCCTTTGGAATTACGTCAAATACTCGAAGAGTTATGGTAATAACATTTTTGCATGTTACTATTTGTCGCCGGCGAAAGGGCTTGTACTCGAAGAGTTAATATCGCTCATTCCTAAAGTGTACCAGATTTCCTGGCAATCAATTTAATACTTGTCGAGACAATTATTCATAAACACAAATATCAACCTATAAGCACGAAAGTTAGTAGGTTTCACTGAAAGAGAACCATTTCATATGAGTATTTTTTGATAGCACAAGAAGAATTGACTTCCCGACCTGCTCATTCCTTTGAATGCAACTCTTGCTTGCTTAAAGGTCCTGGGAACATTAACCCGGCTGAATTTAAAAACAAAAAGATGTTAGTCAGCTTTGGTGTCAAACGTGCCGGAGTAGAAGAAAAGTGTTCTCAACAATACTGAGCATCTTAAGTTGGCTCGTAATTGTGGTCACTACGTGTATATGTGTTCGTTGATGTAAATTCATTGTTATTTGTTTCAGAACTGTTTGGCACACTGGACCCGTTCGGCAGCAGTTCATTCAACAGCAGCAGCAGCAACAGCTCCGCTGGATTTGCAGACTTTAGCCTCATGTCGAAGCCCCGAGACCCTTTTGAAGGCAGGGCCAGCTGGCTGCCAGACTACCAGAAGGTACCAGAGGCCAGCACTCATCCTAAAATCACTGCTAAAACGGTTAAAAACTGGTAAAAACTGTTTAGTTTTTTCAACTGATAAGTTGAAGTTTTTCCTGATGCCATAATTTACTCAGTTGTGTCACTGCCTGCCAGATTCTAGTATTGAAATTAGAGCAGACTGCTAATCAACCATGTTCTTCCTCCCACGCTTTCTTTACAGTCGGTGTTTGTGGACGACCCTTTCAGCAGGAACAATGATATTCCAGCTCTGCCACCGAAGAAAAGTGTTCCCCCAAGGCCCAAACCACCCAGTGGTGAGTGTCACATACAGGCTTGGGAATCTGTCTTAAATAACGAGGTGATCGGCTTTGACTGTTTTCTGTATGTGCTGTCTAGATCTCAGGGGGTGTTCCAGGATTTGTCTGACATTGTCAAAATTAGATTTGCACACGTATAACTAAAATCTTAATAACACACTTACTGGATGCATAACACAAGTCTGTATATCAACTATTAAAACGATTTAGATTTTCTTTTTGTCCTTACTAAACTCAAAACATTCTGTCCAAACCCAGTAATTCTGCACAGTGGCAAATAGAGATCCATCCATCCATCTATCCATCCATCCATTTTCACCCGCTTATCCGGGGTTGGGTCGCGGTGGCAGCAGGTCAAGCAGGCTGACCCAGGCCTCAACTCCAAGCTCCCTCCTGATGTCCGAGCTCCTTACCCTATCTCTAAGGCTGAGCCCAGCCACCCTACAGAGGAAACTCATTTCGGCCGCTTGTATCCGCGACCTCGTTCTTTCGGACACGATCCAAAGCTCGTGACCATAGGTGAGGGTTGGGACGTAGACCGACCAGTAAATTGAGAGCTTCACCTTCCGGCTCAGCTCCTTCTTCACCAAGACGGCCCGGTGCAACGCCTGTTTTACTGCTGCAGCCGCCCCGATACGCCTGTCGATCTCCCGCTCCATTTTACCCTCACTCGTGAACAAGACCCCGAGATACTTGAACTCCTTCGCTTGTGGTAGGCACTCTGTCCCCACCCGGAGGGAGCAATCCACCGGTTTCCGGCAGAGCACCATGGCCTCAGATTTCGTGGTGCTGACTCTCATCCCCGCCGCTTCACACTCGGCTGCAAAACGCCCCAGTGAATGCTGGAGGTCATGGTCCGAGGAGGCAAACAGGACCACATCATCTGCAAACAGCAGAGAGGCTATCCTGAGATCCCCGAACCTGACATTCTCCGCCCCACGGCTGCGCCTAGATATCCTGTCCATGAAAGTCACGAACAGGACCGGTGATAAAGGGCAGCCCTGGCGGAGGCCAACACCCACCGGGAACGTGTCTGACTTACTATCGAGGATACGAACACAGCTCCTACTGCAGGCGTACAGAGACCGGATGGCCCGTTGCAATGGGTCCGGCACACCATACTCCCGCAGCACCCCCCTCAAAAAGCCCAGAGGGACCCGGTCGAAAGCCTTCTCCAAGTCCACAAAGCACATGTAGACTGGTTGGGCAAACTCCCAGGACCCCTCCAGTATCCTTGCGAGGGTAAAGAGCTGGTCCACTGTTCCACGACCAGGACGAAACCCGCACTGTTCTTCTTGAATCCGAGGTTCGACAAACGGTCGGAGCCTCCGTTCCAGCACCCTGGCATAAGCTTTTCCCGGGAGGCTGAGTAGTGTGATACCCCGATAATTCGAGCACACTCTCCGGTCCCCCTTCTTGAAGATGGGAACCACCACCCCGGTCTGCCAGTCCATGGGCACTGTGCCCGACCCCCATGCGACATTGAAGAGGCGTGTCAGCCAAGACAGCCCAACAAAGTCCAGCGCCTTCAGCATCTCAGGGTGGATTTCATCCACCCCCGGTGCCTTGCCACCAAGGAGCTTTTTGACTACCTTAGTGGCCTGTGCCAGGGATATGGGTTCATCCACCCCCAAGTCTTCAGGCGCTGCCCCCTGTTCAGGGGACATGTTGACCGGGTTTAGGAGTTCCTCAAAGTGCTCCTTCCACCGCCCGACGATATCCTCTGTCTGGGTCAGCAGCCCCCCTCCCCCGCTGATAACAGCCTGGGGAAGGCCCTGCTTTCCCTTCCTGAGTCGTCGGATGGTTTGCCAGAACCTCCTTGAGGCCAACCGAAAGTCCTTCTCCATGGCCTCCCCGAACTCCTCCCATGCCCGAGTTTTACCATCCACGACCACCGCAGCTGCAGTCCTTCTGGCCTGCCAAATAGAGATCAGGCTCTACTATTATTATTTGCATTATACTATGTGCAGAATTCCCTTTTATTTCCGACTGGTGTGATCCAAACATTTACAATAACTGACAAGCTCTATTCATTGAAGGAAGACAAACTAATTTAATATGCTTCAAGTTAAAAACAAAGGTTGGAAACCGCTGGTCTATTAGAGTATCGGATACACATTTAGCTTAGAAATAGTTGAAAAACAAAGGATGAGAGAACATACATTATGTCGTCCAAGGCAAGTGTAAAAAGGAAGTGGGACTTTGGGTTTCGTCAAAAACCAACATACATGGTGATTTTCTGTGTGCGATTACCACATTACCATCATGACCATAGTCACCGCCCTGTTGGGTTTTACATGCATGCTGTAAAATGGTGTGTGTGTGTGTGTGTGTGTGTGTGTGTGTGTGTGTGTGTGTGTGTGTGTGTGTGTGTGTGTGTGTGTGTGTGTGTGTGTGTGTGTGTGTGTGTGTGTGTGTGTGTGTGTGTGTGTGTGTGTGTGTGTGTGTGTGTGTGTGTGTGTGTGTGTGTGTGTGTGTGTGTGTGTGTGTGTGTGTGTGTGTGTGTGTAAGAAGGAACAATATTAATGATTTAATAAAAACAACACTGTGGTGACAGTGTTGGCTCAGCTGCAGAGGGAAATGAAGCTCTAGCGTAAGTTCAGATAGGAAGACAATCCCGTCACGCGAGGCTCGTACCGCTCAGCAGCCCACATTCTATAACGGAGATCCCCGTCAGAAGAGTCACAGACTTTATCAGCTGTTTAACAGCTGGTAGAGTCCCGTCCGTCTCACCATGTATTTTAATGCATGGGCTGGCAACGCTGCGGGAGGATATATGGTCCAAAGTTTTGTGCGGCACTACGATTATTATTAAGTCTGCAGGAGTCCATGCAGTGTACTTGCTGCACAAGGCGCTCTAGAGCCTTGCTGCGCATCGCCACACCGAATAATGAAGCATAATAGAATAAAATGATGACCCGATGACACTTAAGGGTGGAGGGATACAACCACGAGGCAATATTTCCAGTTTTTTAAGATACAAATGCAAAAGACTTCAGAGGCTTAAGAGGAAAGACCGACCAAACTGAGGGGCTTTGCAGAAGATGTTGGATTTAATGTTGGCCACACGTGCTGCTATTACACTACCCCTCACGCTTTGCTGAGTAAGTGGTTGTGGAATTGAGCTAGAGAGAAAGAAGTTTGTTACAGCGTGGATGCCAGTTCCACTCCAGCAGCTGTTAGTCAGGTTCATCATCATTTTTATTATCTCGAATGTTTTTCTATTTATTTTCATATCATGATTGTTCACAAACCGCTGGTCTGATGTTTGTGTGTAGGCACACGTGAAGGTGATGTTGTAAGAGCGATGATGTGCGGTTTGCTTGCCCTGTTTGCAGACACACCCAAACTTGCTTCCTCTCGTGTGTGTGTGTGTGTGTGTGTGTGTGTGTGTGTGTGTGTGTGCGCGTGCAGGCTGAGTGGTTCATTGAAGGTCAGGCTGTAGGCTGTGTGCAGTGGCAGAATGCCAGCATTGTGTGTGTGTGTGCGTGCGCGTGTGCGTGCGCGCGCGTGTGTGTGTGTGTGTGTGTGTGGTTTACCGAAAGAGGAAAAAACTGATTGCCAGGCATGCAGTTTTGCTCAGCGTGGAGTGTGAAATGAACTGTTCACCCCCATTGGCCGTAATAGAACTAAATACGCATGTGTATGTTGGATGACAACGATTTGATTGGCCCTGTGGTTTTGACACCTATACAAGCAACATGGTGTGCTCTTATGTTCCCACGATCCTCTGCCAGGGCAAGCTTCAGCTCCCCATTAATACTGCCATTACTGTTGTATTTTATGTTTAATTTCTGCACAGCATAACTGACTCTGATAAACTGAAAAGTTTAGTCTTTTACATTACATTTAGCTGACACTTTTATCCAAAGCAACTTACATGCTATACAGTAGACCGTAGACACAGCAACGGTGAGCAATGAGGGTTAAGTGTCTTGCTCAAGGACACAACAACATGGACTGGCTGAGCCGGGGTTTGAACCACCAACCCTCTGATTGAAAGACTGGCTTGCTAACCACTGAGCCACAGTCGCCCAGTAGTCTTCAGGCAGAGCATGGCTCTTTCTCCTACTTATACTGACTAATTGAATGAAAGAGTCTTAAATGCATTATAAGATATCTGATGAATTCATTCCTAGTCAAGAAAACGAGCTAGTTAGTGGCTTTTCACTTGATATTATTTGTCACACAAAGGTGCCATCTAGAACCCAGACCCCCCCTATGAGTGGTTCTACTGACAGCCCTTCTATGGTGTATGGGTTCCACCTAAGACCCTCTCTGGAGGTTATATCCAGAACCTTTCCACCATCTAAAGGTGCTATCAAGAACACACCCAGGGGGTTACACTGAGAACCCTTTTATAATCCAAGGGTTTCATCTCGAACTCCAATGAGCCGGGGCTGATGCAGTGCAGGGCAACCCACAATAATCATGGTTCACTATTACAGTTTTTGGGGGGTTGTGGTCTGGATTGTGGGTGTTTTCTATTAATATCCATGCTTTCAACAATCCTTGGAGAACTGAAATGCTCTCAAGATAAAAAGGGTTCTTTCTTTTTTCAAAAGGGTTCATCAAAAGCAAAGGGTTCTGTGTAGACCCTCAAATCTACAGGAAAAAACAGTTGAAAACCCTTATTTCTAATCCCAACCTAATGAATGAATAAATAGGCTCAAGACTTAAGGTTTTGTACATATTTTCCCCTCTTTACATGGAAAATAGTTGATTTGTTTTATATAGAGCTGAAACAATTAGTTGATGAATTAATCAGCAACTTTGTTGATTTTTTTTATAATTGTCATTTATCACTTTTATTTAAAATTTTCAAAAGACCAAACTCTAGAGACTAAAGGATTTAGTTTTATGTGCATACATCCTGACATATAGCATTGCAAAGGTAGTGTTGTGGACTATTACCATGAATGTGAACGTGTGGTCGAAGAACATGAAGTCTATCTGTCTTGTTGGTAAACTGGTGAACCAACAGTTGGTAATGTGGGCAAAAGCCAACCAAGTGTTTCACCAGGAAACCGTTGACAATGCTCCTTTTGTTGTGGGGTATCTCTTTTCATTTGCGTCCTCTGGCTGCTGTTTTTCGCTACGTGTTATTTCCTTTACTAGCCGTGTATGTCAGCATGTGAAAGACGTTTCGTTGGAACTCGATGTGAACTGCTTTGATGTGGAGGTGAAACTCGTGTGACTTTCAAAAGCTGGTAGCTATCTTTTTAGGTGACAGCGGCAGGGAAGCAGGGCGTGAGCACAGCTATGAAAACTAGAAAATTGTGTGTGTGTGTGTGTGTGTGTGTGTGTGTGTGGGTGGGTGTTTAATCCACAAATCCTGTATTATCAACTTAATTAAATGAGGTGAGCACTACTTATGTAAACTGCAGTGCTAGTCATTATATCTCTCAGCTATCGGTGAACACATGCATTCTACTAGCTTTACTTCCTCTTCTTGAGATACATGAGACCTGAAGCCTTTGATATAACAGGTTTTTGTTTTTCTCTCAGCACGTCTCCTCACCACAATGCAGATTATTTCTCTGCTATCCCAGAAGCACCTTCTTTGTGTGTCCTTATTCCCACCAATTATTTATTTAAAAAGAATGCTTTAGGACAGGGGTGGGCAATTCATCTTCCAAAGGGGCCACATGAGAAATTGGGACCGTTGTGGAGGGCCGAACCAATAGGCTGAAGTTAATTCTGCTGAATATTAGTTTGATTACTTTATATAAAAAAACAGTGAATTATATGGTTTTGAGCTGCTACTGGTAAGAATACATGTTACAGTAAGGCCATGAAAATATGTAAAAAATATCATTTTATTTTTTTAACATACATTACATTACATTTCATTTAGCTGACGCTTTTATCCAAAGCGACTTACAATAAGTGCATTCTACATACCATTAATTATCAATAAGTGCTTTTGGTGTTTTCTAGTTCGGTTCAGTTTGTCTCACTCAGTGAGAAAAGTCCAGTCTGTGTTGGGCTTGACCACGTGCACTGAAGTCTGGTTGAATGTCTGAGGTGGACATGTGAAGCTCAGCTGACAGGTGATGAGAGAGGATCTGTTGAACTTCATCACTGGGAACGTTTGTTCTCATGTGTAGGTAGATCCAAAGAGAACCAACATCTTCTGAGCACGCCTCCTCATGTGTGGAAAGGTCTCCTCTTTGAGAGAAGAGTGAACATCCAGGAGTGCTACTGACTTAAAGTGCTCTGCCAGAGTGAATCAGACTGCAGGCTAAACATCGCTGTATGATCCACATGGCGGGTACAGGGAGAAGAGATCATGATGACCATGTTTAGCTGATGTCACAGAGAGGCACACACAGTGGATAAGTGACAGGTGATTTATTTAAGTGTGACAAAGGAACATTTACATCCTGCTGTGTAAGCCAGGACAGGACGCGGAGTGAGATGCTCCGTGATCTGACCGCCTGTGAGAGCTTTGAGACGGCGGAGCGGCTCCCGCAGCTCGCTGAGGACAGAACCTGCAGAACGATGTGTGCTGTCATGGCAGTCTCCAAGACACCAGAAAAGTCTCCAGAAGTCTCAAATAGCACCAGAAAAAGTCGCTAGATTTGTCGCTAATCACTTCTGACAAAAAAGTCTCCAAGAGGGTTTTGGAAAGTCGCCAGATTTAATGACAAAGTCGCGAAGTTGGCAACACTGCGTGTCAGTGAGGCTGCGTAAGTGCGCGCGTGTGGATATACGTAAATCGCCTTCATAGTAAAAGCAGTGCCTTTCTATTGCTTTTTTGGCATGCACTTATTTATTTGTTTGTGATTGACCTCACGGGGGGCCAGACTGGGTGTGGGCCGTACAATGCCCAGGTCTGCTTTAAGAGGCTGTCCACACGTTGAGTGTGAAAACACTAGCCGTGCCACTTTCTTCCTTTTTATTTATTAAAGATAAGGAGAAGAAGGGAGGTTGCGCTTCTGTCGCACTAGCAGTCACCAAGCAACTGAAACCTGCACGCTGCAATGATGATAGAGTTATGGAAATTTAGCTGCAATCCTCACTGATTAAACTAAACAGAGGCAACACAAAGATACATTCCCTCCAGACGGCAGCCTCGCGTGAAGCCAACGCGGAAGACAACTTTTATTATCGCTACTGACTGTAATGGAAATTTACCTTTTCAATCTTCTTCATATATTTTGGATATCTACAGATGAAAACAAAAGATATCTGCTGGCTGTGATTGGTTGTTCTCTTGTCACATGACGCTCTGTAGCATTCCAAAGGCTGAATCTTTTTATCTTATTAAAAAAATAGGCGCTTGGGAACGCTTGCACACAATTGGGGTGTCTCTTGCCTTTGAGCACGTCTTCCACACGCATTGACAACAATGGATTGTTGAAATTAGCATTTCCAATTTTAGTCTTGTTTTTGATTGGTTTGTCACATGAGTGCTCTTAACAAGTTGCTGTATTCAGCAAGCATTTGTCGATATAATTTGATAAAAACCCTGGGACGATGCTTACCTCTTGTCTTTTTATGTCTTCAGGTAAGAGCACTCCAGTGAGCACGTCTGGCACAGCGGACCCTTCCAAACCATGTGACCCCTTCCAGCCGTTCGGCAGCGACGCCGCTGACCTGTTTCAAAGTAAAAAGGGCCTGGGAGACCCGTTCAGTGGCAAAGACCCCTTCGCCCCGTCCTCTACATCAAGTAAAGACCCTAAAGAGCCCGCCTCAGGTTTTGCAGACTTCAGTTCTGTAAGTTGAGATGGGTGATACTGTTAAAACTGCCTGTGCAGAGCAGCGTGGCCTCGTCTAGACACCGACACTCGTGAACTGAGCATACCAGAAGGTCACTTTTTAACGGCTGAAAGTGCTTATAGGATACATCAGAGCAGTATGAATGCATCTCAGTCGAGATTCTGTCTTTTAAAGAACATGTTTTGGGATTTGAATCTAATTACTGATTTTACAACTGTGAGACAACCAGAAAATACTTTCTTTTTTTACCTTAATGCCCACAAATATATACAGTATATATTAGTCAGTTAACACTGTGATATTAATTTCAGCCCTCTGTCCAAGGCAGTACTGCGTTCAATCCCATTTACGTAACACAGCACGATATTAATATGTCTCATTCGTGGTAAAGTTGAGAAAAGTACAATATAATGCAATAAGCTCACACAGCTTAGTTCACTGAGCTACAAAATAAGCGTAACAATGGAAGTACTTAATAAGGCAGGAAAACACACAAAGCAACCTCTGCTTTAGCTTCGCTCCCCGGTATCTGTTCTCCATGCTAACAAGCTCCCCTGTTTGTGAACAGCCCACACACATTTCACACTGAAAACCCCATCAGCTCTAAGACAGGGAGTTCTCGCAAAAAATTTGTCAAATACTCACACAATCGTACATTTGTCAGACAGAGGGCTAATATCAGCAGCATGTTGGCATAGTGGTCACAGTCTGGACCGGTAGAGTCTAGAATAAGGCTTCTGTCTGACTGGTGCTACTCGGTTCAACAACCTGTCTCATTTAATTTACATTGACACAGCAGTATCACCACTCAACTCCAAGCTCCTGAGTCTGTCTGTCCTGCATGACCTTACTGTGTGTGTGTGTGTGTGTGTGTGTGTGTGTGTGTGTGTGTGTGTGTGTGTGTGTGTGTGTGTGTGTGTGTGTGTGTGTGTGTGTGTGTGTGTGTGTGTGTGTGTGTGTGTGTGTGTGTGTGTGTGTGTGTGTGTGTGTGTGTGTGTGTGTGTGTGTGTGTGTGTGGGGGGGTGTGGGTGTGGGTGTGGGTGTGGGTGTGGGTGTGTGGGTGTGGGGGTGTGTGGGTGTGGGTGCGTGCGTGGTTTGTTTGTTTGTTTGTGAGCGATGATGTGCGGTTTGCTTGGCCCGTTTGCAGACACACCCAAACTTGCTTCCTCTCGTGTGTGTGTGTGTGTGCGCGCGCAGGCTGATTGGTTCATAGAAGGTCAGGCTGTAGGCATAGTGTGCAGTGGCAGAATGCCAGCATTGTGTGTGTGTGTGTCCTTTGTGGTTGATCGGTGCTTTAACTCTGTTCTTGTTCTGCATGTCTTAAATCACTATAGTTTGCATTTTCTCACCACCACACTCTTAGAAATAAAGGGGCTAACTAAAACCCTAATACGGTTTTTTGACTTTTTTTCATTGGAGAACCCTTTTTGGTTCCTGGTAGAACCTTTTGTAAAGGTTTCACCTGACAACATAAAGGGTTGTCTCTAGAACCATATTTGAAAGGTTCCACCCAGAACCCCCAATGAACAGTTCTCCTGAGACCCCTTCTATGGTGTATTAGGTTCCACCCAGAACCCACCCAAGGGGTTCTACCGAAGAACCCTTTTGTATCCCATAGATCTTTCTCCACCCTCTTGTAACACCCATGCTCTCAACAATCCTTGAAGGACTTCCACAATGGGTCCTTGAAAAAGGTTCTTAATGGAACCCTTAGTTGTACAAAGAACACTTGATTCAAAGACGTCCTTTGAACCATGAAGCATTTCAAACGTTCAATTCAATTCAATTCAATTCAATTCAATTCAATTCAATTCAAACGTTCTGCATTACCAGTATAAGATTCTTGAAGCTTTAACCATTCTTTTTTTAATAATACATTTATTAAATCAGCTGCTAAATGTAAGTCTACTCACACAAAACCATCTCATTCCAGCCGTTCACTCAGTTGTTGATAATTTTAAGCTCATGATCTTTAAACCGTCTGAATACACTGATATGTGGTATTCTAACTGCTTTCCGGTGGAATTGATGGGGACAAAATCCCAAACAGACTTGACATAATGTGAACCCGTCCTGCTGAAATTATGTGACATTGTAACATTTACATTAGCAGTTTTCCCAGAAGCCCAACAACAATCTGACTACAGTTACATACATTGAAATAGCTTTAAAGAAACAATATTCCATCTGCTATGCGCATGACCCTGTAGAGTAAGAGAACGAGGCTTGTCCTTGAATGGCCATATTTCTTCAGATTCTTCATACTGCAGTTTGATGACATCTTTTTATTTTTACTCTGCATGTCACATCCCCTGTTTCTGTTTAGCTGCTCCTTCCTTTCGCTCCCGATGTTGTTTGTCACCATGTGAAGGGCTTCCCTGAACAGTCTGTTTCACCTCAGTCCATTTGTCCCACCTGTGACACTTATCGGCAACAAGTGTTTACTTTGCCTTCAGTAGCGCGTTAGCATCGTAAGTCACTTCAATCAACGCTAACTAGCCTGCAGTTTGAAGCTAGCAGTATCACTTGCTTACAATATGAAAAGAGTAGCTAAAGACAGTGGACTGAGCAGAACCGTTGCAGGTGTCCCCTTCATAGTGTCTGTGTGCTGTGGTGTGATGTCCTGTGCAGTAGCCTAGTTCAGGGACGCCTGGTTTATAATACCTCTGTTCTGTAATCCACCTCTCTGACAGGACCGGACAGAGTCAAGGTAAGAGATCGAGCAGGCAGTGAACTTCACATAAAACAAGCTGATGCTAATGAGAAACCGTTAAGGCAAAAGGTTTTAGATGGGTGGGTTGAAACATTTGTTCGATAGATGTTTCATCATGTGTAGCTGAAACAGGAAATGAAGCTCATAGCTTTAAAAAGTGACACCTAAAGATACGTTGGCAATATATTTATAATCTCAATCTGTATAGATATGGGAAATCCGATGTCTGTCCTCACTGTTGTGAGGTTACGTAAATGCTCTGGAAATCTTAAATATGGCTCTCACGAATAAGCCATGTCACGACCATCAGTCTGGTCTGAAGTTGTTGAGGTGATTCTTTTTAAGACGGAATACATTTGTTTTGCCACACTCAATGCAGGGCACTACGTTAGAAGAAAAAAAAGACAATGCTGTAAAAATCCTTGATTTTCAATGTTATTCCGTGCCAATCACACAAGCACACTATGAAAGGCAAAATGCTTTACATAGTGGGTTCTGGTGTCCCTCTGGCTCGTTATTGTCATCATATTATAGCCCCACCCATATGATAAGGACCTTAAGGACATTAACGATATCAGGATTTTACCAAAATAAAAAAATTGCAAGGGGCAAAACCTCCTAGTTTTTTTTTGGTGATCAAGCTTTTAAATGTTTTTTTTTCCACTTAATACTTATTGTCAAACACTGATGGTGCACCTATACAGTCGAATGCAATCCAGAACAAAAATATAATTTTTTTGTTTCGTAAACATGTAACAATTCACCCTCCAACTTAATTTAAGGGGAAATGCACAACGTTAAATTAAAAGGAAATGGGCGGATCAGTTGTTAATAGCATTAAATCACTGCCATCGGACTGTGTAACATTTAACAAGACCTACGAATGGCAAAAAGAAAGAAAAGTCATGAAGCCAAACAGTCAGTTGCAAGTACAAAACGTATATTAATAACCTAAATTCAATGCATCAAAACGAATATATATATCAAATTAAATAGTCAATGGCCACTTTATTAAGTACACCTGTATTATATAACTATAGTGTTTTTTTCTTCATAAAAGCAATCATTCAAATGTAATTTTATTGATTCAAAAATAATTGTCATTAGTAGTTTTAATGATTTATTATAAGCTGTTTAGAGTTTAGTGTAAACAGCTCATTCATTTATGTTGCTATAAAAACATCTCCTTCAAACAAGAGATTACATTATGATTTACCTTCGCCCAGCACTCATTTTCACTGAACAGAGCCTGAATGCATCATCGTATAAGCGTACAGATCTTACCTTTTGTTAGCGGTGCTGCTAACGTTACCAGTGTAACGTTCTCCTGTAAAATGTATTTCACATTGATGGTTAACTATAAACTGTGTAATTATTCTACGGTTCACATGTGCACCAAATCATGAGGGATCATGGATCACCAGAAGGAGGGCTTTTTATGTGAATAAAGCCATATCAGACATTTATTTAATAGTCCTATTTCTCTCTCTCTCTCTCTCTCTGTGTAGTTTGGGAACGAGGCTCAGCAGCTGGAGTGGGCCAAGCGAGAGAGCGAGCGAGCCGAGCGCGAGCGGCTGAAGAGGCTCAGGCTGCAGGAGCAGGAAGACCTGGAGCTGGCCATCGCCCTCAGCAAGGCCGAGATGTCCAACGCATGACTTGGAACCCCGACCGCGCACACACACACATATACTCACACACAAACAGTTCGTAGACAAACTAACATGACTGACATCTAAACATGGAAGCAATTCACTGGACTAACATACAAGTGTTCATACAAACTCGGGTCCACACACATACACAGGACCTGCACCTCCACTGTTTTACATTCCCCCCACTCGCAATGACTCAATGAATGGAACAAAAAGGACTTAGAGGCGAGTCTGGCCTCTGACCCCCTGCATTTAAATAAAGCAGCTCCCCTGCTGACATGAAGAGATGGAGGACTGAAGGAGGAAGAGGGGCCTGATTGAAACAAACAGATGCACTGTGTAAATGCACTAAAGTGGCTGGACAGTATTGAGATGGATCCATTCACTGGGCCCGAGCTGACTGACTACTGCTGGCAGAACACCTCGGCGGTTTGAATTCTGGGGAGTTGTTTTCCTCTTCCAGCGCCTCTCACAGTGTGGGCAGAAAAATAACACTACAATTCAGACTGCCGGGTGTTTTCTTAAAGGGATTTTGTTTCTTTCTGATATATAGGACACAACACGGTTTTATCATCGAGCTGCTGATGGTATGAGCCGTGTCTGCATTTGGAAACCCTGCGGATATGCGGTGATACATAAGTATTTGTTTCTAGAGAAGACTGTATATAACGCTCCTGAATCTCTTTTCTCACGTTTTATTTTTCTCAGAAACGTCTGTCACTAAACCAGACTGAGTTGAGAAGTGAAAAGCTCTGTTTTTTTCACTTCTGCTGGAGGCTTAGCGTTTCCCTCTGCTTTGTGCTAAGATAGGCTTTTGATTCTGATCTCATCTGATGCTGGTTGAGATGAAGCATTTTTCTCCAAATACCACTTTTCCTTTTAATCTGATACCACACCGGGTCTACTATGACTAGATAAGGGACTTTCACCTCTAATCCAGATTTGGATTGGATTATCGGCCAATTCCCAGGTTCACTATGTGACCCTTAGACTCTGGTCATATATTCAATCGCACATCTGTTAAGGAATGTGCTATGCACCTATTAATATAAACTGATATGATGAGGGCAGCACTGCATGCATCGTTAACTATGAATGAGGTAATGTGCTGTAGAGCAACAGAAGACATTATACAGCTTCTTCTTACAGGCTAAGAAATACTGGCCGTGTTTCTCGAAGGCCTCTATTATTTATTATTATTCTATGAGTTTGACTGTGAGCGAGTGAGTGTGCATGTCCATCTCTCTCAGTTTTTTGTTTTGGACAGTGTGTTTGGCTAACAGAACTACCATTATACACACAGCTGAGTGCATAGCCGCAGCTAACGGCTAACAAAACTACACACAATTCTGAGTGCATTACTGCTGCGCTTTTAGTCCGTACGTTGGGCATCACCCCCCCGTTAACACGCAAATTGACAGAAAATATAGGCTTGAATCAAAACCGCTTCAGGTCTTAAACCCAGGCCCAGAAGACCCCTAGTGGGTTAATCTTGCCCCCAGAGTCCAGTGCATCTGCTTTTTCACTTTCAGAAGACTCCCTCCTCAGGCTCAGACTCCAACAATTTCAGTCTTGTCATATAATTGGAGGAAAGAAAAAGTACAACTTTTCTCTGATCTATACACGCAGAAAAACCCAACGAGGAAGACCCTGATGAAGATCCATTACACTGTTTCCCTATAACAGCTTCCAATGTTAACATTTTCTTTTGAGTGACAAACAAATTGAACCGATTATTTTTCTTTGTCTGTAGTGTGAGACTGTACTGTGCAGTCCTCCCCCACCACTCTATCAAATGTATATATTATATTAACAGAGCCAACTATGCTGTACTTTCAATCCCAATGCTGTGATGTCAACACATGAAAGGCAAGATGAGGGAATCACCTTTTTTCTGTTTAAATCTCTTTAGAGATTGAGGATTTATTATTTTGTTTTTATTTTTTAAAGAACATCCAGATTAATCTTGTTTTGTCACTTCACTACTCCACAGACACGTGAGCAAAAGCTGCAGAGTGTTTGGGCAGGTTTGGATCAGGTGTAATTGGGAAATATGTTCTATTTCTAATGTGTCATGTTCGGATGTTTCATCGTGGACTTAACAACTCACTCTGTCTTTCTTTGAATTGTCCCTTTTAACTTGAACTCGTGTTTGAGTGAGACGGATAGAAGTCGTCTTTAAAGTAGAACAGATTCTGCTCAACTGAGTCACCAAAGACTTCAGGTCTCACTCAGAGCTCCTCTGTTGCAGTTTCAAATATCACATAGTGTTTTTTTATATGTTTGTATTCGCTGTGTGTCCATGACCAATCATATGCTTCAGTCAGTATTTTGCCGTGTATGCCCTGCAGGCAGATTCTGCTCAGGACACTTAAGTTAACTTTAAGGGATGACATGAAGTTTATTTTTTTCATTACCATAACTTTTTTAAACAAGGAAAAAGAGGCTTTAGTTAAAGCTTGTTGACATTATTAGTGTCCGTTGTTGAGACTAGTTGTAACCATTAGCAGTAAAGGTCTGGGGATTGTTGTAATACAGTGCTGGATGTCTTCTGATGGAGGTTGAACATTTCAATTAGTAGGGCGTTTATTATGTTTGTTAAGAGGAATGGAAGAATTTTGAAATATGGACGCCCCTTAACGATTTCTAAAGGTATCATAATTTTGTCAACTCTAACAGTGTGCTCAGTGTTGCCCCTGGTGGACATATATAGTACGGTTTTAGTCACTTTTTTAAATATCGTTTTCAGCCACTAGTGGCAGCACTGAGTTAGATTTATGCCGTATTTGCAAAATTACTGATTTTATAGTTTGAATTGACTTCAAAGGACTTAACCTCTTTCCATTGCAGTTTTTTCTTATTTTGCACCGGTTGAATTAATTGTATTTTACCTTTTAAGGTGCAGTGTGTAGGACCTGGCGGTATCTAGCTGTTATGTTGCCAACCAACTGAAACTTCTTCTGGACAAACTAAGTAACTTTTAATCCAACAGTTGGGACAAACACATTGGAATGAAACATCATTTGTAACTACTAAGATAGTATGTCAATTTAGTCTTGGCGTTGAAGAAGGCTTTGCACTGACCTCGTGTTATTTTGTGTTACATTTGCCTCTCCAGTCATCGCATTGAACAAGATGACAGAAGGTCTATAGCATGATAAAATATCACACCGCTTCATTTTTTTTCTGAGATATTTATACATGTTGAACTGCTCTCCTGGGGGTAAACATGCTAATAATGTGAATTCACTTAAATTGGATAGAAATGCTCGTTAATGTGCAGACAACGATTCTGCCAGATAGAAATGTGAACGGCCTCTCCTCTGCCATTTTTGTGTGTGTCTTGTTTACATATCATGAATGTTTCCTTTGCTGTAGCAGTTACACATTGTATACCTTGTAGGAGTGTCTCTGGATAGTGAGCTTCTCTAAGCTGTACATGGCTAACACCTCCCGAAGAGCTTCCTTCTACCTCTGAGCCATAAAAACTCATTGGCTTTACCTCGTTGCTGTCACACTGTAGTGAAAAAGTTATTCATATTGTAACGTATGCCTGTTTTCATTCCTCATTGGAACCAAATGGCGCTGTTAGCTGACGATGTCAGCTAACAGCGCCATTCATTTTGATAAGGAATGTCTCGCTAACGAGGCATTTTAGTTAATGTTGCGTGCCGCTGAAATACGGGAAGGCTCCAACTAGTTCTTTTTTTTACATTTTTTTAAGGCTTTTATATCTAACACAGCTAGGTGCTGTATGTAGAACATGTGTCTGTTACTGTAACATGCACTAGCTGCTGGCTATCAAGCTAGCTCGTAGCCTGGTCGTTAACCCTTAATTAAATATGGATTAGCCATCGCTAACAACGTGATTTTCAGTGGTCGGAACTTGTTCACAACAGTGTGACATGCACGGTGCACATTTTTTGGACGCAAACCCATTCTTGTCATCAGGAACAGAAATATATAATGTAGAAAAGATCAGAGTGTCGCAGGATGCAATGGTACCCACTGGTCTGGGACAAGGTTTAGGGCAATTCTGTCTCAAATGTGACATTCTGTGCCCAGTGTGTGGCTGTTTCTATATGCATTGACAGGCCACAGTGTGATATTTTCACACGGATAAATGGCAACATCACGGAAGCAGAGGGCTTCATAGAAAATGTTCAGTTTTAATGTTAAGGTGCCAAATGCTGCCCACCTCCCAGAAGCAAAACACAATACTTGATTAGAAAACATTGATTAGAAAAAACAACTATTAATTCAAGGTGGACTTACTGGCTTTTCTGGGGCTTTCAACCACATCTCACGTTTGAAAGCTCAGGATTTTTTTTATTTTTTTTTGTCAAACTACTGTTCCCAATGTTCAAGAATGCTCACCACTCACTGAGAACTAGTGCTGGATGTCAATTGGACCTTTTTGATTCTAGTGGCGATAAGATACCCGAGTCTCGGTACGGACACCAAAACAATACTCGAGACAAAAGACTCTGAAATGTTAAATGTATGTACAATGGTAAATTTATCTAAAAAAAACTTTTTTTTACTTTTTAAAATGTTTTAGTAGGTAACAACATCACAAATCTGACCAGATATTTGAGGCCTGCTCGCGGTTCTTTTTCTCCACACAACATTTCAGTTGGTACCAAAATGTATTGATACTTGACACCACGTCTACCGCGAACTGTGACTCCATCTATTCTTCATGTGTTTCTGACCTCAGCCCGTCTGTAGTGTACTGCTTAGACTGGCCAATTCCAGACCAGTACTGTCATTTATACTGTTGTCTGATACCTCCATTGTGCAATAGATGATGTTTACTTTTTATTGTTGTTTTGTGTATCCTGTGAAACCAGTCTGATGATTTTTTTTTTTTTTTGGGATACCTAGCGTATGTTTTTAATATGTTTATTTATGCACCAGCCACCGCCCACTCCTCTGCACCCACTTTGGGGAGGAGGTTCCTGCTTTGATTGCAATCTACAAGCCTTTCAGTTCAAAATGGCCACGCAATTTTCATTACATTATGTTTTAATTATCAGCTTGTTGAGGAGGTATTTATAGGATGACTGCTAAAGAAATGTAAAAATGTACAACTTAAATATTCTTCAGTTTTAATACAAATTGTCTTTCTCTCTCTGAATGTTGGATATTTCATTTGGGTCCAAATTCCTTTGAATTCTGTCAGACTGATTTTGAGGGGACTTTATTCTCCTTTCACTTTATATTTTTTTCTGCCTTGAACTGCCCTTCCTCCCATGTAGGCAAACTACTCTGAGCTGTCTTTATCAAGATGCATACAATGTGTATACAGTCTGTATAGTATCATGTCTGTTATATTTGTCCTATAAAAAAAAGTAAAGATGAAGAAGATAAAGTAAACTTGATGAGGAACCATTGATTGGGAGGATTGCTTACAGTTACACTAACAGCTGAGAGGAGACAAAAGACGCTGGTTTGTAGTGAACGCTGGTCCTCTCTACATGGTCTGTGCTGTTTACTAGAATAAAACATTTCAGTTAAATGAGAATGGACTGCCGCTTGATTTGTTACAGGTGACAAAAAGTTAAAAAAAAAATGTAATTGTTAAAGTACAAATGTTTTCTGTGATAGAGGACTATTCTGAAAAGTGCTGTTTTGTTTGCTTCACACATCCACACATGCTTTCATTACTGATGTCAGTTAGTAAAAAAATTTGTATTACTCATTAACTCATCTGGTCTCCCAATTTAGCAACATAACATTGTATTTATGTTTGTTCTTTGGCGGACTCCTTGCAGACAGGGGCAAAAAGCCTAAACACAACCTGCAGTATCGACTCCATCCCTCCCAGACACAATGTGCAGTGAATTACGCCCCGCTACGTTTTCAAGGATACAGCTGTGTAGTGTGAAATGAATGCTGTGCAAACATTGTGGCCATTTCTGGACATATTAGCTGAAACCCAAGCAAACTGCTATGTTAGCGAATGCTAACTGTCTCCGTATGGAATAACAGGAAATTCCTCGCTAGGTTTGTGTTTACCCCATGGTAATGGAGAGGAGGAAATGAAAAGCCCATCGGCTTTTTAACTGGTAATGTGGGTCAGAGAGAACTGGAGGATAAATGTTGGTTTTCCCCTCACAATAGCTCTGTAACTATCTTCTGCTTCTATCCTCTGACCAGTGGGCTTTCACTTTTCAGCCTCATCAGCACTGCTAGAATGTCTTGCTCCATTATTTTCAACTTGAAAACGAACATACTTTGTAAAATAAGGGAATTCCTGGAAGTAGTGGGATATCCCTTACTGCCCGAGGAACATGAACATACGTACACACAGCTGAAAGTAATGCCAGATGCTGAGCAATTTAGTTAGTCTGTGTTTGTCATGTCTGTCAGGATGAGCCACGAGTATTCGTGTGAGCTCACCCATTCGGTGAACCCACCGCCAAAAAACCTCCATGCTGAACATGAGCTCAGGTGCTGCACCAAAGCAATCTGATGACTAGAATCTGAACAGAGAATTAATAATGATGAAACAATTTGTTTTATTGTAGTTATATTTGGGGATGCTGTGTTTGGAGTGGCATGTGTTGCATCTTTTTTCCTGAAAATTCTTAAGTGGACCAGATTTAGGCCTAAAAACATGTATATTTCCGAGAAGGTTTACTGAAATGTAATCTGGAGAAAGATGTAATTCACTTTACATACAATAACTAGACCGATTAGATCATTTTTGGTCCAGAAAACAAGATGAACCATCTATCCTTTGCATATCAGTTGCTTATCTAGGGTCGGGTCGCGGAGGCAGCAGGTCCAGCAGGCTGACCCAAGCTTCCCTCTCACCCTCAACATCTACCAGCTCATTCTGGGGGATCCTGAGGCGTTCCCAGGCCAGCTGGGAGATATAATCCCTCCAGCGTGTCCTGGGCCTTTCCTGGGGTCTCCTACCAGTTGGACGTGCTCGGATAATCAACAGGAGGCATCCAAACTAGATGCCCGAACCACCTCAGCTGACTCCTTTCGACACGAAGGAGTAGCGGCTCAACTCCAAGCTCCCTCCTGATGTCCGAGCTCCTTACCCTATCTCTAAGGCTGAGCCCGGCCACTCTACAGAGGGACCCGGTCGAAAGCCTTCTCCAAGTCTACAAAGCACATGTAGACTGGTTGGGTAAACTCCCAGGACCCCTCCAGTAGTCTTGCGAGGGTAAAGAGCTGGTCCACTGTTCCACAATCGGGATGAAACCCGCACTGTTCTTCTTGAATCCGAGGTTCGACAAACGGTCGGAACGTCTCCTTTCCTTTTCAAAATGAACCCTTTTACATTATTAACAAAGAAACATCATAGTCTGAAGACAAATATTCTCATTCAAGTACTTCCCCATTAAAAGCCCTTTTCAAATGTTTCAAAAGAAGATTACTTAGTTAATGTGTTTGCATACTTCTTATGAAGTGGCTGGTTACCTTTCACGTGTACTCTCTTTGTATCTTCAAAACCATTGTCACCTTGAGCATGTTGGTATTCCGTCATTAGGGTTTACCTCACAGAGCTGCTTGCACGGCTGCAGACTCTTGTTCTTTCTAATACCAGTCCTGCTTTTCTCTGCAACATCTGCGAAAATCCGATCTGGTTGTCCAGATCGGATTGAATAAAAACCTTTCACGCAGGCAAGCTGCAAAATATATTATTTCATTTGACACACGCGTACACACACCAAAGGGCCAGAGAGAGACAGAGAGAGACAGAGAGAGAGAGAGAGAGAGAGAGAGACAGAGAGAGAGAGAGAAAGAAAGAGAGATGAGAGAAAGAGAAAGAAAATGTGTTACAACCTGTAGTACCAAGAAGAACCAGAACTGGCTGGAAGCAATACGTCTGTTAGTAATTTAAATGCAGAGAGAAACCAGTTTGTCGAGTGAGCTGAAACCAGACCAGACCGTGGTCTAGTCACGTACACACACATACATACAAACGTAACAGGAGGAATCTTTCCTGACTTGAACTGATTGAAAGCAGTTGGGAGGGAGGGACCTTGTGATAGGAGGATGGATATACTGACGGACAATCAATGCAGAAGTGAACGGTGTGTGTGTGTGTGTGTGTGTGTGTGTGTGTGTGTGTGGTGGAATTAATCTTTCCTTGTGTTCAGAGCTGCTCCACTCTTTTCTGTCAATCAAAATGTAATGACATACAAATTGAAATCTATACATTTGGCATCACCTCAAAGGATCTCCGCTTCAATCAAAGTATCAAGAAAATGCCTGAAGTCTGGAAGGTCTTTTTAAAGCCTCTCTATCTGTACACAAGCAGATGTGCACGGCTCCCAGTGTCTTGTGTTATATGGGTCTCTCTTGTCTTCCAAGTCACCAGTTTGTGCCTCTTTCTGTGTGTGTGTGTGTGTGTGTGTGTCTTCCTGTCCTGCCATCAACCTGGGCCCATTCCAATCTTAAAAACAATTGTTTCTTTTGAAGGCCATCCACTACACAGTGTTTTTATTTTACTTAGAAGTGTGCAATTCAGGATGCCAAAGTGTTCTACTGAACAACTTAGAAAGTATTCTTTTCTGTTAGATTTTTTAATGGACAGCTTTAGTTGTGGTTTTTAGATTTAGCATATTTCTGATGTTGGTCGTGTGTAATGTTTCTTATGGCATTTTCTGGTGTTGTTTGTTCCTTGTAATGTGTTTCTTGTCTGCTGTGCACTGTGAACTTTGTTTTTTTTTGTCTGTATAACTTTTGGTGACAAATTAATTTCACCACTGGGGATTAATAAAGTTATCTATCCATCCATCCCTCACTCACTGACTCAAACAATAATTTTTTGCATACAGAAATAATACTCTGTTGAAAACATAGAAATCTCTTTAAGTTGTTATGTTCCTAGGTGCTTAATTAACTAGTTTACCTAAGACAGAAGCCAAATATCTTCCCTCTGTCTGTGTTCCCTCACCCCCATTTCACTCCTTTCTCACCCTAAAACCCTAATGAGAGAAAAATAAATATTTGTTATGAGGAGGTGTTGTGGAACTTGGATCTTAGCAGGTGTGTCCTGCTGCTCACAGTGGTGCTGCTGTCCCAGTAGATGGCATTCTCTTCCCATAAATAACATTTCCACTTTTCTTCAGAAAGTGCTGGACGCTCTTGGCTCTGGGAATTCATTCAGATAAGATACCAACAGCTGATAAATTTCCCCAATTCCCTGATTTCTTCCTGATTTCTTTTTTACTGCAATCCTCAGTGGCCTTTTGACCCAGTGGCCAGCGACAGGAAAACACTGTTTATCTCCACATCCCTGGTATACGTTTTGTCTACACACTTTTATGAGTGTGTTATGTTGGAGTTAGGGAAGCATGTGCTGTTAAACACTCCGGAGGGGAGTTCCTCTGAGATGATCTGTTGCACAAGAGCTTGTGAGCTCGTTTACAGCCTCTTGCCAACTGAAAATATTATCATTGAATAGCGAGGTGGGTGGGAGAAACAGTCATCGGGATAGGGAGAATGCTTCAAGAATGTCACATGTTTGAGTTTTATCCCTCAGGTTTATAGACTCGAGGTGCAGGCGTTGCTGAGCTGGGCTTTTGGTGTGGCTGTCGCTGGAAGTGTGTGGAACGGTTCATGAGGGAAAACAGTGAGGGAGCGGCTTCTAGAACTTTATATCTGGAGGCAGAAATGTCAGAGACAGATGTCTCAAAACCTGGACATATAAACTTGAACTATTGACATGGTGAGATACAATTGAATATGTTCTGTGTGATTTAGATGGACAAAGTCTTTAAAATGTACATCATCATTTCATTGGATATTTTGACCTATTTTCTGTAATTAGATTCACAGGTTTTTATCTCAAATGTATGCATCAAATCAAATCCAGTACCCAACAACATGGCAAATGGACATTTACAGTATGTAAGTACATATTGTCCAATATGTAATATGTAAGGCCACAACTCTCAGGCGATTTGTGCTTGCCTCCAGCTAACACTGACGCCAGCTGTAACAGCTTCTGATTAAAATCATCTTTCCTGCAAATGGAAATGTTCTGGATGCCTTGTGTGTAATTTAATACACACACCCTCCAAATTCAACTTGACATATTTAGTATCTTCAGGAACGTTGGGGTCGAATGAGGTCAAGTAAGGCTTTGACAGACAACAGACCAGACCGACAGACCAGAGTGCACTGGAGTCTTAAGGAGTTGTCATACACACACTGCTAGCTGTCAACGTGTCCAACATCTGACCCGCTCTGCAGCCGCAGCCACCCTGTACACCCAGCTGGAAAAGTACAATGAAAAAATTAGATTTTTCACTTGAGTACTTGTACTAATGATAGTGTGTGTGTGTGTGTGTGTGTGTGTGTGTGTGTGTGTGTGTGTGTGTGTGTGTGTGTGTGTGTGTGTGTGTGTGGGTGGGGGGGGGGGGGCAGGTGGGGGGGGTGCGGTGAGGGAGTGGGGGTCCTGTTTTTCTCAGGCACGGAGCCACCCCCCTGGAGATGGCTCTGAGATGTGAGACCTTTCACAACCCAAAAATAGACGCAGAGCCTCCGATTGCTGCACCAGTGCAAGTTTGAAACGGAGAGGCGGGGAGAGAGTTTCATGTGCAGCTTTTATCTTTGTGTTTGTTAGTCAACACAAATGAATTACTTGGCTTACCTGCATGCTACTTGTAAAAGGTCATATTTGCTGTTAAATTAGAATTGTCCCTTTCCTAATTTTGACTATGATTTGTGTCAGTTAAATAGCTTGTTTCCAACTGACCTGCATTTTGCTGAGCGGCCGCATTTGAAGTGGAGGTGAAAAGTCAACTTTTGATCAAATTCTATATCTTCCCCCGTCGAGTGCCTCTGTCATGCCCTGCTGGACATCATTTTCATATAAATCTCCATATTGTGGCTCTCCTGCAACCCGACGTTATCATATCATCAACAGGTTGTTCATTAGGGTGATATGGGTGACGCACTGCTAACCAATTCTCTCACGGCAACAGTCGTTATCAGTGTTCTATTCTAGACGTCTGATCTGCCACTAAATGTCCAATCAGGCTAAAGACATGCTTCAAATGGTCCCGCCTCTTTTGGGGCGATTTCAGTCAGGTTGAAAATCGCCCCAGAAGTCTCTCATAGACTCTCATGTAAAATCAATATTTTTCAATTTTCAGAGCTTCCAATACAATCTCTATGGGTTCCGGGAGGGCTTGCACATACACGCTTTCGTCATGACATACGTAATAAGACAAGAGCGGGTAATCAGCCAAATATCCCAGAATGCACTTCGCAGCAGCAAACGGAACAATGGCGGATGAGAAATCCCTTACTGAAAGTTGACATTCTCTGAATACTACTGTTGTTGAGTCACAAAATGTAATTTTATGATGTTTTCAAACGAGAAGTTTGAAAACTGACCACAGAAAATCTGTGGTCGGTTTGTCAAGACTCAACCTACTTAAAAACATACGCCGCCGATATGAGGTCCTGCTTGCGGTCTGGTGAGCCCCGCCGCACCGGGCGGTCAGCGCTCTGCTGCCCTCCGAGAGCAGCCTGATCTCGGCGGGACATTTTGAAATGATCCGCTAGCTCCGATGTCTCAAATACAGATTTTCCTCAGAGGGCTTTACAATCTGTACACATACGACATCCCTGTCCCGGGACCTCACATCGGATCAGGAAAAACTCCCCCTAAAAATATTAGTGAAAACCCTTTCACAGGGAAAAGAAAGGGGAAGAAACCTTCAGGAGAGCAACAGAGGAGGATCCCTCTCCCCGGATGGACAGAAGCAATAGATGTCATGTGTACAGAGCGAGAAAAGGAGAAGAGAACAGGAGAGAGGAGCTCATTGTATCATTGTATCATTGTATCCTAAGATGTTCCCCAGCAGTCTAGGCCTATATCAGCATATATCTAGGGGCTGGACCAGGGCCGACCTGAGCCAGCCCTAACTATAAGTACTGTCAAAGAGAAAAGTCTTAAGTCTACTCTTAAATGAGGTGACTGTGTCTGCCCCCCGGACTGAAAGTGGAAGCTGGTTCCACAGAAAAGGAGCTTTGTAACTGAAGGCTCTGGCCCCCATCCTAGTTTTTAAGACTCTAGGAACCACAAGTAGCCCCACATTCAGTGAGCACAGCTCTCTGGTGGGACAATATGGTGCTATAAGCTCCCTAAGATATGATGGTGTTAAGTTAAGGCTTTGTAGGTAAGACAAAGGAATTTAAATACAATTATCTGTCTTACAGGAAGCCAGTGGAGAGCAGCTAATACAGGAGTAATGTGATCCCTCCTAGTCCTCGTTAGTACACGAGCTGCAGCATTCTGGATCAACTGGAGACCTAAGATACTTAACAGAGCAGCCTGATAATACAGAGTTACAGTAATCCAGTCTTGAAGTAACAAATGCGTGGATCAATGTCTCTGCATTCCTTTGAGACAGGATGGGCTTGATCCTTGAGATGTTGCGTAGGTGAAAGAAGGCGGTCCTTGAGATCTGTTTCACATGGGAACTGAAGGACAAGTCTTGATCAAAGACAACTCCCTGATTCCTCACCGTGGTGCTTGACGCCAGAGCAATGCCATCAAGAGAAACTGTGGCCGATTGTGGCTCAGTGGTTAGCAGGTCCGACTTTCAATCAGAGGATCGGTGGTTCGATCCCCGGCTCCGCCAGTCCATGTTGATGTGTCCTTGAGCAAGACACTTAACCCTAATTGCTCACTGTCAGCAAAATGTAATGTAATCTAAAGAAACAATATCATTCGATAATTGATTTCTCAGTTGCTCTGGGCCAAGAAAAATAACTTCAGTCTTGTCCGAGTTCAACATCAGGAAGTTTCAGGTCATCCAGGTTTTTATGTCTTTAAGACACGCTTGAAGTTTAGCCACCTGGTTGGTTTCATCTTGCTTGATCGATATATATAGCTGGGTATCATCGGCATAGAAATGAAGTTTTATTGAGTGTTTTCTTTATAATATTGCCTAAAGGAAGCATATACAAGGTGAACAAAATTGGACCAAGGACGGAGCCCTGTGGTACCCCATTTTCAACACCCGCGCTCACCGAGGCCACATCATTTACATATACAAACTGAGATCGATCTGATAAATATGATTTAAACCAACTTAGTGCTGTACCTTTGATACCAATCACCTGGTCTAGTCTCTGTAATAAAATGTCATGGTCAATGGTGTTGAACGCAGCACTAAGGTCTAACAGGACTAGAACAGTTACAAGTCCCCTATCTGATGCAACAGAAGGTAACTCGTAATTATCACCAGAGCTGTCTCTGTGCTATGATGCTTTCTAAATCCGGACTGAAAGTCTCAAATAAACTGTTGTGTGTTGCTATCTAGTGGACACGAGTTATTCATCTAGCAACAAATTAATATTGTCTTTCTTAATGTACCCATTGAATGGGTCACCTTAATCATTATCAGAAAAATTGCCCCCCCCCCTGAGAATTTTTTCAGGAGCCGCCACATTTGCTTTCTAGGAGGTTAGAAACAACAAACACCCTGCGCTTACAGGAATCAGTTATTTCATGGCTTTTCTTTGGCATATATGTATGTGGAATTAATAGATTGCTGAACAGACAAGACAGTATGCCACTGTGAAACTCAATCTCTCAAACTGTGACTGTTCGAAATAAAGACAGGATACAAAATCCTCCTTTACATGCAACGGTGATAACATCTTCATAGACGAGCGGCCCGACAACACTTGTCCCAGTCGGGTCTTCTCAGTGGATTTGAGAAGGTTTTCTCTTTACCTTTCGCCCCTCCATTCCTCCTACTCATTGCGGTTTGCTTGCATTGCCCCGATGCAGCCTTCGTCTATATCGGGCCCCTGTAATTATGTCAATGTAATGTTTGTATTTATAGCCGGCTGCCGCAGCGCTCTGGTAACCGCTCTGTCCCAGCTGGGAAGCATCGGTCTCGGGGCCCCCTTGATGGAAGCGCCTACTGAGGTCGGCTTACCTGGAGCTAACCCTCCACACCGTCACCTTCGGGACTAAACCATGATTTTATATACACAACACTCAATTTTGCTCGCAGTTTTGGTATATTTGGAATTTTGAATTCAAATCCCTATTTGTTTGCTATACAAAGATGAGTATTTTCGTATTTTTTCTCCGAAGGCATGTACAATTATTCAAATAAATTGATGATCATTCCAAATCATTATCAGGTTGATTTGGAAACAACGTTGACACACACACACACACACACACACACACACACACACACACACACGCACACACACACACACTCACACACACACACACACACACACACACACACACACACACACACACACACACACACACACACACACACACACACACACACACACACACACACACACACACACACACACACACACACACACACACACACACACACACACACACACACACACACACACACACACACCTAAATAGTTTTAGATGGCAACACAGGCAAATCAGCACCACTAAGATGATGTAACACTTTTTAGTTTTGGAAGAGAAGAAGAAAAAACTCATCATGTGACTCCCAAGGTTTTGTCTTGGGTCCAGGCCTCCAGGTTGGGAACCTGTGTAAAAACCTGTGTAATGTGTAGCCTGTATTCCCATCAAAACCACATTTTTTGTAATATCATCTTTGACAATCACACTCAGGACTCAGACATCATGTTCACTTAGTTTAATATGTACATTAAAATAAACTATTTACATTATATTAGAAAAAAGTTTACAAGGCAGTACATTTCTTCAAGACACAAACAAACACATATTTTTGGATTGCTTTTATTTGTTGTTGCTAAAGAAAGACTGGATAGCCCTTTGTCAATCAGGTGGCGCTGAGATGGCATTGCACTTCTGTGAACCTTCCTACAGACTCACAGACATCCTACTCAAGCCTTCAGGGAGGACAGTATGAACGGCAGTTTCAGAATAAAACATTGTCTCAAGCTCATCTCACATGCGCACGCGTACACTCACGATATAACACACAGGATCAGACTTTGATTGTCTTCTCAGCCAGTGGAGAATATGGCGCTCGTAAGAATGTGTAATAACGTGTTATAAAAGGCACTATAGGTGAAAGTACAAAGAAAAATAAAATTAAATGAATGTTCTTCAAAAAGGATTGTCTGCTTCCAGTTGCTTCAGTGGCATGTGCCTGACATGTTCAGTGGAATGTTCCTTTAATTTGTCGTCTATATAAACAGCATTCCATAAAAATAAAAAAAAGTAGTACCAGCTACATAGTTTTAAAAAGATTTGAACAGAATTCATCTGTTTCTGTCGTATTCGGCTGTTTTATTCCTTGATTTGTGGTTTGTTTGTCGTTTCTCTAAAAAAAATAACATTTAAATAAATCTTTTCACAAAAATATAATTTCACAGCATCTCATCTTGATGCTCCTTTTGCCCCAATGGAATACAAATCACTCTAATATTCCTCTCGGTATTACAGTTTAGTCGTGCTGTATGGCAGTGTATGCAACAGCGGTATCATAGAGTCTATATTCAGCATCCGTCTATAGCTCATCGTAGGAGGATTGCAGCTCTTTGAATCGGGTCCATGCTGTGCACAGGAGTCCTTGTCTTTCCTCACATGTGCCTCTTCATGTGCAGGGCGAGGTGGTCAGAGCGGGAGAAGGCCCGCTCACACAGGTGACACTGGAACGGCCGGTGACCGGTGTGCTTCCGGAAGTGACGCGTCAGCTCGTCGGAACGGGCAAACTTCCAGCCGCAGCCCTCCCAGCTGCAGTGGTATGGTTTCTCTCCTGTTGACAACAGCAGCCGTGAGTGACGTCAGTCTATTATATTATACATGTATTATAGTAGCCTACATGTTGCCATGTGCTGCTGAATTGTTCCTCTCTTTTTTTTTTATTATTATTAAATGTTGGCAATACAACGAACAGAAGTTATGTACAAATTTTAATAAAATTAAATAAATAAAAATAGACCAAGCGTCCAACGTGCGGCTCTTACCTGTGTGCGTCCTGTGATGCGCCTTCAGGTGGGAGCTCTTGGTGTAGGTCTTCCCACAGCCGGCAAAAGTGCAGGTGTGCGTCGCCGTCCGTTTCCTCGGCCAGGACCGGCGACCCCTCTTCGGCTTTGCGTCCATCACATCCAACGGTGAGGACGGTGGGGTGAGCAGAACCCGCTGACCGGCCGCGGGCTGCTGCTGCATGCCCATGGCTGTGTCCTCGCCGAACATGCCGGGGAACTGGTGGTGGTGGTGGTGCGCCACCACGGGGAAAGGTATCTGCATCCCCGTGTGCGCGTGAGGGAATCCCCCGGACGCGCAGCGGTGGTGCGCGTGGTGGAAGCTTTGCGGGAACGTCAGAGAGTTGGAGTTGCACATCTGGGGCTGGTGGCACTCGGAGTTCATCAAGTCGTCCGGGCTGAGCGGCGGTGTCATGCTGCCCAGCGCGGCCTGCGGGGAGTTGGCCAGCCGCGGCTGCTGCTCGTACGACATCATGCAGGAGACGCTGCCCTCGTGCTTGACTTTGGCGCAGCTCTGAGGCACCAGACCCATGGCGGGTCCGTACGTGTCCATGGAGGCGGGCTCCACTTTAATGTTCAGATGCTCGGGGAATAAATCCTGAGTGGTCGGGAAAGGAGCGGAGCTGATCTGGAATCTGCCGTGGATGCTGGGGCCGTTCCCGGGGAGAAAGCTGGTATCCACGTCTGAGCGAAGGAGCTCCGCCATCAGGCTGTTGTAGGGCGGCGGAGGGCTGTTCATGTCCGGGACAGAGGTGTAGTTGGCCGGCTGCTGGGACATCCCGGTGTGCTGCTGCTGATAAATGGACACCCCGGACTCCTGGAGCCGGTAGGACTCAGCCCCAGTCCCCGCGGCCGGCGCGCTGTCGGACACGGTGGTGTTTGCGAGAATAAACTCAAGATCCAAGAACTTATCCAGGTCCTCTTCGTCTTTTCTGCCGAGGCAGCTGCTGTCCATGTTGAGCGCAACGCCGCTCATGTCACACTTCCACCTCTGGAACGGAGAGTAAAGAGAATACATAAAAACGTAGCTCGAAAACAGCCAAACAAATGGAGATAAAGGACTAAATACAACCAAGACTATAAAAACATCCAAAGTTTGCTTTAAATGCCATCAAACACCGTGATTTCGGATATGCCGACTGACAGCAGGAAAACAGGAGGCATTTCTTTCTGTGACTAAATAGAAGTGTAAATATGTAGAAAAGCATAACTTACATCTTCCCAACATTTCTCCTTTTGGATGGCAAATGTAGAGATTGATGGTAAAATGGTCCCACTCAAGGCCATTTCCATGCGATCTTTAAAAAAAAAGTTTTAAAAGTCCTGAAATATTGAGAAAATGCACTTTCTCTGTTTTAGAAGTAGATCACCAGTGTCCGCTGAGTCTCCAGAAAAAGCAGAAAAAAGAAGCTTCAGAGCGCGTTCTTCTTCTGCGGTCCGACGAGCTACTGCTCTCTTCACTCATGCGCAAGCTGTGCCTTCTGGAGGGAGCAGCTTTTCTTATAAATATTGTTCGCAGCACAAGCGAGAGCAATGCGAGGCTGGGGGAAGGAAGCGTGTCCAGGATGAGGACGCTGCGCACCGGCCAAGCCCCCTAAATTTAGCCTCGGTATAAAAGTCCGAGTTTCCCTGCGAGTCAGAGACAGAGGTGGAGAGAGAGGACGAGGTGGACAGACGCGGAATGCTCTCTGCTCCGATGCGGGCAGCTACTTAACCTTCTCAGGGAAGAACCCGCCCTCCTCCGACAAACCTGGCCAACAACTGGCAAGGCAAAGAGAAACGAGACCGCCCCTAACCCATGCACCTATAAAAGACTAATAAGCAATAAACACGTTGTTGTCAAAAGAGCAACGGAAAGAACCAAAACAGTGCACAGGCTTTTCCAGAAAGAGGGTGCCACATGTGCCTTGCGTAATACGCATTGGGTATGGTGCGCTGTTATGCATGCACAAAGAAAAGCGGTTTGCTGATGATATGAAAATACATACATGAACACAAATGCTGATACTTGAATGTGACCCATTTCTGCCTCGTCAGAGAGCGGAGTGTGTTTCTGTCAGAACATGAGCAGAAACAGGGCGAGATAGTGAAAGTGTCTCTGTGCGTGCCGCGCGCGGGGGTTGTTTTAGTGCAGCAGGCTTCCGCCACTAGGCGCCAGCTACACCACGGCTCTCCTCCACGGCTATTCTCCCTCTTCTTCTCAATCATCAATCAATCCTCCATACATCGATATATAATCTGGCTGCATTAAACTTGTGAACAGTGAGAGTTGCTGGTTCCATTCTGAACATGAGTGACTGTTAATGACGTGGACGTGGCCCAACAATATTAAACCTTCAGAGTGTCAATTAAACTAGACAGTGTTATCTCACAACACAACGCTTCCCGTGATTTTCCCAGGAGTGGAAGAAGTGACCACATCCAATTCAAACTTGAAAAATACACTGTTAAGGTAAAACTGCACACTGAAAATGTCTCATGTGTAAAAGCATTAGCAACAAAATAATTGAAGAACAAGCAAAAATACAAACAATCAGACTGTGTATTTCATGTGTCATATAGGTTTTTGAAATCTCCCTCTACAGTGTAAATAATGACTGCACTGCTGTCAAATACATGTGGAGGAGAAAGACATATGGACAGCATCACGCAGGTAACAACTGTTGACTTATTTTATGGTCTATGTGAGAACAGGAACCCGCTTGGTTTGTGCTCTATACTTGCAGTAATTTTCGTGGTAAGATTCAATTCAGTTTATTTTGTTTAGCCCAAAATCACAAATTTGCCTCTGAGGGCTTTACAATCTGTACACACACCACATCCCTTCCCTGTTACCTCACCAGATCAAGAAAAACTCCCTTAAAAAACAAAAAAAACCCTTTTACAGGGAAAAAAGGGAAGAGACCTTCAGGAGAGCAACAGAGGAGGATCCCTCTCCCCGGATGGACAGAAGCAATAGATGTCATGTGTACAGAATCAACGTAACAGAGTTACAGCACATTCAATGAATATCACAGAAATGATTCATGTAATGAGTAGTAGGCATGAAGAAAAAGTTAGGAATAATAACAGCAATAGTGGATGTAATAGAATAATAGCAAAAACAGTAATGGTATTACTGGGAGAGGCACAACCTTACTGTTGTGACATACGAGATCGAGGTCTTTTTTTAATGCAACTAATTCTAAGGCTCAAGATATACCGCATGTCCATTTGGACACAGGTAATTCAGTGCGGATAGTGTATTCATATTTATTCCATTTTTATGATTGTTGTTGTTAATCTGGTTGTTGAATTAGAAGAAGACACCCTAGGTCATTTTTAAATATGCAAACAAAGTATTGACTGATAACATTTTTGCTAATATGCATCCAATTTCAGAAAGTGTTTCTCCAGTGTGTCAATAGCTTCTCTAAGTCCTTCAATGACTCATGAAGAGAGATGTCAAACACTTAAAATAGCAATCAACAACATACTAGATCGCCCATGTTGGAACCAGTTTGAAGGCAAAAAGAACGTACTGTACTCTTACATTGTCTTGCATACTGGTGAGCACAGATTTGAGATGCTAATTAAATGCTGCCTGGCATGTGATAGTCCGCCAATTACTTTTGGAGGCTTGGCGCCCTTTGAGGATTTGGTGACATTCCATTGAGCATACTAAGCACGTGCACGCACCAAACAAGCCAGTCTTGGTACACACCTTACAGTTCACAGGTATTGGTGAGCGCTTCAGTAGAAAGTTGTCCTTATTAAAGCTATTTATAGAAAGGTCTGGGTTTTAATTTTAATTACATTTTTAACCGAAAAAGATCTACAAACTAAAACTACATTTACATCTCCCTCATCTGAGAAACAACAGGGGGAAATTCACATACGGGAATGTATATCTGTCTTACCCAGAGTCATATATTGACATCAATTATTTTTACAGTATATGTTGCATAATCCAATATGTACAGTGGATTTTATACAGGCTGCAACCGTTGGGTCGGAAAAGTAAAGCCAATGCGCAATGCTTTAAACCTACATTATGTCTAATGGCCAGCAGGGGGCAGCTCCTCAGCTTACAATGATAGACTGTATATAAGAAGTGAACGTAGTCTCCGTGACGTCACAAATTGGTTTCTGGACAGACGTTTTGACGCCTTGAGTTCGGCGATTTGGCCGTTGCCCTCTTGGCTTTTTGTAACCAGTAAACGAACGTGACAATATTTGGACTGCGGACGAGTGACGCAGAGACGTACGGCTCTGAAACATGTGCTCATCTGGCTGCTACCTCCTGTTCTGAAAATTGTAGTGAAGTGTAGTCAGTGTGGATGGTTTTCTGACCAGATGTGCTGACTATGAGGCTCCTTGTTCTGTGGTTTTAATTTCCAAATTCAGGGGGTTGTATGTAGCACCAAACGTATCTTACTATGTTGCAATTGACTATACAGTAAGTATAATCACAAAGTACTCAGTGATTCATATTACGAGACAAAGATAAACAAGTCACTCAGTGAGTAATGTGACTGACAGTTAGTTACCTGCATTTATTGTGTTGATGGGGCTGAAGATGCTTCAGATATGACCTTTTTGATCCAGTGGTCCATTGATCCTTCCAGCGGTGATCGGCTCTTATCAGACTGGAGGAACCACTGCCGGATGTTCTGTCTTACCCAGAGTCATACATGTGTGGCCGTGGATGCATGGCACCAGTATTTCCTAAAACATGTCTTTCAAGGGGCCTGCTTTTAAAAAGTGACTGCCGAACCCAGTTCACAATAGGCCTTATCTATGAGTTTGAGCAAATTTCATCAAATTTGATTGTAAATGAATGTTCCCGACCATCTTTTACCACCATTTCCAGATCACCTCATATTATCTTGAAAAGGTGAACCAGCCATTTAGAAGAGATATACATTTGATAAATCACTACTTTGTCTTATATTAAAAACGTCAAAAGAAAAAGAAGCCTTAAATGTTGTCGCTTTGTAGAAAAAATTGGGTTCATTTCACACACATCTTGTTGTCATATTTAGGATTTATATCTGAATCCATCGAAGAGGATCAACAACACGTTTCCGTTCGCGGTGGTTTGCGACCTGCCCCGCACTGACAGAGAAAGTTACTGCTCGGCATTTTGCCGTTTTTTCAATTTTTCTGAACGGAAGGTGCCACTTGTTTCCATCACCCCAGAAGCCATTGGATGCCACAGCCAGCGCAGCACTCTGCTCTCACTTTAATAATTATAGCGCACTGCTGCACGCGTCCACATCTGTTCACCAGATGGACAGCGGCTGTGCTGATCTCTTCTCAGCTGGATGCTGGTCTCTCTATTGTCCTCCACCCTGTCGCTGATGGCTCATCCACTTCTATCTTGTGTCCCCCGTCTTCTCCGTTCTCCAGGCACACTTATTCATGGCTCAGTGATCGCCCATGGATGCTTGGAGTCACCTGTGTCTGTGGCATCAACTCAATGAATGTTGGACTCATACACAGGGCGGCACTGTTTACTCCGTCGCTCCCAGTTGTTTTTACACACTGTCTTTGGGCAATCTGATCCTTTAATTGAGACGTGAACAGCAAACAGTTGACCTGCATCGCTTGTTGTTTGCGCTCCCTCAGCCAGTAGTGGCAGCTGTACTCCACATGCCGAAGGTATTAGATCTCACATGGACATGTACACACACATTTCTCTCTCTCTCTGTGTGTGTGTGTGTGTGTGTGTGTGTTGGCCTGTTGTCACACCATGATGTATGTGTACATTTCCATGTGGAAGTGAGTCCTGGCTGGGTGTTTCTCTGTGCAATCCTCAGAGGTTTTCTCACATGTGCTCATCTGGCTCTGTGTCATTGTTTGGCCTGAGATTTACATCATGGCAAAATGAAGGCTGAGGGGCTGCAAACACGTGACCCTTTCCCAAACCTCACTGTACACAAAGATTGCAACTCTTTGAGACGCATTCCTAAATGAAACCATTCACTTCTGAGTGTAGATACAGACATTTTAAAGGCTGTAGGGAATTGAGGTCTGAAACATTGTTTGGAGAATTTATCATCATTTATCATGAGCTCATCAAAACTACAGTTCTCAGCGTATTTTGCTCCTACAGCCACAACATCAATATGTTTATGGTTTGGAGTTATAGTTTGAATCATATGATTTTGTCTTATATGATAAATATAATTTACATTTTAGAGATTAAGGGCCTAGTTCTGTAAGCCATAGAGATGCGTTCCTCTCCATTTCAGTCGAATGAAAATGAGGATACAGCTTGGATGCTCAAAGCGTCCAAAGAATTCATTTGAAAAACAGCAACGGGGTCATGACTAGACCAAGGTCTGTGGATTATCTTGAGTAACCAGGTCATGATTTCTGTAAAGAGACATTTCTGTAGAGTTTTTCAAATGTATATTCCTTTGGCATTTTTAAGCACCATGGATACCATTTAGGGATTTTAAGCCTTTTAGATGTCTTTTATTTAAATCATAAACTCCAGCCCTGATACAATTACTAGGTCACAGCAAAGCGAGTACATATACTTGCCTCCACTGATGATGTTGGCCTTGACAGATTTTCACGTTTGACTGTATTGTCTGCCAGCGCACTAAATGGTTTGAGCTAATTGTGTAATGCGATGTCAACAGGTGCATACTGTACCCTGCAATTATGTACAGGATGTGTGCTTTGAAACAGTTTATGATCAAACGGCAGAACAAACTGTATAAAGCTGTAAGCATGTGTTGGCCTGGTTTTCTGGAAGCATTCTTCCAAGTCGGGCCGTACACAGGGTTTTAGAGGTACAGAGGTCTGAAAACAAATCAATCTTTTGTTGATTTCTCAAACTAGAATATAAATATTTCAGCCTGATCTCACAGACTCGCACAGACGCGTAAGGATGCCTCAGGCGATGGATCCAGCGGCATAAGATCTGTTTTTATCAAGTTCTTGACTTAATCAAAGAATCCCCATGTTGAGTAATTTTCTTGGAGTAACAATATCATTCACTAGTCACAAAGAGCAAATGATCCGTTTTCAGATTCTCTACAAATGCTCTTCACGCTTAGTGCAAAGCTGGTCTTGTATAAGGGGTTAAAAACATGCTGAAGGCAGTAACAAACGCCACAGAGTCTTTAAGTTTTGCTAAAACACCTTAAAAAACGTCATGCTGCACACACAGCACTGTACACATTTAATATCAGCGCGCAATCAATTCAGTCCGGCCCACGGCGTGCCGAGGAAAAGTATCAGTTTTCCGAGGCTTATCAGAGTAATGCCTCGATTTCTTATTGGAAACAGACGGGACTTTTTCCCTCTGTCGAAGTTATTGCAGCCCGTTTTGGGGATAAAGTTGCTCTCCTCGGTATTTTATGTCTTTGTTAAACGTCTTGGAAACACCTGCTTTGACTTCTCCACTTTCTCTTAAAGCAATGTTCTGTGTGTGTGAGTGTGAGTGTGTGTGTGTGTGTGTGTGTGTGTGTGTGTGTTTGTGTGAGAGAGAGAGAACGAAGAGAGCAAGCCTCTGACCGCAGCAGAGCTGTGTTGGAACGGAGAGGGAGAGGGAGAGTTTGAGACAGTGTGGGCTCCTGCTCCGGCTTATATAGGCGGGTTATTTTTAAACCCCACACCCCCTTCCTTTATTCCTTATTACTGTACTTCCTCTCCCGCTCGCTCAGGAAGCCCACTTGGCCGAATTTCCTGCCAGCACGCCGTGCCGACTCGGAGGGAACCAAGGGAGTGATAGCAATGAGAGGGTCAGGCGGGGGGGGGGGACGACAAAAGATGTAGAAAAATGAATCTCTCTCTCTCTCTCTCTCTCTGACATGTGAAGGCCTGGGCCTCTCCCAGCCCTTGTTAAAATGTCCCTCTGGAATACCTCAGAGAGATTTACAAAACAACGACTCGATTTATAGATTTTTTGACCGACCTGCTGACATCATGCTTTAAATCTTTTTTAAACCTGAAAATTTGACTCCACTTCCCCCAAGCCCGTTAGTTGCCATTCTCTGCCGGACCCCCCGATGCCCTCAGAGTTTTTCACCTGCCCCAAGACACGTGACTCACTCGTCCACCTGCTCACCTGTTTCCTCTTTCCCTCGTCAGTATATAATTGGACCATTTCCACTTGTTTGCCGACCGATTGTCAACTTCTCTCTTCGCCACGTTCCTGCCATCCTTTGGACTCTATACTCTGTTTGGACATGCCAGTAAGTTTACTGGTAAATCTTTGCAATAAATCTGTTCATTTCTGTTCTCTTGATTCCATTTGGGTCCTATTCCTTGTTGCCTTGTCTTCACCCCTGTGACACTGATGTTATATTTTATATCAGCGTTGTTATTCAGGAAGCCAAGTGCCTGTTGAACTTGTTAAGTATATCTGGCACATGAAATATTCAGATCTGCAAAATGTGGCACAAAAGTTAATATTGCAACTGCACAAATGTTGTTAGTAAATGAGAGAAAGCTATCTTCCTAATTCCCTGGCCGTTTTCACTTTGCATTTCTTTAATTATGCCAATAGAACGCTAACTATCTCTTAACTTATTCTAATGCATACTGGAGATGCTGGCTAAATGTGACTTTAACAGATGGATGCTTACATTGTACATAGTGATGAATTTGACAGCTTTACATGATTTAGCTTGACAGTGAGAAAAAGTCTTGTCATGTAACATGACAAATATTCTTTATTTAATATAAGTCACAGATAAGCTGCTTTGTTCAACTATCCTCTGTGGCAACATTGAATGTAAAGTGCATCCACAATGCGCAATAAAGCAACGCAGCCTTGTCATTTACAAATTGTACACTTTTGCATGTTATTACATCATACTTCTTGAATCACATCAGTAGAAGGCCTGAATAACACTGTGTTCTGACACGTGTGAAACTACTGACATTGTTGTCATTTTCACATAGTCCACCATTGCACTTCACAATGATGATGATAAAACAGTCATAAGGGAGGATTGCAACACATTTAGTAGACAGAATGTCAAGTAATGAGTGAGCGTGTACGCCATAGCTGAATATGAAATAAAGAAGAAAAAAATCATAGGAACTCTGGTGGGAAAAAAAGGGGGAGGATTCCATGCATAGCTGTGGGCCTAGTTGGACCAAGTTGCACCTCTGTTACAATGAGAGCCGGCGCTTACATGGAGCCTGGAGAAAACCGCACAATTAAACAAAAACAAACAAAGAGGCATACATTTTTATAAATATTGACACCACGGCTTTCTGAGTTTAAACTGACTACTGACAACAAATCAGTAAGTAAGTAGGAGCAGCTTAGTCAGACACACTGGATGTAGAGAGCTGCATTCTCCCTTTCTGCTATTTGTGCTATGCATTTTGCAAGGTCGCTGCATCCTGTGCTTACCAACCCATTATTGGTTTAAAGAAATACAAACAAGCCAGAGTGTTTTTATCCCCCAGGAAGGGTGCAGACAGGGCTTTCACCCGGGAGACCGATGTTAGTGTCCGTGTGAAACTGAAAGCCAACATTGACTTTACGCTTGTTACGTATAATTGTTCAGCCTGAACAATTATACGTAACAAGCGTGAAGTCAACATTTATTTAATAATAATTCATAGATATTTCACAAATTAACCAGCGATCTATAATCCAGGAGACTGCTGATTGTTCCCCATTTTAAACGAGAAGTCTGTGTTGATATATTTGTCAAATAACCTTTGAAATTAGTTATGAAAATACGTTGGGGCGCTACGTTGGGGCGCTTCGTTGCGGCGCTACGTTGGGGCGCTACGTTGGGGCGCTACGTTGGGGCGCTACGTTGGGGCGCTTCGTTGCGGCGCTACGTTGGGGCGCTAGTTGTGGCGTAAAAGAAAAAGTGATTTTATAAAGATCACATTTCATACACATTATACAAAGATTCCATTCATCCAGGCATAAAACATGGAGACTATAGTTAATAATAATAACAATGAATGATAAATACCCACAAAATATTACAACCACATATTAAAAAAACAACTAGAGTATGTCTTTTCCTGTGTAACTGGAGTGGTCCTAAACCCCATTTACATGTCCGGAGTGATGTCATGTTTCAAAGGGGGTAAAACCTGAACCCCTTTAATATCTTAACTCACTACTGTCCCTGGGATAACAGATTATTGGAATGTCTCATGGTGCTCTTTTTATATAGGAATGAAAGAATAGGTGGCTCACATGCAAAGCAAATTTTTGCAGCGCTTTTACTCTTGTGAGTTTACTCGCTCGACTATATGTGGTTAATTCGCATCATTTGCCTAATTCACCCCGGAAAGGGGGCGTGGCTTATCTCCATGAAAACAGTTTCCATTTCCGCCATCCACCATGGAAATAATCACTATTTATGCTTTATACTTGTTGTGGAAATTCCACAAACGTTGGAACATCAGACGCCCTCATGTCTGGGTTCATAATATTATCCGTAGCCGCACACAGCTCGGTGGATTTCACCGACTTCTCCAGGAACTGCGTCTGAACGACGGCCGCTTCCAGCGCTACTAGTGGCGGACCAGTAGCCGGTTTGATTCAGCAACGGCAGGACGGCAGTGATGACGGGTGGAGCATCTCAATGCTGATTAGCTTTTGCAACTCAGCGTCACGCAAATCTTTTGCCCGTGGAAATTTGCGTTGTACGTGACCCTTCACGTCTGTGCATTGATTTGTAATTAGACTTTGCTTGTAATCTACTCGCGCAAAAAATGTGCAACACTTTTGGTGTGAACGCAGCATTAGATATAGCCAGCTATGTTCTAAGCAGACTGGCTGGCATTCAGCAGATGATGAACCGCATATCACAACCGTAAGAAACTTGTGACTTGACTTGGTCTGGCTCAAAGACTTGAGACTTGACTGGATTGAACTTAATTGAGTTTTACCAATGCATTCTCTGAACTTTAGTGGTATTTGCCCCTAATCTAATCATATCAGTTTATCAACCATAACCACAATAATTCCTCTATTTCTGAGGACATGGATGACTGTGAATGTTGCTTCTGTTAAGTCAATATAATTCACGTTTCTGTGATTAGCTGTTTAATGGCAGTGGGCATTCCATAAGCCAATACAACTAATTGATAAAAGCTGTATTCCTAAATCACTGGCTTTACTAGTTTTCAAATGTGCTGAAGTGGGAAACGAAACATCAAGGAACACTTTAAAGCAACAGTAAACCTGACCTTAATACCATAAACATAGTCATTATCAGTTGCTTCTTGAAGTTTTAAGTCACTTAAGAAACATTACACTACTATACAATGCGTGTAGCAGTTGGTGGCCATAGGGTTTTACAATATTACGCATTTAAAATAGTTTTATGAGATAAATAATGGAAGCACTTAAGGCAGCGAAAAGCTGTGAGGTCATTGCTACACAGCTACTGGATAGTTTGTGTGTGTGTGTGTGTGTGTGTGTATGTGCGTGTGTGTGTGTATATTTGTGGGCAACGGGGGCAATTGGGCCCCAGTCCCAAGTTTGCGATATTAATCTATTTTTCTTCTACAAACCAGTCCAGAATACTGCAAGTTTGTGTGTAATTGAATGTTTACATTTTTTAACTAAAGATGACAAATAACAATTTTCCTGTGGTTGCATAAACACATTGCATGTAACTAAAACCGAGCTCTGCACTGTCGAAGAAACGTTCTCCAAGACACAGCTCACAAAAAACGAGGTCTTGGCCCTGATATCCGCCGGCTACACCAGAACACCAGAAATATAGCCTCCTGCAACCAGAGGCTTATCTGACGTCAGACCAAAAGCTGTTGGGTCCACGGATTGTTTTTGACCAAATTGTAATTTGTGCCTCTTTTCTTGCCTCCTGCACGCGCTACTCAGGCAACCTTTGGTTCTGCCGAGTGAAGCAGATGCCTCTTTAAGTGTCTTAAAACTCCAAACTTGCCAAGCAGGGGCCAACTCCTCTGGTTGTATAGAAGTCTATATAAATGACTCTACTTCTCTCTTGATGTATTCCCTCAGTAAACATTGTAAACATAGTTTATGGTCTCAATCTTTAGTTTTAAGTCTTCTTCATTACAGCATGATGTTTATTTAGTAAATGATGGTCCATTTAGAGTCAAAGAGACCATATAGCTGGGTATGCTTTAGGGCGGGGCTTACTGTGATTGACAGGTCGCTGCCGCTACCAGAGATACATCTGACACTCCTCCACATTCCAAATATGGTAACTTCTGTTCATTGGTTGCAAAAAAGAACAACATGGCTACAAATGTAATCCAAGATGGCGACAGTGGAATCAACGAACTCAAGGCGGCACTCCACAACACGTTACCATGACTACGTCTCTCTTCGTATCTATCTAGGTCTATCGCTCTACCCAAATGGACAGACAGTATTCTGCTGAAAACTAAGGCAGTAACACACAGAGTTTCTGAGCCTGGTTTTGATTGTACCGGGCAGACCCGGTGGAGTTGGAGAACTGGAGGGAAGAGTGTCCAGAGGCTGTTAGGAGAGAGGTGATTATATGGCTGAGTTGAACGTTTCTGGAGCTGCACCTCAGTTGGAAGCATTTTGGGTAAACTCTAACATCCTAGACAACCTCTCTTCGTCTTTGTCTTTCTCTCTCTCTCTCTCTCCCACCCTTTCTTTCCCTCTCTCTTTCCGAAGATGCCAAAGCCACAGGATTGCTGTTGGAATGGCCTGCCAGAAACCCAGGCTCCCTTCTTTACATTGTCTTTCATTGAGGGACAGGAATTGCAGAGTGAACACTCACAATGTAGGCTGTCTTTTTTAACGAAGAGAGTGCGGAGAAAGGAAAAAGAGGAATCGGGAAATGCAGAATGAGGCGCTATCAAAGAAATCAGGATGGAGACAGACAGAGATTGCTCTGCCCACAGGATTTTCATGCGCAACTCTTAAACCACAAACTCAGTCACTCTCTAACATCGTCTGGACCAGTTTAACGTCTGGTTAAACTGGTCCAGCTGTCCAAATACTCCGTCCTGGCTGCAGGACAGGTTTGCCACTGTACTCCCACTTTGAACTCCGTGCTGCACCAACATTGTCCTCACTGTTCTCTCAGACCGAGAGTATTTATATATTATACCACACATTTCTGAAACATTCCTGGGCCGCACTTAAAATTTTGCACATTATCATTATAATAGATTTGAAGTATAATCTTATTTATTTTTAAGAAGGTTTAATTGGAACCAAGGCAGCCTTGCTGAATCAAAGGTACAATAAGACCCAAATGATGGAAAATCCTGGTCAACATATACAAACAATATAGGGTTTGCCCCCATAAGCCACGTTGTTAATCGCACATTCAATTCTGAAATAAAAAAATGAAACGAACCTGAAGGTAACGTACGTTTTTTCCATCACTAAACGTTAGACAAATTCTGACACTTTTGGACTGCATGGAGAAAACTAGCTCTTTTCTGTCTCTGGCTACTCCACTATTATTAGCTTTTATGTTATATTTAACAAATATTGTGACTTGCATTCACTTTCATCAATGTGAGATTCCTTTGAATGAAAAGTGCGTGACAAATAACATGCATTATTATTATTCTCTTAATTTCTCACATTCCTTTACCTGGGCAGCGTTTGATCTCTTTCCCCAGCTGCCTCACGTCAGCAGTGTCAGTTTCCAAAGCTATTAAACCATCCGACAAGCACTACTGATGGAGTATGCTGACCCCTACTTGCTTTTGTGAAGGTTCACCAAGAGTACGAATATTTTGTGAAACTTTAAAGTATTTGTGAGTATTTGTGATTGTATGATATCTTCCATTATTTTCTAATATGGTTTCTCAGGAAACCATGGTTCTCAGTTTCACACACGTGTGTGCGTGTGTGTGTGCGTGTGTGTGTGTTTGTTTGTTTGTAAGTGTTGACTGGGCAGAGAAAATTCTGAATGACTGTGTCGTAACTTTTATCTCAGTACACGGGAGCTGTACTCTTTTCCCATTATACACACTTTTTATAAGCTAAGCCTCCAATGCATGCACACACCTGTGTTGAACATGTGTTCACAGGATTAAAAACCTTCTCTAGCCTTCTAGGTACACATGGTATTTTCACATATGCCAATATATTTGTAGGTTTTCTATTACTGATACAACAAAAAGGGCCTCATGGCAGAACCACTCTACAAATGGATTAGTCAGACGAGTGATTCAAGAGGATTTGTGGCATTCACCAATGTTCACGCACTTTTTCTATAAGGCATCTATAAGGGGTTATAAATTGTTCTTTTGTCATTTTTCGCAACAAGAATTGGAACAGACACCAAGACGACAAACATAATTACTCACTCCAACCTTGACAAAGGCACGCAGACCAGATCCACTCCATCCGTTTTTACTTAAAAGCCCTCCACAGACATATTCACCAGAGGAAAAACTTTACACGAATAGGAAACTTAATTAGTTTTAGGCTGTACAACAATTGACCTCAGACACAGGTCAAAAATATTTGGAGGCTAGTATTTTCATATTGTTTATTAAACGCAACCCCGGTGTGCAAAGGCCTTTGGGTGGAAAGCGAGCGTCTTTAGCTTCTTTTACGGTTTCAAATGTTTAATGACTCGTCCTGCGCTCACTCAGGGGTGCAAAAAAACAATCCAATCAAATGAGCGACGTGTTTACATACTTTTTTAATAGCCCGACCATGTATTTCCCAAACCAAACAATAGTTTTGCCGCCTTGATTTATTGCACATTTTGTGAACTGTGGTTTTAGATTTAGACCAAGCAAGGCCGTGTGAAATATTGTTTCATCCATAAGTCATATTTCAGTTTTCTGGCTGGAAAAACATGCAATGTGGCTTTGTCTGATGGTGGATTTGGCGGTATTGGCGGATTCTGTAGGTCGTAAACTTTCCAGAAAGGTGCGCTAATCATGGGGCATCAAGCTAGGGATATGAAAATGTATATTTCCATAACTTGGGGACCTCTCTAGAGTCACCTTCGAGTCTTCTCAAGTCATATCATGGTTTAGATTAATATTTATGGTTGAATTGTGTTATAAACATGTAAAAGCCTTGCTCATGTAAGGTCAGGCTGTGCAGTTTTTTTTCTGTCACATCAGTAGCTCTGGTATCGGTTCATGGGAGTATGAGGACTTGGAGAGTGAGGAAGAGCTCCTGATGAAGAAGTCTGGGGCTCAAGAATAATATATCGTGATCTTGCATGAGGCCGTTATTTCTACAGCTCACTGCTGAAGTGAAGGCTTTCACATTTGCTGTCCTAAACAAGCCATGTTATTTGGGGTAAAGTCCTCTTGCACATTAAGTGAAGTTAGAAATGAATACAATTAAGTGGCTGAAATAATAAATAAATGCCTGATTCCGTTAAATGAATGTTAATGAACTGAGAATCCCAGAGAAAAGATAGTACTTGTTGATTGAGAGGCGATCTCATTACAGCAAAGAGACACAAAATGGAAACATTGATCATGGAGCTCATTTTGAAAGTAGCAAAGCAATGATTTGCCAGCTGTGATTTTATAGTTATTGGTGATATTTCAGATGGTTCGACAGCTTTCTTTTTTTTTTTGTTTTTTTTTTTAACCTGTGTTTTTCACTTTGACAGGTGGTGAGCTTGTGGTCGGGTGCTTATCGCACTCAGGGCTGCTGGCTTCGTGGTGTGTATTCACACTTCACTAGTCTGACTTTGGTTACGAACAATGGAGGAAGGCCCTATATGCATCTATATGTGTGTGTGTGTGTGTGTGTGTGTTTGTCTCTGCACACGTGCATTCAGGAATTGCAGTGCAAGTTTTAGCACACATATCAGTGAACTTGTGTGATGCGGCACGAGACCACGCACAGTTTTAATTAGCGCCGCTGCAGCAGGATGTGTGTGTGGTATGCAAACCACAGGAGAAGGTTTCGTTACACACACTCTTCTTCTCTCAGTTAATTATGATTGAACCCGCTCTGCATAACAAACACCAGCCACAAATGAAGGTGAGATGATTCACTAATAGTGAAGCAGACAACACAAGTGCTTTGCATATTGTCTTTTTTACTGAATGTGATGCCGTTTTATTATTGGATCAGTTGAATTCAGTGCGGTCATGTGCATATTTCTTTACACCAGATCTGCAGTGGTAAATCATGGGATGGGGGACAAACCATGGCAAAGTGTTTTACATGAGCCTTTACAAGCAAGAGAAGCTTTCAGGACACAGATGCAACCTTACCTACCCACATACTTCCAAAAAACGGTGACGTTTTTGTAATACTGACAAACAGTACAACTATAATCAAACATAGGAAAGAAAGACTACATTTTAGAACCCTCATTTTTAAACCGCCATAGTTTGATGTCTTATAAACAGACTGCAGTGGTCAAACATTTAATTAAGTTACAAAGTTACGGGTAATGACTCTTTTCCCGGCTCAGCAAATAAACTCTGTTACAAGAGAAGTTCCCTCCCACTTAAGTTTTCAATACATTTTCTGCAGTTGTATTTTCATACTATCTGAAATCTAGTGTTGTGATTAACAGGAACCTCGAGTGTAAAGGATGTGGGCTGAGGTGAACAGCCGAGTTACCCGTCCTTTGAAACAGGCCGAACGTGTAAGGTCTGGTCCAGGCTCTGATCATCTTGCGCCTAGACTACTGTAACTCCCTCCTGGCGGGTCTACCTGCTGGTGCCATCCGACCTTTGCAGCTCATCCAGAATGCTGCAGCTCGACTGGTCTTTAACCTCCCGAAATTCACCCACACTACTCCGCTCCTCCGCGACCTTCACTGGTTACCGGTGGCCGCCCGCATCCGATTCAAAACATTGGTACTGGCGTACCGTGCAACGAACAGATCTAGTCCAGTATATATCCAGGACATGGTAAAACCTTACACCCCAACTCGTGCGCTCCGCTCGGCTTCTGCCAATCGGCTTGTAGCTCCGTCACTGCTTCTGCCAATCGGCTTGTAGCTCCGTCACTGCTTCTGCCAATCGGCTTGTAGCTCCGTCACTGCTTCTGCCAATCGGCTTGTAGCTCCGTCACTGCTTCTGCCAATCGGCTTGTAGCTCCGTCACTGCTTCAGCCAATCGGCTTGTAGCTCCGTCACTGCTTCAGCCAATCGGCTTGTAGCTCCGTCACTGCTTCTGCCAATCAGCTTGTAGCTCCGTCACTGTTTCAGCCAATCAGCTTGTAGCTCCGTCACTGCTTCAGCCAATCAGCTTGTAGCTCCGTCACTGCTTCTGCCAATCGCCTTGTAGCTCCGTCACTGCTTCAGCCAATCAGCTTGTAGCTCCGTCACTGAGAGCTAAACACTCAACAAAGTCTCGACTGTTCTCTGTCCTGGCTCCTCGATGGTGGAATGAGCTCCCCATTGACATCAGGACAGCAGAAAGTCTCTACATCTTCCGTCGCAAACTAAAAACACATCTTTTCCGACTATATCTTGAATAAAGGAAGTAGCACTTTAGTAGCACTGGAATGGCTCTTACTGATAGCACTTTGTAGTTGAACTTTATTGATGAAATTGTACCTTCTTGATTCTTGTTGTTCTGATTCTTGTTTGTAACCGTGGAATGCACTTATTGTAAGTCGCTTTGGATAAAAGCGTCAGCTAAATGAAATGTAATGTAATGTAATGTAATGTAATGTAACCTGTCAATTGATCCTTCGCTCAGTCCCGCCCTCGAACGCAGACTGGCCAATCATATCGCTCCTCCGACCAGGGTTAAAAAATCGGGCTCGTCTTCATAGACTTTCGTGCAATTGTTTCAGATTCATTTTCATTTTCATGCTGTTTAGTAGATTTGGACTTTGTGGAATAGTGACACTTGTTACCCGGGGAGATTGGAAGGATCTATACGTTTTGTTTTTTCGTAAAATGTAGAAATAAATGCTTTATTGATGATGCCAGTGACAGAAGCCTGAAAATCAGAAAAAATTGAATGATTTACAACATTGTTTCGGCTTTTTTCGCATAATGCAGCCAGTGCTTCTGTAACCTCTGTGAGATGTCTCCTGGTCAAATGAATCTCATGGAGCTGGGCAGGCTTGAAGTAACAGCAGGTTTATTCTGTATCTGCATTCAGGACAAAAGGACACATAACGGTCATCTGCTGTGGGCAACAATACTCCGTCTTTTAGAGAATCCTCCATAGCTCTAAGTTACCCATTTTACAGTGAAACAGTGATCGTATAGTGGGTTTAAATACATGTGAATAAAATAAATGAAATAGAACAGAAAATGTCTCTCTCTTCATAGGAATGAGGAGAAATACAAAATAAATACTGTATATAATTTGCTTAGCAATTTGCAGCAAAACCAGCAGCAGCACTGGGTGGGCGGTGGAAGGAGGAGTTAGCGAGCGAAGCTGAATCGAGCTAACAAGAGAGCAACTTCCTGGTCACACAAATCAGACAAATTAAATTAAAAAAATTACGAAATAATGCATATTTTTATTAACATTTTTGAGTTTAACGCAACTTCACTGCGGACTTTGATGTTCACAGAACCCACTAAGAAGCATCCATTGTGACGTGTGGGGATAGCTGAGCTACCATTCCACATGGAAAAACTCATTCTTACAGAATTATTTTAGACAACCCTTTCTCTTGACAATAAAAATCCAGAATGGGG